>JAZGTN010000170.1:600000-1092500 GCA_037783415.1 Leptasterias polaris
ACTCTCTCGTTAAAATTTCATTTCGAAAGGTGGTCGCGTTTTTGAGATATCGCCGAAAATACGGAGCAAATAATAATGTCCACGCAGGAAGAATAATCCCCAATACACAATCTGAGAAGCGCTTCTGACCGAAACGTTTCTCAGATTCAAATTTCGGGGCACAAAAACTGCTATCTTTTTACAAAAACCACATTACTTCGAAGTGAAATGCTTCTAAAAATGCTTTATACTATATCGAAAGCTGCTATAAGCTTCAAACCAATAAGGTTCTATTGCCATTCATTTGAAGAGTGATTAGCAAACGTACACCTTCCCTTTAATTGATAAACCATCTAACTAAACAGAGATGTTGTCACCACGTTGGGTGATTCCGTTGTAATGAAAACAATGGAAACAGTGGACGTTTTGTTAGTTATTTTATACTTTTTCATACTAACGGTATAAATATCTATAAACAAACAATATTGAAAAAAAACAAAAAAACATTCTCTTTTATTCGTCATTAGATACGGAGCTAGAGGTGCAATACCACGTATTCAGATAACATGTTTATTGTTTAGTATTTTATGGAATTAGTCGACATATTTTATGGAATAAGTCGACTAATTTTTGGAATTAGTCGACATTATTATGGAATAAGTCTACTCATTTTATGGAATGAGTCGACACATTTTATGGAATAAATTGAAATTTTTTATGAAAGAAGTCGACTTTTTTTATGGAATGGGTCGACTTATGTTACAGAGTAAACCGACTTATTTTATTGGAAAAGCTTTCGTCGACGTCTTGTAGGACGTCGACATCCCGAGCTCGGTAGACATGGTCAGCTCTTAAGATAGTGATTAGCAAAGACAGGTCTACCTGTATAAACATCATGTGTTAATTTTTCCTTTTGTCCAATTCTCTGTTACTTTTGCTTACCAGATAAAATATGGGGTTTCGGGTTTTGTTTTGGTCTTGTTTGTTGTTTTTTTTTGCTATTTAAACCAATTATATTTGTCTCAATGTTTTTACCGTTGCCTTGATTGTGCAGTTTCGGCGGCATGATCAGCAAAGTTTTCGGAAATCTTGTCGGAAATCTTTCCCTAACGGCTCAAAAATGGATCCCCATTAAAGTTTCACAAAGCAAAAACCATTTATATTGTGAAACACCTTCTCCTTGAGAACAACCCCCCCCCCCCCCCCCCCCCGCCAGCCTTCTGGTTCTGCCCCGGTAGCAGCAACTCGGAAACATAATTTCATTTCACCCCCTGTTTCATCACGTCTGACTTGAACAATTTCTTAACCGCTTTCGGCATTTAGGTGCTTCTGCCTACACAAGAAGGTTTCGGCTTTCTCTGTGATATTTAACGAAGGTAAAAGGCGTATTTATTATACGGCAAAGGCGGGCTGTGTGTACCGAACGACCCTTCCAAATCAAATATGCATAAAGGATGCAGGCTCACGATTTGGTAAATTTCCGTGCATGATTACGCTGTAATGAATCGCTGATTCAGAGGCCGGGTCGATAGCCAGAGCTGCTTGCGGGTCCACGCGGCAAAGGCGATTCCACAACTGTTATTTGGACAGAGCTTCTTTTTTTCTTCAAAGGAATGAACCTTCCCCAAAATCCTGTGATTGTATGATAGAGGCTGCCTTGGGACGCGGAAGGGGGGTCTTAGAAAGTTGTCCGAAAAATATGGGTGGTTCATGATGGGACTTGGAGAGAAACACACCGTAAACGTCAGCCGTGGATTTGCTGTCGTTAAAGTTTAAGGGGAAAGTGCATTAGATTGATCCACAACCTCTAGTTTTCAACGAACACATCAGACAAAAAAGTGTCAAAACGTCACACAATATTAGCGGTCACTTTTTAACCTATAACGACGCAAATGGTTTTGTGTTTTGTTAGGGATGTTGTGTGCGTTCGCGTCAGCGGCAAGAATCAAAACAAGCGATAACCCAAAAAGGTGATTCTGCGGGGTTCTAAAATGCTATTTGTCGACTTTGACAGTACCGTATAGTTCGGATGGAACTAGCCCTGGATGCATTATATTGTGAAGAACTTTATTACAGTGAGTATTTATTTGAAGTTTTTTCTTTTTTCGATGATTATCCATTCCATGTATTTTGTCTTTAACGAGGACAGCGCGGTAGTGGGACAGGTATAGGGGAATATTTGAGGGGATTTTTTGTGCAATTTATGACACAATTTGTCACAAAGCTATAGAATATGTAATTTGAAAGATATTTGACTTCAGGATCATTGCAGATTTGAATTAGGGAAACGATAGGTAGAACAACAAGCACTTTTCAAAATTGTCAAAATGGCTGCCAAGGCTTGTCATACTATACGTATATTAATAACTTGTTTTTTCCGAATCTGCGACGGCCCTTTAGCCAAGTATCTTTCTCTTGATGGTATTCTCTGCGTGCCGAATTCCATGCTATGTCATCACTGAGAATTTACAATCCCATCACCTATCTGCAGGGATTCAGTTCATCAGAACTTCCCACTTAAGTTTTTTTTTAGTGAGATTCATATTGAACAAGGTGACCTGTTTGTTTCGTTTTGTTTTGTTTTCCGGGGGCGGGTCTCAACAAAGTAGGGTTAATTGAGGTTCACTTTGTGACACAGCCAACCTTTGACCGAACGATAAAGTCAGATATTACATGATTCGCATTGCGATTCGGTTTTCTCATTCTGTTGTTGTTGTTTGTTTGTTGATTGGTTAGTTTTTGACGGTTTTTGTTTTTATTCTGGTGGTCTTCGCAATAAGTTCTTACGACAGAACATTAAGGTACCAGTAGCCAATCGTGTCTGCAATTTCAGCACCTTTTTTCCCTCTGTTTTTAGGGGGCCTTTACAAAATTCACTGCGTTATTTCGTTATTTTTGGTTCTGTTTTAGAGTTTCATAATTTAGTTGTAGTCAATTTAGAAAAAAAAATCTGCAGTTAGTCTTAAAATTCTGCCTTACAGGATAACTTTACTTTCTTACTACTTTACTAATCTCGGTTATCGTTAATCTCTTGTTTTACTCTCCGTGCTTTCTATATCGGAAAAAATCAGTAAATTGATGTCTTCCGTTTTATAAGAAAGTACCTGAAGGCCTATCACACACGACGCCTTGAAAGTACAGAATACTTGTTCCATTTTGAATTAAATTTCTGACGACTGACAAATATTTCTCACAGATGTAATAGCTCTTCAGATCTTGTTTAAAGACTACGATGCAAGGAATGTCTGTCGTTCATTTTCATTTTATAAAATAATGTGAAAACGAACAATAGACCTTATGCATTGACGTCACCAAGCCGCCATCTTAGAGGTAAACTGATGATGAAACAATGGAAACGCGCTGATTTGTACGCGCGGCGCACAAGACTGGCCAATGAGCATCTTCCTTTTGACCTCTAGGTGAGGGCGCCCTACTCAAATGACGTCATATGCATAAGGTCTATTAAAAGAATAAGATTTAGGCTTTTAGTCAGGTGTTTTCTCAAGTTTGTCGCAACATACATTCGGACTAGGAATTTTGAACTTTAACATATTGGGGAACTTCAGAAGTGATTTGGCTTTGAGTTCTGCGTCATGCACAAGGTAGTTTGTCTTTATAGAAACTAGGACAACTATGCAGAAAAAACACACGAGGCGCCGCGCACTGTGTATCAAGAAAACAACTAGCATTTCTACCGCAAAATACCCTTTGGAATATAAATTGTGGGGGCCCGGTAGACTGGTATTATTTTTGCTGGAGCTTTCGGATTGAAATTGTTCACTTTCCCCCGATATTTACCAAACCTGTTATCTGTCTTTAACGAGGACAACAAGGGAATGAACGCTTCTCTTGTTAAACGTAAATAGTTCGTTGTAACTTCCCAATTAAAGGTTTCTCTAATGGCGATGGATTAACAAGTGTTTTTCACAAAACATGGTTAATTTGAGGTTCTTGTGACAAACAACTGTATTCGACTTAATTATAAAGTTTTATGACTTCGCTTTGCAATTCATGGCCCAAATAGCTCTGTTTATCGTAAGCAAAGAGTCGGCGCTTACGGAAGCAGGGAATTCCGCGCCTACGTCAAGCGTATTTCATTGGTAAGCAGGGAATTGTTGCTTGTGCGCTTGCGTGGTCCACGTTACTATAGGCATTCTACGCTTACACATCTAGCGACAGCTAGCACAGAAATTCTGTGCTTGCTTGGTAAGTGGAGAATGCTGATCGCAAGCACAGAATTCCGGGCGGTAAGCAGAGCTATGAAATTAGGCCCTGTTGTCTTGCTGGCAAAGCAACGACATACACTCAGAACCGTGTACATCACTGTGCACCACCCAGGCAGCCCAATTTGGGCCCAATTTCATGGCTCTGCTTACCGCCGAATTCTGCGCTTGCAATCACCATTCTCCGCTTACCGAGCAAGCGCCGAATTTCTGCGCTAGCTCTGTAGGCGTAGAATGCCTAGTAACGTGGACTACGCAAGCGCACAAGCAAAAATTCCCTGCTAACCCGTGAAATACGCTTGACGCGGAATTCCCTGCTTCGGTAAGCGCCGATTATTTGCTTACGGTAAGCAGAGCCATAAAATTGGGCCCGGATCACATGACACCAAACTTCTTCCCATTCCACGCACACACCACTCGAGGAACCCTCTCCTCACTCTGGCCAATCACTATGGAACGAACTCCCTCCCGATATCCTACAAGTCACTACATAAACTGATTTGAAAACTTTTCAACTTTGTAATTCATTGCAGACCCGCTTGTTTTGTCTTCATCTCTCCTGCGCCAAAGGAGTGTCTGTTACAAATATTGCCACTATTCTATCAAGTTGTGGGGCTTGGTAGACTATTGTTATTTATTTAGAGTGACACAAATTCGAGTGGTAAACCTGCTGAACCTCTACGGGCGGTGATTGTTTTTTATCCAAGATGTTACTCAGTATACATTTCGGTTCACATTATTTTAAAGATAACAATTTGTCGATGTTTTAACCAGCGAAAGGATGGCGCATTTTGAAGTGTTACATACAGACATATTGCGCAAGTTTGCGTTCGCTGCCTGACCAACTGCCATTGCGCAACGATTGCAATCGACATTGGAAGAGACCAGCCGGTTCGACCAGCCACATTCACGTGTGGGTAAGATTTAAAGCAATAGGGCATCGTATTTAAAACTTTTATGATACCGTGTTCTAAAATCGCCTCGCCAATAGACCTTTCCATTGTTAATAAACAAAGTGCGCCGGTTGGCTTGGACGGCCGAATGTTAGCAAAACATTCAATCTTGTTAAACAATGTTGTGACCAAATTCAACATGTTCTGTAAAGAATCATGAGCTGAAATACCTCCTTTGATTGGGTAATTTGTTTCCAACAAATTCAACACTTTTTTTGAATATTTGTGTAGCATTGCTACAAACTCTGGCTATCTGTTTTTGATTTGCAGTTGTGGCTTTCCATAGTTTTCCAATCTAAGTTGTCAAAAACTCGGGCTGTGACGTTGCAATAGAAAGGTCTATTATATCAGTGGATGCTCCACCATAATAAGCGAGGTGATTATGCTTAGAAGCCTCACTTAGAAGCAGACTGCTTAGAAGTGACGGGAGGCCAGGCGATTCGGGAACAAAGAACATGGACAAGAATGATAATGGTTGGGACAAAGGTTGAAAGAGGTTTGGCTTACAATCGACTATTATGAGGAGTTGGGCGTGGTCCACACTGCCAAGTGATTCACTGTGGGAAGGGAAATCACTCAAAAGTGATCAGTAGCATTTCGCAACGAGCTTGAAGAAGCACGAATTAACCGTGGAAACCGTTCCTTAGTCAGAGTGTAAAATGCCGTGCTTACAACTTCCATCCCGGGTTTGTTAACCATTTTGAAAAGGTGTGGAGCTTCACTATCTACCGTGAATCAGTTGGCGATCACTGAAAAACCCCATGTGGGAAGTAGCGCCTGAGGCTACTGATTTGTAACAAAACAAGACAAAATATACAGAAACAAGACGGAATCATGCAGAAATTGTTATCAAAAAGTGGTTCCCTGGGATTTGTACCCGACCCTCGCTTGCCCGTCGAGCATCTGAATCCCGTCCTTCTCGCTTGAGCTATCCTGGGCAACAAGGATAGTAAGGAGAACGTTTGTAAATTTCTCCTCAAACAGCAGAACTGACCTTACCAATCATCAACAAGAAAATACTTCCACATTATGGACATTACACGCGAGTAAAAAGACAGAAATTCGGACCGTTTGAGAAAATAAAACAAAAACCACTGAAGGTTAAGAAAACACTCGATGCGATATCGTGATGTAAAAGGATCAGAGCCGATCCGCGTGCTCTACGAATGCTTGAGCGCCATGCATGTTTATCCAAGTAAGTGATCGGGGAGGTATTGTAACTGCTAACAACGCAGAATCTTTTTAGAGATATATTTCGCCTGAAATTGATTGAAGAAGAAGGGAGACAAAAAGTTCCACCAAATTATCTTATTTCTTGATTATACTTACACGCCTTTTTTGCTTACCTAATGTTTAATCCGTGTGTTGTTTTTCATTCGCTGTTCCTTGGCAAGTGGGATCAAAAAGTTTCGTGTTGCGATTCAATTGAAAGTGTCGAAACTATCAATGAATATGGATTGCTTATGATTTGGGGACCCGTCTTGTGCGTTGGTAACATCAATTTGAGTTGGTTCCTGTGGTGTTAGGGTTTATTATATCGCACGGCACGGCAAGATACACGAATACAACTAAAACAGCAGATCCTAACAACAAGAAAATAAATAAACAACTACAAAAGATTAAAGCTATTCAACAATATAAAAACATCTGAAGAAAGGAGGCTACAGTATTGCAAGAATTCTTCTTAGTCAATTAGTTTCACCCTCCTTCCCCTCCCTCCTGCTCCCCCTCCCGCCCAGTGCCACTTGTGGTGAGACACCAAGCTTGACTCTTTACGCAGATCACTACAACATTAACACGAGCGAGGGGGTCGCAAGTGTTTCAATCGAGTTGAAGTTTTTGAGAGTGGCAATCAAGCAATAAACTGTATTTTCTAGGAGAGGTAGTGTTTTCTTGGAATAACCAGGGGTTTAAAAGTAAGTCTCCTCAAGTCCGATTAGAGCCACTTCAACTTTGGAAGAAACCGCGGGTTTTGTTCTGGCTTCACCTTCGGCTACGTCGATTAGTTCACTTTTGGTACGGGGCTTCAGGCAGGCTGACGAAGCCTAAGCCTGGGCCCGTAAGCCAAAAACGTGGTTTCCAAAAGGGCCTACTATCTTACCATCTCGGCCTACTCATGTATCACTGCGGAACCAAATTCTGCCAATATGTATTTTGTTTAACTTGTTCGAACATTATTTTAATCCTATCATACGCCAAATAGATTTGTTTTTCTTTTTTTTCTTTTTTTCCAAATGAAATATGGCTCTCTGTTCTTTTCTTTCTCCCTAAAAGACACATAAGCTGATCTGATCCACAACCTAATGTGTGTTTGATCCTTTAAATGTCAGCTGAAGGTAGTGTGGGAGTTATGAAAGATCTTACGTAAATCTGTCTCCACTGGGAATAACCATAATACTTTGATGCTTACCTTGTGCATTGCTGCTGATCCGTTCTGTTCGTCATAATCGCAGGCAGCGCTCTCTTTGTTCCTCTCTTCAAGATTAAATTAATAATAATATAAAAAACTGTTCACAGCGTTCCTCAGCTCGTGTTCTTCCGATCAAGGTATTAAACGAAGTAGGTTTTGCTGCTTCGATGATGGTGTCTTTTCTTCCGTTGATTACTAACTTATTATATCAGAGCCTACACCGAAAAAGACGACCGTTCCTTGTGGCGCGTTGGGTTCCAATGTCTGACCGTGCCGTGTCGCTTGCTCGCCGAACAGTGCGGGACAGCCTCCGGGGCAGCAACAAATAAAAACGTCATCAAAGAAGAAGGAGGGGGAAAACGCCTGTCAAACTTTGAGACCAAGTTGGGTTGCCCTGACGACGGCTTACTGACGACTATGGATGAAGGCGTCGGATGATTGATCGACACTACATATCGGCAAAAACACTGCTTGCATTACGATGCCCAATTAAAACAACCCAAAGTGTAATCTTAAAGGGAACGTACAACGTACATACAACATTAAAACTAAGGCTACAGCCCAAAGCCATAGTCAGACATGAGTCCGATCTGAAAGCATACAAATTCACTTAGCGATGCCAATTATCAGCCAAAAAATAGACCATTGCTTATTAATGATCCCGCACCGATCAATGCTTCGGTATTAAATTTAGAGATGAATTAAAACATTAAAGATCAACTTGAACAATATCACTAAAACAAATTTTACCTTTTATATTTGTTTATTATGTGTTTAGCTATCATTTGGTCGTAAGTTCGACGTTTTCTGCGCTGCAATTTTGCTGAAATTTGATCGGAAAAACAGGGGCCCCTTTTTTCAATTTTTGAACTAGTGGGGGTGTTTAGCTATTATTTGGTCGTAAGTTCGACGTTTTCTGCCCTGCAATTTTGCTGAAATTTGATCGGAAAAACAAGGCCCCCTTTTTTCAATTTTTGAACTAGTGGGGGTGTTTTTCGCCGTTGGCGGCACCCTCGCAAGTTCGGAACCAATACGTCATACTGTGGACCGGTGAAGGTTGTTTATATTCGTCTCTACGCATTTACTTATTGATTTGAGTTTTTTGGATCGTTTTCCTTTTTATTCAAGGTTCTTTTCCAACAACGTGCATGTGTAAGTTTGTTTCATGCCGAGCAATTGTGCTGTCGGTACAGCAAAAAGAGGAATCCGGCGATAGTTCTTAACAACACTCGACAGATTTTAAGTTGTCAAAATGGTCCTGAAATGGTTTAATGTGATAAAGATATCACAAAAGATCTTGGGTCAAGGGTTGTTACTACAGAACACCGACAGAGGCATAGTGGTGGGGAAAATACTGAAAAGAGAAATATTTGAATTTCACTTGAAGTAAATTATTTTGAACGCTCAAAATAATGTTGTTTGCTAAAATGATATCATTTTGCTCTGACAAGATTTATTTTGTTCGAAATTATTTCGTGCTTTCGAAATCTTTTCGCTCGAAATAATTGTTAACGCTCAAAATAATTTATTTTTAGCTTTCAAAATAGACTATTGCGAGAGTTTGAAATAGACTTATTGCAAACGCTCGAATATATTATTGTGAAATCAGTTCGTGCTCTCAAAACGATTTCATTTCGAAAGCTTAAATAAATTATAGCGAGAGCTGGAAATAAATTATCAAACTCGAAATAAGTTGGAAACCAACCCCTACACACACAAAGATAAGCATGACTTCAGCAGTCAAGCAGGAGGTTACTGAATTCCTTGTCAATGTGATAGAGTGCACAAAGGCGAGACTGGTACAGACCTTAACACAAGGTTTGAGGGACACAGAGCCCATGGCCGCATAGGGGAATATGACAAGTTTGCCATTGTCAAACACTCTGCTGATCGAGACCATGTCATTGGTTCGGAACAAGCTCGGAGCAAAGCTCATGAAAAACATTGGTACTACCGTCGCATCAAAGAGGATAATGAGATCCAATCATGCACAGCACTGTTTCTCAAGACCAAGGCTGTTTCATCAGCTATTTGGCACACTTTCCTACCACCCTACTCCACTGATATCCCACAGTCTAATGACACACTCCACTACATTAGGCACTCACACACAATGGGCTGCCCGCACAATAACTCTGAGCCATTCAACTCTGAACCCTTGATTCTCCTTTCAGAAGAACCAATCAGAGCACTGCTGACTCTACCCGAAGCCTCACAGCATGTCTCCCACTCTTCAGTCTCCTGACGATAGGCTAGCCGAAACGTTAAGACCAATTAGAAACTCACTCCGCAGCAGTGAAGTTTTTTTGGTTTTTTTAAATGATATCTAAGGTCAAATATCTTTAAAAATCCCCAAATCGCAACTTTTTCCTATTTTTTTAGTATCAATATTTCTCCAAAATAAAGCTGATATCCGGGTCAAGTTAAACTAAAAAGGCATCAGAAAGACCCATTGTATCATTTAAGAGCAACAGATTGCAACTTAAAAAAGGTCAAAATTTTTCATAAAAAAGCTAGACTTACTTCCCCCATGTTTTTTTTTTATTATTGCCTTTTTGAAATAGCAATATTTTTCAAAATATAATTGATGTCTTGGTGAAGCTAATTTTGAAAAAAGTCCCCATTAGAGCTCATTGCATCATTCAAAATAGCCAAAATCGCAACTAAAAAAATGACCCGAAATTGGTAAAACTTTTGGGCTTACCCATTGTTATTTTTTTCTAATTTTTAGGGGTTTTTTTTAAGTTTAATTTTTCTCATAAAATAGCGGATATCCAAGTCAAGTTAAACTTAAGAGGCATCTGAAGAGCCTAATGTATCATTTAAGAGCAAAAAAAACGCAACTTAAAGAAAAAAAGGGCCCAAAGTTGATAACAATGCTGGACTTACTTACCCCCTGGTGATTTGTTTCAAATTATTGCCTTTATTTTAATTATCAATATTTCTTAAAGTATATTATTGATGTCCTGTTCAAGTTAATTTAAATTAAAAAAATAATATAGCCTATTGAATGATTAAAGATCAAAAAAATCGCAACTTCATAAAAAAATTGCCTTAATTTGATAAAAAAGCTGGCTGGACATACCCCTGAAGATTTTTTTTAAATTGTTTTCCTTTTTTCAAGTATCAATATTTCTCAAAATATAGCGGATATCCTGGATAAGTTGAACTAAAACAAAATATGGAGAGCTTTTGCATCATTTAAGAATTACATCATTTAACGCAACTTTGAAAAGGGGCCCAAATTTGATATCAATGCTTGTGATTTTTTAACCAAACGTATATCTTCCCTAGCTTATTTCTGTTACGACAATCGAAATAAGCAGCTGTCATTTTGAAAGTCATACTTTCTTGAGTTTTATTACTATATATTATTATTTTATTTATTTTTTTTGGGGGGGGGGGGGGTTCGTCACATTTGGTTACCGGTACTACTACTAGTTAAACATTAATATACGAGGTTCAAATTAAAACGAATCATGTTTATCATGTCCTGTAATTTATCTTTAAATAAATGTGTATCAAAATTGTGCAGATTTTTCATTATTGCTCAAACTTGTCATGCTGTTTCCCTCATGCAAATCCGTGTAACGAAGGCGAGGCCCGAGGGTCAAGACATTATAGTTTTAATGTTCGTGCGCGTCAATATTCTAAACGCCTAAATGATTAGATTCGTTAATGACATTTATAACAGCCCTCCCGATCCGAATAATCTACTCCGCGGCAGTAGCATAAATAGCAAGAAAAGCTTTCAAAGAACAAAATCTACCTAGCAAATAGATATATACATGGTATTACCGCAAACCAAATACACATTGATACCTCAAAATGCAGTGCCTCAAATCCCATATAGCCCAACTCCAGTTAGTATGGAATAATGATGATCCCTTCATTTTTGTTAAAGCACATGCACAACATTGGTAATTGTCAAAGACCGGGGCCCAATTTCATGGCTCTGCTTACCGCCGAATTCTGCGCTTTCGATCACCATTCTTCGCTTACAGGGCAAGCGCCGAATTTCTGCGCTAGCTGTGTAAGCGAAAAATGCATGGTAACGTGGAGTCCCTGCTAATCCGTGAAATAAGCTTGACGTTAGCGCGGAATTACCTGCTTCCGTAAGCGCCGATTCTTTGCTTAATACGGTAAGCAAGAGCCGTGAAATTGGGCCCAGTGTATCCAAACTTGATGTGACCCAACGTATCCATAAAATAACAAACCTGTGAAAAAGTTAATCTAAATCGGTCTTTGGAGTCATCATGAGAAAACAGTGAAAAACCTCATTGTACGTTTCACTGTTTTCAAACATCGGATTTGATCACGCATGATAAAGACTATTGTTTTACTCATTTCCTAAAAGTTGTAGCATTTCAAGCAAAACTATTCCCAGGGAAGTTTTCCTCCTTGACAATCTTTATACGATGTAAGTTATGTGCAAATCTGTGAACATTTATATTTTCAATCTTACCAATGTTGTACACACCCTTTAAAGAGAAGTTTGAAAGTCAAGATCAGTTTTGCGATGCACAAATCCACAAGAGTCCTAAGTGGAAAAGTTACAAATCTCTAACCTCAGGCTAAGAATGGTGTCCAATGTCATTTTATTTCATACTGTATACTTTTTCGGAGCGAAATTTGAAACACGACATTAAATTCCAAAGAGAAAGTTAAGCGCCAGTCATAAGCTCAAATTGAATGCCGTTTTCATCGAATATCATTAAATTTAGGAATGAACATAAAACAAAAACCTGTAATAAAAACAAAAAACGAACAAACCCGTATTTGAAATTTGACGTAACTGGATGTTTTTGGAAGATGAAACAAATAGATCGATCCATTAAGCCCCGCCTCCTTACGAGTTGACCAATCACAGCCGCGAAACCCGATCACCATTAGTGCAAAGATCACCAAACGGCTCAAATGGTGATCAGATTTCGCGGTTGTGATTGGTCAATGAGAAATGGGCGCGGCTTAATGGATCGGTGTATTGTGCAGGGAACATACAATGACATTTTACACAGCTTTAACGCGAGGTTTAAGACTTGAATTTTTTCCACTTTCAAAAAAAGTGTATTGGACCTGTGAGCCCTCTCTAAAGGGAAGGTTTATGTTTGGTAATCACTCTTGAAATTATTGGCAATAAAAACGTATTGTTTAGAAGCCAACGGCAACTTTCGATAGTAAAAAGTATTCTGAGAAACATTTCACTTCGAAGAATTGTGGCTATATAAAATGATATCAGTTTTATGCCCCAAAATTTGAATCTGAGAAGCGTTTCTGTCAGATCCGTTTCTCAGATTGTGTATTCTTATTAGGGGTTGTTCTTCCTGCGTTGACATTCTCGCTCCGGATTGTTTGTGATATCTTAGCTCGACCACCTTTTGAGATGTTTCACAGGTTAGTAGTTTTATTGTATATATCTACATTTATATAGGATTAAAACAATCGAACGGTTCCAAAAACCAAAGGTATACTTTGCCTTTAACACATTGACGACTAATAATTTATAACCTGTAACCGTCGAATCAATAAGGTTTTAGATGACGTGACAAGATAAGTTGCGTTGTCGTGATGTCCCTTGGGGGCCACCGTACGTCAGCCCCGCGAGAGCTTGCATTTCATGTGACTGCACATACATAGATGAATCTATGTAGAGTTCCGCCAAAGGGATCCGATCTCCCTATACATAATGTATCAACTATTGATCAACTCGAACATGTCATCTCTTTGCTTGACTGTTTGTCTCTCTCTTGAGTCGAGATTAAAACCGAAGTGGTGTACAATCGACCACACCATAAACGATTCACAGAATAAGTGCCGTGATTCCCTCTTCGCGTATATTTTTACAACCCACATTTCCCCTCCCTCTGGAAGTGGCTGTGTGCCGCGTGTCACGGGGGACCGAGGTGACTCGAGAGTACCCCCGCAGAGGACCGTTTGTCATTCTCGGCTCTCCAGACACCGCGCCTGGCCGGTTATAAGCGAGGGGTTAAGTTTAACCTTCCCCCGAAATCAAACCTGGAACTATTGGCGCCGGTCGATACCTGGAACGAGCTCAGGGCCCTGTGTTTAGGGGGGCATCTTCGTGATTCGTTGAAACGGTGCCTCTACGGGCTTCCTGCTCCGACTTTTTTGTTTAGCATCTCCTTCTCTTTTCTTCTTCCGCTTCTTTCTACATCAGTCTATCTTTGTGTTTATCGTATACAGAGCGTGCCAACATTTTGAAGGCACTGAACGTGCCAGAAACGTGGTTTGCATATTAAAAAGACCAGACTCCGAGACACAAAAGCAACGGCTTTGCCGATCGGTGGGATGTCCCGGTGTTTTTGTCTGACGTTTTTGAATCTGTTTTATAAGCAAACAACAGTGATGACATTCGAACGTTGAAGCTAAAAGTGCAAAATAAAATCAGTCTCGGGGGATGACCTGCGATAGAGTACGATTGCGTTCACACGAATCAAATAAACAGGCTTGAGAAACGCATTTGGGGTGAAAAAAGCCTGTGTGGGCAATGTGGTAACATTCAAACATTGATACGTATGGTCATGACATGTGATTGCATTGGATCCCGCATTAAAACTACTGGCGGCAATTGTTGTTTGTACGTAAATCCAGTTGCGAATCTGGGACCGGTTCGGAAGCTTTTTCGATAATATAAAACATTACATCATAGACCTAAAAATTAATATGTTAAAAGAAGGAAAAAAAGATCTAACAACATGATGTCACCGCAAGTTTCTTATGTTTATCATAGACATAGATTGATACTTTGCATGGTCGAGATATTCCGTCAGCTCTGAAGACACTTAGAGCTGCTTGACTAAAACGTTGAGTAACACTACCGTTTCTCATCAGGAACATCACAACTTATGAGACACACAAACCAGTGGTTATTGTTTATATGAATATGTTCATATAATTATCTTGCAATCAATAATCACACTGCTCAACCGACCTAAAGAACGACTGAATGGCGGTTCATTCTATATGAAAGAATGTATTAATTGTGCGCTACGTTATATACATGCTTGGTTCGCGAAATCGACATCGACAATCTGAACGTTGGGGACTTAAAGACACTGGACACGTTTGGTAATTGTCAAAGACCGGCATTCTCACTTGGTGTATCCCAACATATGCATAAAATAACAAACCTGTGAAAATTTGGGCTCAATTGGTCATCGAAGTTGCAAGAAAATAATGAAAGAAAAAACACCCTTGTTGCACAAAATAATTTGTGTGCTTTCAGATGCCTGAAAAAGGCTTCAGGCCTGAAGTCTTTTTCAAATTCAAATATTTTATTGAGAAATTACCTCATTCTCAAAAACTACGTTACTTCAGAGGGAGTCGTTTCTCACAATGTTTTATACTATCAACAGCTCTCCGTTGCTCTTACCAAGTAAGTTTTTATGCTAATATAAATTTTGAGTAATTACCAAACGTGTCCAGTGCCTTTATTCTTTGGTTTTTACGCACAATATTTGCTTTAAAGGGTCTGTATACGTTTGTAATACGTTTGGTAATAACTTTGGTAATAACTTTGACTGAATGAATAGCAATAAAAACTTACGTGGTAAGAAGTACGGCAGCTTTCGATAGTATAAAGCATTTTGAGAATAATTTCACTTTGAAGTAATGCGGTTATGGAAAAAGATATCAGGTTTTATGCCCCAAAATTTGAATCTGAGAAACCTTTCTGTCAGAAAAGTTTCTCAGATTGTGTATTCCTATAACGGGATTATTCTTCCTGCGTGGACATTATTCACTCTGGATTTTCGGCGATATCTCAACAACGCGACCACCTTTTGAAATGAAATTTTCACAGGTTAGTTTGTATGTATATATCTACATTTATATACGATTTAAACAATCGAACGGTTCCAAAAACCAAAGGTTTATTTTGCCTTTAACGCACCGACAATATTTTGCATTTTAGCGGGTCAAAACATTGAACTACTACAGAGACTGCTATAACCAGTTTGATTATACGCTACAAACAGAAGAACACGAAGTAGCACACGGTTGCCAGTATAGTTGATAGTTTATCTACTCTCTGATGTTGGAAGTTCTCACTGCCTACTCTTTGTCTTTCACAGGGACTTAGTACAGCAAGTATAACCGTGTTAGGAATTGTTTTACACATCATTAAGAATACACTTGAATAATCAAACAATGCAAGAATGACAGATTGAGCTGAAACTTTCCCAGGTATGTTATTTCATGTATATGTTGGGTCACATCAAGTGTAGATACTGGTGTTGACAGTATTATCAATGTGACGTACATGTGCTTCAATGGGGACACACCCTATATTGACAAATCCTTTGTGCTCTGATGAAGTTTTAACTGTAGAGATGAGAATAGTTCTCATCATCGTCATTATCATTCATATTACTTTATGATAATATTTATTTACACTCATATCATTTCAAAATTACACAACCATGAGAGAGATTTAAAAAAAAAACCATAATAGACAAAATAAAACAAATTACTTCAGTATTAACCAAAGCATTCGATACATCATATTAAATAAATGTTTAAAATAAAACAACAGCCCTTTTCACAATAAAAGTCAGTGTGTTTTAGTGTGCAATTCTTGTGTATAAAGCATTAAATATAGACTTACCGGGATTTAATTAGTTACACAAGTTCTAACAATATCACATAATGATAACCTGCCAATCCGATAAAAGTAATCTTATTTTAGTGCGCATTACTTGTGTAAGCATAAATAATAGACTTCCCATGAGTCAATTAATTTTAAAAGTTCTTAAAATACCGCATAACTATAATCAATAGTCTGACGTATACAATAACAATCAGTGTGGTTTTGTGTGCAATTAAGCATTAATGATAGACTTGCAGGGAGTCGTTTACTTAGAAACTTCTTAAAATATCAACCACTGATCATTAGTCCGGTGACGACAAGGGCAAGGTGGCTTCTAGTTTAAGTATGATTCTAGGCAGGCATTCTTAGAAAGAGGACAACAAATAAATTACGGTGGGTGGGGATCATAGATAGAAGGATGTATGTACATAATTATGAGTCCCGGACACTTAAAAAAGACGCTTTTTATAGGATTTCGAACGGGAATTATTTGTTTTATAAAGATAATATTTCTGTCTGATGTACTGTTACAATCAAGAAAATAGTACTGATCACACAAATCAGTCACTGTTTTTTATTTCTATTGTGGAAATCGCAATATAGCTGTCAAATAAGCGTCAACAAAATCCTGCCACAAAACATAAACCTTTTGAAAAAATGTTTAACTGTGACGCAACCATCACTTGATGAAACTTCCATAGTTTTCTTTAAATGAAACCAGAAGGTGACAATTAATTTACTCTTCCAAAAACCGCTAATGTATTATCCATTTGCTTATAACATTTCATCAATGTTTAAGCTTTATTAACATTCTGTTAATATCTTCGTCTTCTTTTCTTTCGTTCTGTCTCGAAGTCCAAGTAGTATCAAATTTGCGTTGATTTGACCGAATAGTGTGCAATTGTCTGATGTCAGCGAACGATGATGCCAAGTTACTATGGTAACTTCACTGGAGCCTGAACACTCAGTGCAACATAATCTCCGTTTCGTGCGATAAGGTCTACCGCGTGATGGAGCTGAAGATTAGCGGGTGGCTCTGTAGGTTGAGTTCTAATGGACGAGGGATCATCCTCTATCCTTCACCTTGGTCATCATAATTTGTTCAGCTAGACGGTGGAAGGGAATTTCTTTGTATTCTCTTAACTCTTCTTATTATTCTGCTTTGTGTACAGTAGTTCGTCATGATATATACAGGCGTCTTGGTTTAGTTCAAGTCAGAGTGTAATCAAATCGAGGCTGGAGGTTTTTTGTTTTGTTTTGTCTTTCTAATGGACGACGGATCGTCCTTTATCCTTTACCCTTGTCATCATAATTTGTTCAGCTAGATGGTGAAAGGACATTTCTTTGTCTACTCTTTCTTCTTCTTTGTGTGCAGATAGTTTGTCATGATACAGGTGTATTGGTTTAGTTCAAATCAGAGTGTAACCAAATCGAGGCTGGAAGGTTGTTTTCTTTCTAATGGACGATGGATCATTCTTAAGCCTTCGCCTTTTTACGCCATCAAAATTTATATTTTGTTCTGGTTGTGAAACCAAGGACTCTTAGAAAAGAGAACTTAACCAATGTACCAAAACTCAAGAACCCCATGGAGATCGAGAAGACATTGAAGGAAGTTTCAGTTTTAGATGTGGGGGAAAACACATAGGGACTGAAAATCCAATCCACATAGTGCCCCGGCGTGATTCAAACTGATGGGGTCCTAGAGTCTTTACCTTTCTTGTTGATGGCTATGTAGATTTGATACACTGTAAATTAGGCCTACTTATCTTAGTATTAAAATAACAGTCTCCAGATATGTAGACAACAGTTAATTACTGCAGGATTACGTGTCTATTAACGAGATGATTAGGCAAAATGTTAAAATGTTGACTTATCGCGGGGAATGGTGTCCAACTAAAACAAAACATTGCTCTGTTTACTTCATTAAAACGTATAAAAACAGACCACGATCCCTAGCCCACACTATATTTGTATTTTGTCCCGTCACATTATCAGCTTTGTCTGAATGGTGAAGTCATTTAGAGACCCGAGTAAACAAACGCCATATGACGCCATATTCTCCTTCTTAGTGATAGAGGTAGCTGCGTAACACCAGAATGCATCAGGAGCGCGTACCCCACGAGTCCCCCTTCCCCCGGTGAAAAAGGGGGCATCTTTAGGGAGGTCCTGATTACTCGACGAATTGGTTTCAAATAAGACACGGGTATGAAATTGACAAACATACGGGCTGGTTATATTTGTCGGTGATGTAAACTGAGGGCTCTCGTTCTCAAGCCGTTTGGACTTCTAACCCCCCCCCCCCCCCCCCCCGATTCCCACCCCCCCCCCCCCAAAAAAAACCCAAACAAAACAAAAAACCAAAAAACAACAACAACAACTTAACAACATCAACGAGACATCATCGGTCAAACAAACCGCCTAAAAATATTTTTTTCTTAAGCCCCATGGTAAACACTGACACACCGAGTGAATTAGCTATATTTGGACACTGTGCCCCTCGCGAGCGGTTCAAAGGTCAACACGGTTTTATTACAGTGGGAGAACAATCTCTAAAGTTGACTTAAAATGGTGTGTACAAAATTGTTTTACTTGATGCTCTCACGCAAAGCAAAATTTCAAACTTGACGTTTACCCTCCTTTCTGCGAGGGGGGGGAGGGTACCCATGGTAATGCGAATTCACAGAATCTGATGAGTTCGTGTGTAACAACCGCTGAAGCTGCTGCTGTCAACGATGGCCTCGCTACCCACGTCTACCCTAACAAGTGCGATGTGTAACTGGATCATCCAAAAAGCGAATTAACGGTTATCCTTAAAAAAAAGAACCCACACCAGGATTCCGTCCTACATCTTCGTTTTTTGTTCCATCAAAATGATCAGCTTTGATATGTGAATGCAATGTTGCGAACACAGAGAATTGTGTAGAAGATTCTTTTGATAGCGCCCTCTTTTGACGCCACTTCCTTCAGCACATGTTAATATTACCGAACAGGGGACACATACACTGGTGAGCAAAAATCCCTGTGACATCGGAATACATTGGGAGCACATTCCCCAGGGTTCCCACCCCCCCCCCCCCCCCCCCCCCCCACGGTGAAATGGGGCATTTTTTAGGGAATGGGGTCTCGATATCTAGTGGGTTTGGTTTCAAGAAGGTAACCAGTATAATGTGCCCCCCTAGCAAAACATTTCGACAAACCTACGTGTTTCAGCATAGAGAAAGGGTTTCAGTGATGTAAACCAAGCGCCTATTTTCCCTATAGATTTTCTTATTGTTTTCTTAGTGTACACACACCAAGCCAATACGTCATCTGTCTAATGAACCACCGAAATGTCTTTTGTCATAGTCTTCCGTACACATACACATCACAACACCCCGATGTAATTCCTGCAATCTAGAGGAAATACCCCTTCGGAAGACCCATCCCCAAGAGACGGCACCCTCCCCTTCCCTACCCCTTCGGAAGACCCATCCCCAAGAGACGGCACCCTCCCCTTCCCCAATGCAAGACATAATTCAGTTACCAACGGCACCAACGTCATCTTACACCCATCAATGGAACAGTTATTAAAGAACTACAGTGGATTTCGCCCAATACATTGCTTTCTATTACAGCGGTTTTTGGTACCTAAAGTGAATTGCTGTTGTTGTTTTGTTTACAAGATACTGTACCAATAGTATGGCTTTGTTATCCGGTTATATAATTATGTTTTCATAAATAGAGCAGGACTCTAATATTGTTTTGTGTTTGCATCGCCATCTGCTGACGTGGAAAACAAAATTACAACAACAACGACGTCATTAATTAGTTAATCATTCAATGAACTCCACTATACTCTAATTATATTAAAGATAACGATAAGAGTAGAAAAAAATCGTCTAAAACAGACCATTACGTGGCAGAACATCACCTATAACGGGAACGGGCGGTCACTACGGTCGGTTTTCGGTTTGCTACCAAAGTCTACTAAAACAATAGGAAAGAACAATTTTGTAACAGACAGTTGAAGTCATTGACTGAATGACACTTACAACTATCACAATCTGCTCGTTTATTAATTGAACCACCTGAAACATCATCGCGTAACAAGAAATTTATGCGACATTGTGGGCCAAATAATTCCACAGCTTATCAGTTTTAGGGATAAGACCCTACGTCCTGACTGGGGAAAACAATCATATTATTTGAATAGTAAAAGTCAATTTAGATTAAAGTCTGTATTCTCAGGCAAAGATTGCCTCACTTTTTCAACCAGCAGGCTCAGGCACGTGATTGATATGCAAATTAGGTCCCGATATTAATTATTCAAAGCTGTAGAACTGTATAGACTCTATCGACTCTATATCTAAGCTATACAAACAGCAGCAACATTTTTACCAGAATAAAGAACAAAATTCCTTTCATCTTCGCAACAGGTTGTCGAAACTGTGCTACACACCATGAAGGCACTTGTTCTGCTGTCATTCGCCTTTGGGGGTAAGCTCAATTATTTAACTATGTTTTATCCCACACCGATGTGTGTAAGACACAGTACTTTCCCGAGTATATACTGTGGGCGAAAAAAATAAAACAAATCCACGGGAATCTCGGGGATCCGAACCCACGACATTCTGGAGCAGATGTTGGACCAGTAGACCACTGAACCTGTCCGGTCATTCATATTTTATAATTTCCTTCTTTATTTATTTGTTTTTCCCGTTACGTATAGCTTTATCATGGACCTTTGGGGGGAAACAACAATTTACGGTTACTTTTAAATTACGTATGATACCCATCACCGCAACAGTTGAATATGGAGAAGTAACTAAGAGCACGATGCATGAAGTTATAGTCTGATTCTGTTTCAATTCTCTTTTAGTTGCCTTGCTGACTAATGGATGCAGAGCTAAGGACACTGGGTGGCAGGTAAGGTACCCCCAAATCACGGTATAGACGCTGATGTTAGCAAGCTTTTTAGTCTGATTTGTTTTACAACACTGTAGGCCTACACACAAATAGCTTTCGTGCAATAGATAGTCTTGATTCACCACGTTCGTTTTGTTTACGTAGTCGCCGATATCACAGCACGAACTCATGAGGGAAATAATTATATTATCTAGGTGCACCATGACGATCACATTTTTATTGTATGGGGTTTTGGGTTTTGTTTTTTCAAACCATGGTCAGTGGATTTACTTTATTCAAACATCACAAAAACGAGTTCTTAAAAAAAAAATGCCACAGTACACGCTGTAGCTGCCCGGAAGTTCAGGGTCTCGCGAAAACTCGTACGCTCTCGAGGCCAACATAAACATAGAAAAGAAAAAGAAAAATGGCAATGTAGGCATATATGTTTCTTATTTTCCGGTAGCTTCCCAACTTCTGTAAGAAATATGAGAGGAGGACAGGATGCCCCAGAAATATAGCCACAGTCTGTGCGGACGGCAATCAAGAATTCAGCAATGAGTGCGTCATGTGCGACATGATAAACAAAAAAGGACTCAACGTCAGCTCGTTCCGGGATGGACCGTGCGAGGGCTCCCAAGGTCGCCATTTCTAAACAAATTCGGCAAAATGTAATTTTCATTCAAAATGTCAAATTGTTCATGCAGGACAGAGCACTGAGCACGATCAGCAGTATAATACGAAGTAGATGAGCCAATGTCTCCGATTATTAAAGTGGATTTCCGTGGAAAGCCATGTTTTTTTTACTCTACCCACAGAGTTTGACCGTCGTCATTATTAGTGAAGCCATCTTGCAATGTTCTCTTCCATTCAGTTTAAATGTAAGCGAGGCAGAAAAGTCTTACTCTGTTGTTAAAGGCAAAGTATACATTTGGTTTTTGGAACCGTTCGATTATTTTAATCCTAAATAAATGTAGATAAGCACAATAAAACTAACCTCATTTTCATTTCAAAAGGTGGTCGCGTTTTTTAAATAAAGCCGAAAATCCGGAGCGAATAGTATGTCCGAAGGAAGAATAATCCCTAACAGGAATACACAATCGGAGAAGCGTTTGACAGAAACGTTTCCCTGATTCAAATTTGGGGGCATTAACAACTGATATTGTTTTACATAACCACAAAACTTAGAAGTGAAATGTTTCTCAAAATGCTTTATACTATCAAAAGCTGATGTATGCTTCTAACCAATAAGTTTGTATTGCCGTTAATGTTAAGAGTGATTACCAAACGTACACCTTCCCTTTAAGGTATTAAAGGGGTCTCAGTTTGCGTTTTTACTGGTGTTATAACTAGAGTGTGGGTAGGTTTTTCTTGATGTAATTAATAGGTTAGGTAATGGTAAAGGGTAGATAAGGGTATAGGGTGGGGTAAATGTGGGGTGAAACTGGGTATAGGGATAGGCCAGGTAAAGGCTATTATGGCAAGGGTAAGGACAAGGCTAAGGGAAAGGAGTGGGTAATGGTGTTGGCAATGTAAGGGTAAGGGTAAGATTAAGGTTAAGGTTAAGGTTAAGAATAAGGGTGAAGACAAGGTTATATGTAAAGGAAGGGTAAAGGGTAAAGGGTAAAGGGTAAAGGGTAAAGAAAAGGGTAAGGGTTGGAGGAAATGTTAAGGTTATGGTTAAAATTAGTAAGTCAAGGTCAGGGTAAGGGCAAGCTGGAAGGCTTATCAGAAGGGTAAAAGAAAGGGTAAGGGTATACGGTCAAATGAAAGGGTAACGGGTTGAGGAAATGGTGAGCGTAAAGGTTGGTGGGGTAAAGCAGAGGGTAAGGGTGGGATGAAAGGTAAAGCTAAGAGGTGAGAGGGAAGGAATAAAGGGACGTGGCGATAAAGGTTAAGGCAGACGTATGGTTGTCGGTAAGGGGAAATGTTGTAAGAATTATATAATTGGTTTTAATGTATTCACCAATTTAAAGCACTCTTAGTCTTTTTAATAATTATCGTTTATCCAATAGTGTTCCTGGTATATTACATTGGACTATCGGTTAATTGTAAGTGTACTTCTTCGTTTAAGTTGGATTTCATGGTTTGAAAATAATGTTTATTTTGGGTGACAATAAATTTAATTGCAACGATGCTCCACCAATCAACTTCTAGTGCATGTTTATTGTTTGTGAGCAAACAGCTTATTGAATGTCACTCTTATTCCGAACCCACATTCTGTAAATTACAAAACTTGAGTCCATCGCCCTACACTGACCAGCCACTCCACCCCAACTCCACCCCACTCCACCCCCTTTGTATAGGCCCTTTCTATACAGAAAATCATTATTCTCCATGATCAATTTGAAGGGAGCTGAGAACTATTTTTTACATCATGTTGACGAGTGGGAGTTTATTTTTTAACCTCTGTCTTCCATGTCTTCCATACAACTTCCAACACGTGTGTTTTAAGGTAATACTGTGCAATCAATATATTGATGACAGTCATGTACTAAAAGGTTCCATAATTCCGCCATAACCGATGCGTGGGTAGAAACTAAGTATTGCGAAATATTAACGAGATTATGACGTCTACTTTGACTATACATGCCCTCAATATGTTGTCCCATTTTTAATTAGTAGAAGTATTTTATTAATTTATTGGCCAGGCAAAACATCTCCAGACAATACAAGGTTGGGAAACAAAAAACAATAGGTCTTTCTGGAAAAGGGGTCCGTCGCCACATCAATATTATTAGTTCTACCACCGTGACAATACAAAGACTGCAGACTATTGGTGTCGAACCGGTAAGCATTGTGTTGGCCAACAAAAATATATTTTTAGTTTCTCGTCTTGTAAACATAGATCTGTACAGATAAATTACAGTTCCTTTATAGCTACCATAACAAGAGCAAAATGGTTATAGTACATCCTAAAACAAACTCAAGGGTCAGGATTGACAAGGACTACAGATCCCAGAGGACAGGATCCACTCCGGGGAAGTGGTTGAAAAAAGGGATTTTAACTCGGTTTTTGCGTCAGTTTGACTCATTTCTTTGTCAATTTGATACAACTCCGGGTTAGGCCCCCTTCGGACCCAGTCAATTCTGAACCGGAACTTTTTAGAGTGTAAAGTACTTGTTAAAAGAGTCCAGCTGCAAGGTCATAAAACGCGCGACCTTTTTAACTGTTTCCAATTGAAAATCAACGTTGTCAAATTGTGAACAGAGAACTCTCTCACACTGCAGCAGGATTCCCAAATTGTTATTGATAGTGATAGGCCTATAGCAAAACAACGGTAGCGTATAATAGTGCCACCACATGCAAAAACAAGTCTCTCCCTTATCGATAACTTATCGTGTACGTTCACAATAAATTATCGTATGGACATGATCAGTTTGGACTTATCGTGTATGTACATCCAGAGTTATCGTGTACGTACACGATAATAGAGATTTTTGTTCATGTGGCGGCAATACGCTTCCGTACAATACCATGGGAGCGGGTTAAAGATTTGTGCATCCTTGAAGTGGGATGATTTCGTGCGTACAGCAACCGTGCGAATGGAGGCAAGGTTTTACACTGTGTTTATTATTGAACGGTAGGCCAACCAAACGATCATCCTTCGCTCGGTCCCAGCGCCTCAGCCAAAGGCGCTGGGATGGGCTGACCTATACACATGCGCATTGCACAATTCCCCCCTGACCTAGTAATTAACCTCTGGTCACCTCTTCCTGTTTAAGAAAGATTCGACTATCAATAATAATGTAGCTCTGTTGTGTAAATCCATCGCAAATAAATATTGTAATTCCTTGCCTTGTACTATTGTAGGGTTTACTAAAAATAAGGGTCGCTCGCAACATTCCCTTATAGTGGTTTAAAAAGATCGTTCCATGGGGCCTTTATGCTTTTATGCTGCAATGTGCACATGGCGTCGACAGCAGTACAATCGTTTCCATCATGCATCAAGAGTTTGCTCATCAGCCCATCCTGGTGGGGCAGAGTGAACGATCATCCATGTCTACGTCATGTTCATCCTATGTAGCAAACGTTCAGAAATAGTGGACTTTATTGTTTCAGGGCAATCGACCTTTTAGAAAACAGTCAGAACGATGAATATTTTCTTTCCGTATATAAACGATGCTCTATTTTTTTTTTCTGCACGAAGGATGCAGAATAAAGACATACAATACTGACTTTTATTTCACAGAGTTATTTCGGAACATTGTTGTCGTACAGTCCCATCAGCGCGGTGTTCATTACTAGGTTTGCAACCACAGTTTGACAGCAAATCACAGCAGTTATTTTGTCCAGTTTTTTGTGTGTTTTTTTTCCATGGCACACCTGAGAAACTATGCGGGAAAATATAGAACAAATTGAATGAATTAATTAAAAATTGCTCAGAGGGCAGAGACTGCGACCTTGGATTTTCAAACTCGTTTTGATGACCTGGTATTGTTACATCAAGGTATAATAACAGCTTTGTTTTGTTTTGATTTGTTTGTTTTGGGGTTTTTGTGTTTTTTCCCCAACTACACTCTCCTGGTGTCGAATAGACACGAACCATCCAACCAACTTTTCAATAAAAATATTCCATTCTACATTCAATTTTCTTTTTAGAAAACAAGGGTCAGCGTTTCAAAAGATTGCCAATTGCTATAGCCCGGGCTATATTTAATAGGAACAATTTTGTAACTACAATTAAGTCCGGGCTACATATGGATACAGGTTTGGGATTTAAATGCCGGTTTAAAAAAAAGCCTGAATGCCGTTTAAAAAAAAAGCCTGAAGACCAGTCAAAAATACCCTCCAAGTAGTCCGGCTGGCTAATTCAGTGCTGAAAACCATCGCCTTTCAATGTGAAATCTAGACCAGTGAAAACGCTGGCAGACCAGTGAAATGAAGCCAACTAGTCCCACTGGCTAGTCACTTAAAAAATTAGGGGCAAAACCTGGATTTCATTTTGGTCAAGGCTACTTGCAGGTCCAAGCTTGGGGCTACATTTAGGTCGGGCTACATTATTTTAGAGGCCGAACACAAGTGTCTATTATTTCGATTGCGGTAATCGAAATAAACCTTGTAGATTTGTGAGGTTTCAAATGCTATTTCTCACCACCAAAGACAACCGGGAGCATGCCTCCACTGGACTCAGGTAAAACACAAAGTGCAGTGCTAATACCACACACATTTGTTTAGGGTAAAAAACCAAAATAATATTATTTATTCCCACTGCATGTTACATCAATATTCAAGAACAAAACTGTACACCATGTTCTGCAATCTAGCTGTCAATATAAAAGTTATCGTCATTTATTGCTATGTATACATCCATGATTGGTCTTTACTTTAACAAAAGAGTTTTCAAACAGATTGTGTGTATTTTATTTTAAGTTTCTCCCGTACATGAAAATGCATCAAGATTCAATTTGGGCAGATCTAATATTTCAAAAATAGTATCTTCGTAAAAGCTAAAGTGCACATTTATAAATACATTTTCCGTACAATGTAGAATCAGAATCGTGCATAGAAAAAACTTCATCTTTATTTCATTGAACTGTGGTAAATATGGCAATGATTGGAAGGCCTACTGTTGATATGCACGTTTTATCAAAACAATGAATTTATCAACGCAACCACCCTTCCATTTTTACTTCTCTCAGATGAGGCCAACGTTTAAATACGCTCGAGACTTGCACAGTATATCGATATGGGAAATAGGGTCCTCGGTATCAAAACACTGTTCTCCCTGGGGGCCCTGTAGAAAAAGTAATACACAGTATTACAGTAATATCCATTACAAATCAAATTTGATTTACAAATCAAATTTGGTTTACAAATCATTTTGAGCATCTTCAGCGTTACATTTCAGATTTAAGAGACCATTCTAATTTTAAAAACAGAAACTAATGATGCAACATTTATATATTTTTGTACTTTGGTCGCTACACAAATAAAAAAAATTAAAAAAGCAAATTGTGAGAATTTGGGGGTATGAAAAACAATTATATTAGAAATCACTGGTAGGCGATTTGCGTTGACAAAAAAAAAGTGATTTAATCAGAGTTATGGCTGCCCATACATTAGTTTTAAAGCTGATTGGTGAAATCGATCAAGTAAGGTGTTTTGGGGGTATAGACCAGTCTGCATAGGCCGCCATTGCCGAGGGCAAACAATGGAAACATGCTCCACGCACTATATACATGTACAACTATCAGCCAACGAAAGATCATCCTTTGACCTCGGTGAGGGCGCTGTTTCAGCTTATGGCGTTATACGCAAGGCGTCTATTAATTGAACAATCCAATCAACAAACACCATCCGACTCCCACCTTCGTACTTTCCATAACATTTGCCAGTGAGTTGGTCAACGACTTGAAACCACTTAACAGCCAGGGTTGTGTATGGTAGAACCACTGCGCTTATCTGTGTACTGTGAAGATAGATGCACTATGCAGACATGCATAGTGCATCTATCCTTCAAAACCGTGTGGATGATGTTGAATGGTCAGACAGTAGGAGGGTTACGGTTTAGAATGAAATCAGTACACAAGAGTATTCAAACTATACATGAACTGATGGGCTGCAGTTGATATTGATGACTCCTTCTTCTCCTTGCATAATTAACTACAGCATTGAATAAGTCAGATATGACCTCATCGAATAATTAACAAATGACCTCATAAGCTGATATGATCTCAGTGAATAGTTAAGATATGATGTCATCGGAACAACAACAAAACTAGGACAAATTATGATATGACCTCACTGAATAATTAAGACACAACATCGGCTGAATAATTCAAACAGTGACCTTATTGCATAATTCAAGGTTGACATTTCTTCTGATCGAAGAACACATGTGACAGTGATGCCCCACGCCAAAATCGGGCTCTCCCCGCAAACAGAAATGGCATTAAAAGTGAAGACAACCGAAACATCACCTGATGTGATGCCTTTAAAACATTCTATTTGTGAGGAATGTTTACACCATAGTTCCTCATTTGGTCTTAT
Source organism: Leptasterias polaris (assembly GCA_037783415.1). Taxonomy (NCBI): domain Eukaryota; kingdom Metazoa; phylum Echinodermata; class Asteroidea; order Forcipulatida; family Asteriidae; genus Leptasterias; species Leptasterias polaris. Next base: position 628,052 of record JAZGTN010000170.1, read on the forward strand.
TTATCAGCTCTTATTCTCATCTATTTGATGAACAAATAAACCCAGTTTTGAGTTTTGGCAGGAAGTGTCTGGTTTTGGCGTTGAGGGCGTTGAGAACCGTATTTTCTTCACAAGCTACAACGCTTGAAGTGTAACATAAGCAGATCAGACAAAAAGGAAGACATATTTTAAAATAATTACCTAAGCATGCACACAAAAATACAATCACCCGAATATGCCACAACCTCCAAATGAAGCAATATACACACTCAAATACAGAAGGGACAAAATAATATTATACTACTTAATATAATAGTCGAAAACAAACAAACAAAATGAATTAAAATTAATGCCTTCTGAAAGAACGAAACAACTGTTTACAACACAGATTTGAAAATAAATCTGTAAATAATCATAAATTGATTGCCGGTAAAGGCTTCCTTTAAAAAGATTCCCTTCCCCAAAAAGTATATATAACATGTTTCCAGGAAAAAAAGCAGTGTTTTTAAAGAATAATAATAAAAACGAAAACAAAAACTAGTAATTCATTGTTTGTGACAACACAAACACAAGATATTCAGGATCACATAAAACTGATGAAGAGTCGGCATCCAAGAGTTAGCAACAAAATGTCAACCCAGATTATTATAATTTGTTTATCAAATCGTTTCTCATTATGACTGTCAGGTACATTTGGCCGTTAATATTGGTCCTTCGAGGACACCGTAACACATGCTTTTCCCAATCATGCCAAACTACACTTTCTTTCGACCATAACTTCAATTTTTTTTTTCTTTGATGTTATCCGATACTCAACAAATTTGTTGCCAGAATACCTAAATAAAAATAATAAAAACATTACAAAAACTTGAACAAAAACAAGCGGTGTTCGGCTGATGCCCCGACTCCTAAGAACCTTACCACACTGGTATAAAAGGCCTAGTTAGTAGAGAAGTTACAAAAATGTGAGGCATAGTTTTCAATCTATGGAACTAGTGCACAGGCTCAGTGTTAAATTGGCACTGGCAGTTCTAATCCTGAGATAAATTCCACTCTTGTTTTCTCCCATTTTTATATTTAATAGTTATTATCTTTAGGAAATAAGGCATCGTTTCACCGAGCAATTTTAAGTTTCTAGCAATAAAACAAGTTGGAGACCCTCTCTGACTGGGTTCTTGAAAATGTGATGAATTGTTTTTCATCCGTGTAACTAGTGAGTGTCATTGCCAACCAGAAATGCCTAAAACTAAGATCTAAATTTTAGGGAAGTTCGTTGAAATGAGGTCAATTCCACCTTTCGGTAACCCCTGCAGATATAGCTTTTTCGAACGGCATCCTCAGCAGTAGATCAAAGAACATGATCTTACCACACCTTGAGAAAACACCAGCACTTTTTCTCTTCACCAGGCAAGAATTTACAAAAAACTTGAACTCGGAGAACAATTTGACATCATTCATGCCTGGAGTTGGTCGCTACTGAGGATGCTGTCTAGTACAGCGGACTCAAGTTCAACTGGCCGAGTAATCAGAGCGTGGGTTTTAAATCCTGAACATGCTGCATGCGTCTGAAGGTAAAAAACTTACACAATAATTGCTTCTCTTCACCCAGATGTATAAGTTGGGGGGGATATGTAGATGGTACTCAGTTTTGAAATGAGCTGTGATGAAGTAAAATGGTTTCAGATTACTCCTTATAATAGCAAACAAAATTCAGTTTGAAAAAAAAAGTATCGCCCTGTACTTGACATTGATTGATTTTATACCCAGCTTATTTCGTCTAAAAGGGGTCAAGGACCTGCATCAGAGTTCTTCCTTAACCTGGTCGCCGGTCAGCGTCTTAAGACCTTGCATAAAGGAATAAAAGTCGCCTTTCGTCCGGCCACCTTCGTATTCCTGAGCGGCCCCGTCTGAAGAAATTATGAAAGTTGGGAATCCCTTGACTTCGTTCTCTCTGCAAATATCTGAAGCAAATGAAAAGGAGAATTTTTTATTTTTATTTTGGCGGGAGATTGTTTCAAATCAAATCAATTTAGCTCATTATCACATCAAAGCACAGTATCAATTATCAATGAGGTTTGCGCGTAGAATAATACAAATTGAGCTTTGAACAGAAAGGTTTGTGAACAGAAAGTTCTGTTCTTTCTTGTCAAGAAAAAGAAGAAGGAACTTTCCCCCAAGTATTTTCCAGCAGCATATTGCATAAAATCACAGGGCAATGTAACAAACATCAAGGCTAACCCACTTAGATATGGCTCACTTAAACCCAGATATGGCCAACCCACACCCAGATAAGGTTAATCCACACCCAGATAAGGTTAACCCACACACAGAAATGGCTAACTCACACCTAGACATGGCTAACCCACACCCAGAAATAGCTAACCCACACCCAGACAAGGCTAATTTTGTTGATTTGCAACACAATTGTTCCACTAAACATTAATGTCTGGAAAAATAATAAAAAACATTTTCTCCCGGAGAAGTGTAGATAGTATGTTGGGAAACATTGAATTATGTCAATTCATGAACTGTTCGGAAACCTTTTTGGTTGAGTTGAAGTAGGTCAAATCTTGCGGCCACCATGGGCAACATGGTACAAACCACTTGGGACCACAACTCTCTAAAGGTTTAATCATGAGTGCCAATACTACTTTATCACCTCACCTCTTTCGATTGTGCAGTCAACCGCAGCCAGTTTCATCCCTTCCTCGTCCTTTATGGCATCGGCCGTGGCCTCAAAGGCCGGTTTGGCGGCCTTGCAGTGGCCGCACCACGGAGCATAGAACATGGTCAGTACGTGCTTGTTGGTCTCTGTGAATGTCTTAAAGGTTTCTTGTGTCAGGTGGTTGACAGCACTCGGGATGTCACTCCACTTTGCCTCTTCAGCTGGTGAGGCGGGGGTCGCGGCAGCTTCCGGACTGAAACAACAAAATGGACGGACATTACCCAAAACCAATTCCCCAAGTTACAGTGAAATCTACTGGTCATGGACATTTACAGTTTGAATTTGTCGAACCAAGTTAGGACCTGTGCAGCAAACCAAGCTGTGCTAAGCTAAAACATTCAACATTTCTTGGAAATCCACAGAGGTATGGTTGTACGAGAATGAACAATCCTGAATATTGGATAACAGTATCCTCCTGGTCGGGAGATGAAGCTCCCTGAATAAATAGGATTATACATTTCAGATATTTATAGACACTTTACATTACCGTGAATAGAAGTCTAAAGGTTTGAATAAAACAAGAGCCGAGTCTCATCTCTGTGATAATAAGTTCACCTCCTTCAAGAAAATTGGAAGGCCCAGGGGTCAATAAAACATCCTGACAAATCACAGACCTGTATCCATCAGTTCGGTTGTAAAGTGACGACATGCTCTTTGGGTCTGTGATGGACTCAAACATGTCTTCCTAGAGTTACAGATATTACATACTCTTGGTTTAATGAACCTAAACATGACGGACACCAACAAAATATGCTACAAAACAAACCTGTTAAGTATTAATCATCATCATCTTAAACAAATATGCAAGAAAACTATTCTAACGGGTTCATAGTACATGTAAATAACAAACAAAAATAAACATGATTTCTCAATAAATTGTTTTTTTACTTGCAATATCTTTTTGTACCAACAAATTGGAACATATTTTTAACCCATAAAAGAAACTTTAGCATCTTCTCTGGTTATGAGCTTTCCTATTTTGATGATTAACCTTTATCATAGTGTGGCCATCTTTATTGTCTCCCATTCAAATCAATGTAATCAAACCAAAGGCGAGTATACAGTGCTTGACACACATCGGTGTAAGGGTAAAAACTAATTATATTCTTTGTCCCCGAAGCAAAATTCAACATCTATCAAACCAAAGCTGGAAGGAGAAACAGTCTGGTTCCTTTTTGTACAATAAATGTTAGTACTCTTTGCTGGTATTGGATACAAGGAACATGACCAAGATGGTCGCAGCATGATAAAGGTCCATTGGCGGCCAGAGGAAGCATGTACTTTGGACAAGAGGCTTAAGATGGGACGAGGGTTCATCGGACCTCATGGTTCCACAAAACCATGATTACAAAATGAGAAAATTTAATTCTTACTTTTGCATGAATTCCACCAGTTCCTCTGTTGAACGACCCGACACGTAGTCCCGGGCAACTCCATTTCTATTTGAACAAAAAGACAAGGTAAGAAATTATCAATTTTGTTGAGGCATTTTAATTTTAAATTTCTTGTTTTACAGAGTCTTACTATCAAGCCTAACTTAGGGTCCGATGATGTTCCGTTTCTGTGGGTTGCACAAGCAAGACCTTGGTTTTTTTAAAGTGTACTGGAAAGTATTGGGCTTACAGATTTCAGTGGTACCAATGAAATCTGAAACAAGAGTTTTCTTTATTTTTGGTCGGGGGCAGTTGGCTATTAGAGAGAGTGAGATTTTGTGTTTGGCTGAAACGGAAAATCATCGGCCCTACTTAAGTTATTTAAAGATTTAAACAAAGCACTACAATACTTCTTAAGGACAGAGTAAATAACCTATAATTATTGGATAAAACAGGAACAATTCTGATCCCAGAGAGCTCACTGAATATAAAGATAACACAAGTACCAATCACCCAAAGAAATAGTTGTCTGAGAATACAGTCAAAATCAAGAAAATAGCATTTAAAGAAATCCCCAAAATCGATCCCGCATTTGAAATAAGCATGTAAAAGATTAAAGAACCTGTACAAATCCCTAATAAAACATAAAACGTTTTTATGTTGTTTTCAAAGAAACAAGACCACCTAATTCGATGGTTTTTTTTACACTTTGGCTGCATGATGTGCCTGTTAAAACCTAGAAGATGGAAATTGCTTTACTTTTTCAAAACACCAATGATGGAATTTACCTTTAAAAACAACAAACTGAAATGAAATTTCCTGCGTTACGGAGTATAGCAGGAATTTGTCTGTTAGTAAATACTAGCAAGCGGTTCGCTTGTACAATTTCGCTTGTACAATTATGCACAGCCCAACTGGGCTAGGAATGTAGCCCAAGGTTTGTGAATACCTTAATAATAATAATAATAATAATGAAAATTTATAGCGCCTATCCATGTAAACATGCTCCTGGGCGCTGAACAATAAAAGAAAACCTATTAAAATCCATACAGTTATAATACCCTAGAGCACCACAGCCCACTAAGGGAAGTGTGTTGGGATTGTTCTAGCCAGCAACTTAATTTTATTTTAGGGAAATAAAGGATTAATAGTAAGATGAAGAAGAACGATAAGGGTAATAAACTAGAATTAAGAAAAACAATTAATGGTCAGTAATTTTATTTTATTAGAATTAAGAAGAACAACTAACAGCAATGCTCTTTTTAGAAATAAGAAGAACACAACATGCTTGCCATAATTCACCAACAGCATGTTTGATGAAGCATTTAATCCTTCATTTTTAACATGGGTCGAGAAAAGTAATTTATATGGGTAGAGCTGAAAGATGTAACAAGACAGTTAGACAAATTACAGCGTTCAAGAAAATAAATTGTTTTTTAAATAAATGAATACTTACTTAAAGTACTTCACTGTGAATCCATAACGTAGAGTTTGCGAGAAAGTCAAGTTCACAGGAAAGAAACAAAGAAAAATTCAAAAGGTATAAACAAATAATAATTTATGATTAAACTTGGGAACTAAAATGTGTGATAATTCACGGCAGTCACAACAATATGCACTGTGAAAAAAGCCATGCCAATACTATGCAGCCTAAAATAAGGAAACATTTTTAGTGGTACAAGTGGGTGAAACATTTTTTTATCTCAAAGGTTCCCTGAACCATGTGACTTAGCCTACAACTGTCTCTAGTCTGGGGAATTCAAATTTAAGTGCTATCTTGTGACTAAGCAAGTCATTGTACCAGACATCATTGAAATCTAACTCCCAAACGGCTCATCGCTTCTATTCCAGACAACCCCTTTTTCAAGTTGATTTAGCCAAGTGAGGCTCAAAATGCTGATTGAGAAAAAAATATTTGGGAAGGTGGGAGGAGGGGAGGGTCACACCGCCCCACACCCTTCTATGAGTTACCACAGTCGTCAATGAAGGCTAACACTCAACATACTTACACTTTGGATATCCCCTTATGTCATACTTGGCAGCGATTGCTTTGTGAACAGTGGCATCTACCGCTGCAATCACTCCAGAAATCTACAAAGTAACAACAAATACACAAACGGAAATATTAGTTTTAATTTCCCATGATGTGGTCGTCCACCTTTATCATAGATTGCATGATATTTTGAACCAAGCAGAGTCGTCCACTTCAAGCACATTAAAATACCTCACACCTTTACCCCCACCCCAACCTTGTTACTCACCCCTCCCTCCTTCATAACTGTTGCTGCCTCAGAGTAGGCTGGCTTCATCTTCTTACAGTGACCACACCCTGAAGACGAACAAGTTAAATACAAAATACACAATCAATAGTTTGATGACATCACTTTTCAAATTTCACTGTGAAGAGTATCAGATAAAATGACACTTTGGCCGTTTTAGCGTGAGGTTAGAGACTTGTAATTTGTCTCCAACTTTCATTAGGACTCTATCTATTCAAAAATGAGTGCCACAAATTTGAACTTGATATTGAAGCCCCTCTTTAGGAACCATGCCCGGCACTTACATGGAGCAAAGAACATCACCAGGGCCGACTCCTCGTTCTGAATGACATTATCGAAGGTGGCGTCCGACAGTTGGACGACGTTCTCTCCTCCGTCAAGCTCTGACCAGAAGTCCACCACGGGTGGCTCCGGTATGGCCGGTGCTGCGTCTGGGTTCACAAGGAGCATCATGAAGCGGACAAAGTCAATCTCCTGTAAACAAACAATAACAACAACAACAACAAAGATTATAGGAGTGACACAATCATTTTTGGAAGAGGAAATTCCTTCAAACATCATTTTTTTCAGAAACATTCTAAATAGCTAAAAATGGGTGTAAAGTTTTATCAATAAGCGCTGGTTCTAATGGCTAAAACTGGTTTAACATTTTAGCCCTGAGCACAATTTCACAGTGCTGTTCAGCATAAATATTTACAAAGATCTTTCCACTCCTATTTCAAAGGATTGCACAATAGCAACCGTATCTTATTTTACCATCATTAGAAAGATTATGATTCTCTTTCCAACCACTGTAAGATTGAGATTGGAGGGTGAACATGAACAAAACTACAGCTTTATAATAAATGGCCTTTGTGCTCAGGCTTGAGAGCTTTTTTTGGTGTGTAAGCTTGGGCGACGAAAGTTGCTAAAGGTAAAGAAGAGGGAATATGAGTGCAGTCCACTAAAGTCAACTTAAATCACCTATGGTAAGGAAGAGGAGGTACGAGTGCAGTCAACTAAAGTCACCAATGGTAAGGAAGAGAGGGTATGAATGAAATCAACTAAAGAAGCCTATGAAAAAAGAGGGGGTATGAGTGCAGTCGACTAAAGTCACCTTTGGTAAGGAAGAGGAGGTGTGAGTGCAGTCGCCTAAAGTCACCTATGGTAAGGAAAAGGTTAACAGGCTTTATGAAGCAGGATCCACTGATTTTGAACAATCAACATAAAGCTTACTTCTCGTCCGCCGTTGTACTGAGTTGGATCCTTGCCATACATAAAGTACTTGAGTGTAGGGTAGCCACTCACGCCAAACGATGAGCACATTTCCTTGCTGTTGTCCTCTGTGCAATCCACAGCAACATACGCTACTTTAACTTCATCTTTCAGCTGTTCAGCAGCGGCGCTGAATTCAGGCTTGGCCTTCTTGCAGTGACCACACCCTAGTCATGGAAAGAGAGAGGTCAAAAGTTGGTGTGATAATTTATAATCAACTACCAATGAATCACTGAATTGGCAAACATAATTTTATTGTTTGTGCTTAGCTACTTTCTGTACTTAAAAGCAGCTCTATGAAATCGGCCCTGGAAGAAATCACAAGAAAACTGCACAGAGACTTACATGGAGCATAGAACATGACCAGACTGTGCTTCTTCTTCTTGGTGACTGACTTGAAGTTGTCTCCATTTAGGTGGAAAACGTTGGACTCCTCGTCACTCCATTTTGGCTCAGGGGGTGGTGGTGGAGGTGGCTCGGATGGACTAACCGAGAGAGGTGAGGAAAAGGAAGTTTATTGGGGTTTTTATATACTTTAGCAGTAGTGTTAGCTCGCGTACATGTACAAGTCATGAGAGCTTGTTTTAGCTGCCAATATACTGTGACCTCATCGATCTCACATTAACCCTCCTACTGACTGACCAATCAATATCAACCACATGGTTTGGAGTGATTGATGCACTATGGCTGCACTATTATGGTAAATGCATCTACACAGTACACAATAGACCTTATGCATTGACGTCACCAAGCCGCCATCTTAGAGGTAAACTGATGACGAAACAATGGAAACGCGCTGATTTGTACGCGCGGCGCACAGGACTGACCAATGAACATCTTCCTTTTGACCTCTAGGGAGGGCGCCTTTCTCAAATGACGTCATATGCATAAGGTCTATTGCTCCACCCTAGTTTGGTCAACTCCCTTGCAAATGATTTTAACAGTTTATTGATTCATTTTCCATGTTTGTTTTTTTTATTTATTTAAAGGCCCTGTACACTATTGGTAAGATCGAAAAACACAAATGTTCACAGATTCACACATAACTTACATGATTTGAAGTAAGTAATGGCAGAAAGGGTTCCTTAAAATATTTCTGCCTAATATGCTATCGTTTCTGAGAAATGAGTAAAACAATAGTTTTTATCGCGCGTGATAATAAACTTGATGTTTGAAAAACAGAAAACACATAAGGTCTCTTTTCACTATTTTCTCGTGACCTCGATGACCAATTGAGCTGAAATTTTCACAGGTTTGTTATTTCATGTATATGGTTAATCACACAAAACATGAACTTTGTTTGCGACTGTTTTGTCAGCTCTACCAATCCTGTATAATACCTTTAAAACCAGATTTAACAAGGGTGACCCATCCAGCACAGCTGATCATTTGGGTGTAAGTAAACACTAGCAATAAAAAGTAATCAAATCAATTATACGTACAATTCCAAAAAGTACTTGATTCTGAAGGGGAACATAAAAGGATAAATGAAGCAAAAAGTACATCGTACCATGCCCGATATGTAGCGGAGTCCGTCCTCGACCCCCCCCCCCCCCCCCCACCCACCCTTCCCAAAGAATTTCATTGCCAGATCACAGTGAAGAGACAATAGGATGGGGTAAACTATGCCACATATCAAGCAACAAATGGTACTTGTCAGTCATTTTGAAGACACTAGTAATATTATAGAACCCAAGCATGGACCACAAGTCAGGTAAGTAATCTCCATGCACATCACACAGTCGAGAAGTTAACAGATAACAAACAGATAAAAGACATTAAAGTTGGCACTTACTCTTGCATAAACTCCTTGATTTTTTCGCCAGTTCTTTCATTCACATCCCAAGCAAACTCGCCGTTACTGTGGAAGGAATGAAAAAATAACATAAACTCTACCCGATTGTGGATTCTTGGGGGGGGGAGTAAACAATGATTACTGCAAAACCGGCTCAAAACCTTCCGTTTAGATTCTCAATCAAAAGTTTGAAAATCATAAATGGTCAAACCAAATGACGTTAATCTTCTAATATTTGCCTCTGCTTGCCTCGTTTCTTCCCCTACTCACTGTAAGATGGTTTCTAGGATCAATGCAAGCATCCTCAATTAACCCTGCAAGCCTAAAGGCAAAGTGTACCTTTGGTTTTTGAAACCGTTGGATAGTTTAAATGCTATATAAATGTAGATATATACAATAAAACTAACCTGTGAAGATTTCATTTCAAAAGGTGGTCGCGCATTTTTGAGATATTGCTGAAAATCCGGAGCAAATGTCCACGCAGGAAGAATAATCCCCAATAGGAAATTGTCAGAAACGCTTCTCAGATTGTGTATTCCTATTAGGGATTATTCTTCCTGCGTGGACATAATCGCTCAAGACTTTCGGCTGTATCTCAAAAACGCGACCACCTTTTGAAATGAAATTTTCACAGGTTGTTTTATATTTTGTATCTACATTTATATAGGATTGAAACAATCAAAAGGTTCCAAAAACCAAAGGTATACTTTGCCTTTAAGACAAGTGAATTTTGTACTGTTTGTTTCGTTGATGAAGATGGATTATTAAAAAAGTGACAGCATTTGATTAAAACTTTATTTAGTTACTAACTAATTAGTGATTTTGAACTAGGTTTCGTTGATGAAGATGGATTATTAACACTTTGACTGCTGAGCCCGAGTATTCTCGGGATAGACTTACCCCCCAGCTGGTGCTGAGCCCGAGAATACTCGGGCTGGTTGTATAACGTTGTACTGCCCTCTGTAGATCAAGGATTGAAATACTTTTCATGTATAAAACGTATTGACATACGTAAGGGGAACCAATGGAGTTGTTTTCGATGGTTTTACTCATCGGGCCCGGGCACCAGCGGTGGTAACGTAACCCGAAAGTTTATACTTTCGGAGTTAAAAAATGGCGGCGCCCAGGAAACGCGTGAAGTGGTTAGTGAGTGTAGCAGAGCTGTTGTTGAAATATTTGCAGATGGTGACTCTGAAGTAAGTGAGTTTTATGGAAATGATCATTCTGATAATATAGAGTCTGAAAGTAATGCCAGTGATGTTGAAAGTGAATTTGATCGACAGGAATTGTCCGATGATGACGGTGATTTGCAGACGGTAAACTCCTGCTAACATTTTTTAGTAACAGTGTAAAATTCCATTTCACCAAACCCCTTGCTACGATGTATACCACTCAAAAAAAGATATGGGGTGTAATATAAAATAAAAGCAACAGTGTCATTTATTTGAATGTTTTTATTTATAAATCTTTGATGTAGTTCTCCAAATAAAACCTGCAGAATCGTGGGGAGGGACAGTGTAAAACTAAAACATGAAGTTTTTTTGTAGTTTTGTAAAACATCTCCAGCACCATGGGGAGGGACCGTGTAAACATTTGCAGCAGTCAAAGTGTTAAAAAAGTGACAGCATTTGATTAAAACTTTATTTAGTTACTAACTAATTAGTGATTTTGAACTAGGTTTCGTTGATGAAGATGGATTATTAAAAAAGTGACAGCATTTGATTAAAACTTTATTTAGTTACTAACTAATTAGTGATTTTGAACTAGGGTGCCGATGCGCAGGGTAAATAAACAGATTTTATCACAAAGTCCTGCCATATATACTTCATTCAGCCCTAACTTTCATAATTCTTCCTGTGTATTTTCCATGCTGTGCATTGCAGCCACATGGAACCGCGCAGATTTATTACTGTATAAGATGCACTCTGACCTTCAAAGGAAAGTTGAAACTTAAGTTCTATGCTTACCTAAAATACTTGAGGGTAGGGAACCCCTTGATGTCAAAGCGTTTAGCCAAGTCTTTGGCGATGGTGGCGTCCACCGCTGCCAGCACTCCTTCCTTCTGTTGAACAAGAAAGAAGAATATAATTTGGTTTTTACCCTTACACCGATGTGCGTTAAGCACTGTATACTCGGTACTTACCCGAGTTCTGTGAAAAAAAAAACACAGGCAAATCGCTCGGGTGAGATTCGAACCCAAGACCTTTGCATTGCTAGAGCAGATGTCTTCCACTAGACCACCGAGCTAGCCCGATGGCTAGAGGCAGTCGAAGGAAGAAGAAAAGAACAAATTCAAAAGTACCGTTAAAAAACTTGGAAAAGAGGACATTCAAAATGGCATGGATTCAAACACAGACAAGAAAAGGATAAGAAGTATTTGGACAGCATGCACAGGTGAAATATTACTGAGTGACAAAACTCTACGCAAGGACAAGAGGGAATAATGAGAGAACACTGAAGCAAATAAGGAAATGAGGGGGAAAAATGAGGAAAAATTAGAACAGGAATTTATCACAGCATTAAACCTAGGTCTCAGATAAGGGAGAAATGCATCATTAAAACGAAGGATAACTCGAGGTTGAACCCAGAATACTTTAAAAAAACTGGGGGAAAAAGTGAAGAAAATTTGAAACAGAGGGTTTGCCAAATATCATGAGGAGACAACACGTGCAAAAGACAACTAAGATTCAAACAGATGTTGTGTACACTGCCCTGGAGTCAATAACTAATTAATTAAAAATTTAATTAGTCAATTGCTCAGTTTCACTTAAGCACACCATGTCCTTGTCCCTTTCTTTTTGTCCTTTTGTCCTTTTATGTCCCTTTGTTCATCTGTCCTATTGTCTCTTGACTGTATCTCGACTGTCAATAGGTCTACGGTTCAAAAGCTCTGCTTCACCCAAACTTGTGTAATGATCTGACCGTGCCATTCAAAGCCTTTTATAAGTTCAAATATTGTCAGCAACGGTCATTGATGCACTGTCAAAATAAAATGACATTGTTGAACCAATGGGGGTTGAAATTGAGTGTATAGAGTTACTGAGGGATTTCAGTCAAGCAATGCGTTAATGACTAGTAATTAATGACTAGTTGATCGACTCACCCCTTCATCTTTTAATTCTTGAGCAGCAACTGTGTACTCTGGCTTCATCTTCTTACAGTGACCACACCCTGAAAACCATCAAACAAAATATCATAGCAAACTAATGAAACCGAAAATGCCGATATCAGTGGAGAAATGTCTTTACCTCGACTGCATTGACTTAATATGCTGATAATTTGTTTTCTCTTAAAAGCACATCTCAATTTGTCAAGTTCTGAAAGACACATTACTGTACTCAATGTACCACGAGTATAACAGAGGAACGTGACAAAGGTATTGAATGAAGTACGACAACAATCTACACAGTGATTACAAAACTAGGTACCTAGTCGGTTGAGCAAGGTAAACATTTGGCACAGACCCAAAACCAAGTCCAATGTTCATAAGGGTGGCAAGAAAATGGGTTGTTCAAATGTAAAAAATATCAACTGAACAAGTTGAGAAATGTTTTGACAAAGTGTACACTGACATCATCATAAAATGTAGGATGCAATTTTTCTTTCGTTGTGTTGTGTACACTTTGTGCCTGCAGAAAAACCAGGGCTGGATTTAACAAAGCACCAAGACTGATCTTAAGATCAGCTAAACAACAAATCACTTTTATTTGCTGTACTACGGACCTCTAGAAGTGCCATCGTCCTTGATGAGATCCTTAGATAGTTTACTGTAGGATGATGACACATTACACGTAAGATGACGACATCTCGAGATAGTTTATCTTGAGCGGGACCTCCTGAAAGTAGGACGTTGTCTTCTCAAGATAATATACCTTGGGTTATCAACATTTTCAGGATGGTAATCTCATGATAAATTATCTCGCGAAGACGACATTCTACAGTCAGAATGTCACCATCCTGAGATAATTTATCTGGAGAAGTCAAAATCTTTCTCCAATTTTGATACAAAGTTATTTAAATGGTTATCTTGCTATTTTTCTTAAAACTTTGCTTAAATCTTTTCCATGTACATTTAATGTTTTTAAAATTGTAAATTTGAAATGAAATTCGGTCGTTGGACTGCAAAAATGTTCATTGTTTTTAAATAAACCATAAACCATCTCCGGATGTCGTTATGTTATATTTACAATGTCGTCATCCTGCAGTAAATTATCTCAGGATCTCAACATGTCGGATAGCACTTCCAAAGCACAGTATCTAAGCAAAAAATGATGTCACAAAAAAAATCACCACGGTGAGATTGACATTTCGTCTTAAGACGACTGTTATCCCTTTGTGAAATCCATCCATGGCTCTGTGGCTCTTTTGTAAAACCAACGAAACATCATGAGCCACATGGTCGTGGCGGAGCGGTTAAGAGCATCGGACTCAAGTTCTGGTGGCTAAGTCATCAGTTCCCGGTCATGACACTTGTGTCCTTGAGCAAGACACTTAACTACAACTGCTTCTCTTCACCCAGGGGTAAAACGGGTACCTGTGAGGGCAGAGATGGTTTTTGTGAATGATTTAGCTTAGTGCGCTTTGGCAGCAAAGGCTTTATACTCCCCAGGGAGCTGAGATGGTTTCAGGAATGAAATAAATGGCCCAGTGACCTGGGGTAATAATGTGTGAAGCGCAATGATCATTCTTTGGAATAGCGCTATATAAGAGCCGATATTATTATTATTATTAATATTTACATGGTGCATAGAACATGACCAAGACAGACTCGTGGCCCTCAATGAAGCTGTCGAAGGTATCGTCTAAGAGATGCACGACTTCCGATTCTTCATCACTCCACTGTGCCTCCTGCTCTGGCTCCTTGGGCGGCTGGGGACTGAACAAACAATAACACTATTATCTCTTCTGAAACCATTTATTTTTTTTGTTATCTTGTATGAGCCCATCTTATTCAAACTAAAATGTGCTGGGGAAGTTATTGAAGTTATTGAAGTTATTGAAGTTATTGAGTGCTTTGAAGTTATTGCTGAAGTTATTAAATTTTGCTGTGGATGTTGATTAGAACAAGATCTTATCTTTGGGAGTTGAGCTGCAAGGCGTTTTGAGACGTTTTCCATGAAAATGTAAAATCACCAAACTACACAAATTATTTTTATTTTTTTTGTAGCACCACTGTTTAAATATCTCTTTGGGAATCTGAAAAGAACCTTTCTAACCTAATTACTGAATAATATCAATTTGTTTGGATTGTTTGTTGTCTTGTTTGGCAATTTCCCGAAAAAGTGTCCTCGATCGGTGTGTTTCGCATCCTACACAGAATAAAGTTAGTAATCATAGAGCCACATCACACAAGGAAATATACAGGCAAACAGTTCTAGGCAATCTCTAAAGAAAGAAAACAACATTCACATTTAATTTCCATGGACCACTGTCTGAAAAATGACCCTCGTGCTACCAAAGTATTTCTTTGGCACGCAGTGCTGTCGGTTGCCAAGATTGTAAGAGTTTAAAGATTGCAACATCTAAGACTAAGGAGTTTCTTACTTCTTCATCCATTCGATGATGCCATTCTTGTCCCTCTCTCCGCCAAAGTCGTATTTCCTCTGCCCTTCCCTGTCAAGATAAAAATGAAGCAACAAATGTTTTGGATTCCTTGATCTTAAAAGCGTAAGAAGTTTGGAGACAAAGTTTGGGATTTGTATTATCAAATATTCAGTCCACATACATGACATAGTGCCAATCTCAAAGCTCACCGATAGACCTTATGCATATGACGTCATTTGAGTAGGGCGCCCTCACCTAGAAGTCAAAAGGAAGATGTTCATTGGCCAGTCCTGTGCGCCGCGCGTACAAATCAGCGCGTTTCCATTGTTTCATCATCAGTTTACCTCTAAGATGGCGGCTTGGTGACATCAATGCATAAGGTCTATTATAAAGTTGATTTTGGGTTGAATAAAGAAAAATTGACTAGAGCGGGATTTAAATCAAAGTCCTCCGGTTTAATGTGCAGACATTCGAGGTGCCAGTAAGAAGCCATTCAACCGTTAACTGCCGTGTAGACAGGGATCACACCAAAGTTTACGATACAACCTGGGAAACGGCAGCCAGGGAAACACCTTTATAAGGGGATGCGACTTTTTTATTTCAAATATCAAGTTATAAACCACAAGGGAAACTGACATGGTAAATTTGTTAATGATTTGTGGTTGAACAACAAAAAATTGACTAGAGGGGATATGAACCAATGACCTCTAGTCCAACGTGCCGACGCTCAACCAACTAAGCTATCTAGCCCTATGTTGGCGGTCCCCTATTTTGTCAATATCTTTGTTAGAGGTGACAGTCAGAAGCTATAAAGTTCACATGAGTACCAATCCTCCAGAGACACAGTCAAAGTTGAGAAAATGGCATGTGAAAACTTCCAAAGTCACCATTACTATCCCTTTCAAGGCAGGGTACACTTTTATTAGTAGTTGTCTACGACAAGTATCCTCACTTGGTGTATCCCAACATATGCATCAAATAACAAACCTGTGAAAATTTTGGCTCAATTGGTCAACGATGTTGCAAGAAAATAACGAAAGAACACCCTTGTTACATGGAATTGTGTGCTTTCAGATGCCAGAGAAAGGCTTCATGCCTGAAGCCTTTCTTGATTCAAACTTTTGGGGTGAAATTTACCTCTTTCTCTAAAACTACATTACTTCAAAAGGGGTCGTTTCTAACAATGTTTTATACTATTAACAACTCTTCAGTGCTCTTTACCAAGTAAGTTTTTATGGTCATTAACTTGTAGAGTAAATGCCAAAAGTATACCCAGCCATTAAGTGGAGCAAAGGTTTATTATCTGCAAGGTTATAATGGAGCTAGTTTCTAGATTCTACTTACTCAAAATATATAATTGTTGGGAACCCAGTGATATTGAAAGCGTTTCGGACTTCGTAGTTTGTGGGTAAATCGACATCAAGACCGGCTAAAACCTGTGAGAAAACAACATTTTCAGAAAAAGAAAATAGGAAATTCTCATTACAAATGAAGAATGCAGATATAACCTTTATAAAGCTGTTACAATAAAGGTGCTTAGCAATTTTGTCTGTCGAGCAAAAGTCAGCAGGGAATCAGTCGCAACGAAATTGACACTACAGTATGTTGACGTATGTACGTGTAGGCCTAAGCGAAGTATTTTCTGCAAAATAATCACCAATTTTCATTCAAGGTTAACAACAGCACCATGAAATTGGGCCCAGATGTTGTAGACTGCTAGACTACAGAGCTGGCCCAGCTGTTTTAGACTGCTAGACTACAGAGCTGGCCCAGCAATAAGAAACCAGCTTGGTTCTTCTAATCACTGAGGGGGGAGGTACATCAATCTAACCATCAAGTATGATGCCCTTTACTCAGACAGTCAAGTCCTCAACAGTGCTCCGCTGGCTCAATGCCATTCTTTTTGAAAACCTGATGACCCCTTTAAGCACATTGTAGTCCACGACTACCTTGTTAGATGCTTCTAAAAGCAACATGCAAAACCACTGCCTGCACGGATTGTTCATACATCTTTAAATTCAAAAACATACAAATGACAATGTTGAAAGGTAAGATCAAGATGCATGTAGCAGGACCAGTAGAAAAGCTGGTCGGCAAGTGAAATGACAAGTTTGCTGGTCTCACAGGCTAATCGCTGCACATAGTTTAGGGCAAACAACGCGGTCATCGTGTTCAGCATTTACAAAGTACCAGTTTGAATCTTGGACTTCTCTACTGTACACGAAATAAACAACTGAGAAAAAAGAATTAGCTGTTGCAAACTGCTTACTGACCAAAAGGACCTGTGGTATAAATGCAAATATTAGTTAGTGGCCTGATGTTTCGACCCTAGCAGAGTCTTTCTCAAAGAAATGCGCAACTCATACAAATCCGTTAGAGCCCTCAATGCTATCATACCTTCCCATCAATCATCTTCGAAGCCATATTAATTGTGCTCTAATGACTGCAGAGTCTTGTCACCAGACCGTGGACAACCAACCTGCGTGACGAGGACAGCGACTTCGCCGCACGGGTTGACAGCGTCGGTGAAGTAATTAAAAAAATTGGACGATCCGGAACAGCGGAATCATTTTCCCAAGACTTTTGAAACATCAGAGAAAATTGAAATATCAGATGTGACCTCAGGTTGAAGGGCTTAAGATAACCTTGTGGGGAACGCTGCACTATATCGAAGGATATAAATCGTGATGGACTGACCTACGTGTATGAAATGTGATGATCCATCTTTCCGAGGTAATGTTCCCAATAATAATTGTCCCATCATTGCAGAAACAAATCTATGAAGAGGAATTTGTTTATAGAGGGGCTTTCAAGGTCAATCTGAGTTTTGTGATGCACTCATTTTCATATCGGTAGAGACCTCACAACAGTGGGGAAAACCTCAAGTTAAAATGGTGTAAATATCATTTATTTGATAGTCTTTCAAGCGAATCTTTAAACATGACGTCATCAGACAGCATTTTGTGTTAGTGTGTGTGTTTTGTGAGGGATGCAAATTTGAGAATGGGTGTGTACACACAAGTGTGTGTGTGAGTAGGTATCCACATTCAAACCGGGGACCTATAACAAAAGAGGACAATAGGTCCACGGTTGCTATCACAAAGGAAAGCATTGTGGTCCACGGTTGCTATCACAAAGAGTTGAACAAAGGAGGGTCCACGATTGCCGGTATTTACACACATGTGTGTGTGTGAGTAGGTAACCACATTCAAACCGGGGACCTATAACAAAAGAGGACAATAGGTCCACGGTTGCTATCACAAAGGAAAGCATTGTGGTCCACGGTTGCTATCACAAAGAGTTGAACAAAGGAGGGTCCACGATTGCCGGTATTTACACACATGTGTGTGTGTGCTCTCACTTTCGGTACCTTATGGAGACCAAGGACAAAACAAAAAAGGGAAAACAAAAGGACTCCACATGGAATTTCTAAAGACCGGGGTGCTCCACAAGGAAATTTGTGTACAAAGTCTATGGGAAACTGTTAAGTGCAGGGACAAAGGAAAGAACAAAAGAGTGCTCCACAAGGATGCATTTTTCAGTCTGTGTGAGTAGGTAACCACATTCAAACCGGGGACCTATAACAAAAGAGGACAATAGGTCCACGGTTGCTATCACAAAGGAAAGCTTTGTGGTCCACGGTTGCTATCACAAAGAGTTGAACAAAGGAGGGTCCACGATTGCCGGTATTTACACACATGTGTGTGTGTGAGTAGGTAACCACATTCAAACCGGGGACCTATAACAAAAGAGGACAATAGGTCCACGGTTGCTATCACAAAGGAAAGCTTTGTGGTCCACGGTTGCTATCACAAAGAGTTGAACAAAGGAGGGTCCACGATTGCAGGCTGTTACACACTTTGGTGTGTGTGTGTGAATGACACTGACATAATTATAAAAGAGCTGTTACCCAATTATTATTATTTTTTGAAAAGTGATAATTATACCAATAATTTGTTAATTAATATCACAAAACTTATCTGTGAATTTTTATCAAAAGGAGTTTTCCCACATCTAACATTGTGAATCTTCTCTCTTCTTATTTAAAGCTAATATTAAATGTTTTGATATCGGAAATTGCATCAACGTTATTTCACTTCCAATCTTACCGCTGATTTTTTTAATTCTGTTGCTGCTCCGGCAAATTCTGGCTTCATCTTCTTGCAATGGCCACACCCTGGATAGAAGAGGAGAAAACAATGATCAGAATAAAAACTTGTGTTAAAAACAGATTTCCTGACATCTTTATGTTATTACTTTTTTTTACTTTTAATTTAAAAAAAAAAATTCAAAGTGGACAAAAACTTGTTTTAAAAATGGCATATTTCTGTAATCATCTTTTAAGTGGAATCCAATTACTTCAAAGCTTGCGAAAGTTAAAACAAATTTTCATTTTCAATTTGTTCATTAACTGAAATCCTTAAGTAAAAAATCCCCCCCCCCCCATAAAGTAAGACAAATTACAATTATTGTCACCCAAAAGTCTGTAAAGAGTAAATAACAAATTAATCTCATTAAAAAAAAATTATTCTTTTTTGAAAAGTTCAAAATAGAAATTCAGTTTTTGTGACATCACAAATGTATTATTCTTCGAGATCCATGATTCATGATTCATGATTCATGACTAGAGACATTTCCTATGACACATAGATAGCCCCCCCCAAAAAAAAATAAAAAATAAATTAAAATAAAATAAAACACATAATTTTGTCAGGAGTTATGAGTTGTTCAAGAGTCATGATTTAATTTTCTGTTTGTTTTGTTTTTGTTTCTGCTGTAATTTGTTTTGTTTTGTATTTGTCAGTAGGCATTTCAATACAAGCCTCCTTTTGGCTTCTGAAAATGTCCCCATATTGGTTTAATACGTATCCGTTACATTATATATTTTTTCATTTCTTTACTTAATTTTGTTTTCATTAATTATTTTTTCTCAATCAGTTCTTGATTGTCTTTGATTTAAATGTTTATTCTAAATTTGTTTCTTATTCTCTCTTTTTTTATTTTACCAATGTGGAAATAAATGTTGATTTGAATTGAATTGCATTGAATGAAAAACAAATTAGGCATCAATACACATACAAAAAACAAGGTAATAATTCTAGATATGCACATAATTTTGACAACGGTGAATCTAACCCAGATAGACTAGTACCATCTAGCATCTCAAATACTTCCAACTGCATCATCCTGCTCATTTTTGGTACATGATGTTCCCTGACAGAGATTACAAGTCAAGTGGTAACATGACCAGTCTTGATTTACATGCGGACCTGATATAAAAGAAAAATAAGCCGTTTGCGAGTTAGATTTACGGAGCCCCTAAAGGGACAGGTAAAAAAAAAAGTTGAAAAGGGGGGAAAAAATATATACATATTTCGTTCCCTCGAAATATTATTTCGTTCCCTCGAAATATTATTTCGTTCCCTCGAAATATTATTTCGTTACCTCGAAATACTAATTCGTTCCCTCGAAATCATTTCGTTACCTCGAAATCATTTCGTTCCCTCGAAATATTATTTCGTTCCCTCGAAATATTATTTCGTCCCCTCGAAATATTATTTCGTTCCCTCGAAATGTTATTTCGTTCCCTCGAATTATTATTTCGAAGGAACGAAATAGATTATTTCGATCGAACGAATTAATTTATTTCGTTCCCTCGAAATCATTTCGTTCCCACGAAATCATTTCGTTACCTCGAAATCATTTCGTTCCCTCGAAATCATTTCGTTCCCTCGAATTATTATTTCGTTACCTCGAAATCCTTTAACTGCTACGGAGTCCATGAAATGCCGTTTCATTTATTTCAGTATGCAAATAATATTCAGATTAGGCCATAATAATGAGCCATTGAGGAGACAGGTAAGAGAAACAATATTGAAATGTATTTCGTTCCCTCGAAATGACATTTCGTTCCCTCGAAATAATATTTCGTTCCCTCGAAATAATATTGCGTTACCTCGAAATAACGTGTTGCTAAGTCGAAAATTAATTCTGAGGTAAAAAATCATTTCACTATTAACTTAAAGAAAATAGTAGATCCTTCTAAGTTGGACATCTTCTCAAGTAACGTTTTACACGACGAAGTGATTCACGTACTCCATTTTCTATTGCTAACATTTTGACAATGTCTTTGTAAAGTAAACCCATATTAAAATACAGCATAATCGTTGACTCCAGGTTGTTCCTGTCCATCCTTTTTGACTCTTGGTACAGAATAGTTTAGATAGTTCACCCTTGATTCTTATTGTAATAAAGATTAATTAGTTCTTTTTTGCTAGCACTTGTGTCCAACTTAGAAGGATCTACTATTTTCTTTAAGTTAATAGTGAAATGATTTTTTACCTCAGAATTAATTTTCGACTTAGCAACACGTTATTTCGAGGTAACGCAATATTATTTCGAGGGAACGAAATATTATTTCGAGGGAACGAAATGTCATTTCGAGGGAACGAAATACATTTCAATATTGTTTCTCTTACCTGTCTCCTCAATGGCTCATTATTATGGCCTAATCTGAATATTATTTGCATACTGAAATAAATGAAACGGCATTTCATGGACTCCGTAGCAGTTAAAGGATTTCGAGGTAACGAAATAATAATTCGAGGGAACGAAATGATTTCGAGGGAACGAAATGATTTCGAGGTAACGAAATGATTTCGTGGGAACGAAATGATTTCGAGGGAACGAAATAAATTAATTCGTTCGATCGAAATAATCTATTTCGTTCCTTCGAAATAATAATTCGAGGGAACGAAATAACATTTCGAGGGAACGAAATAATATTTCGAGGGGACGAAATAATATTTCGAGGGAACGAAATGATTTCGAGGTAACGAAATGATTTCGAGGGAACGAATTAGTATTTCGAGGTAACGAAATAATATTTCGAGGGAACGAAATAATATTTCGAGGGAACGAAATAATATTTCGAGGGAACGAAATATGTATATATTTTTTCCCCCCTTTTCAACTTTTTTTTTTACCTGTCCCTTTAGGGGCTCCGTATAGATTTGAGTAAAATCTGGTACAATGACTTGCTTAGTCACACGTGATCGCTTCAATTTAAATTCCTCAGACTATAGAGACAGTTGCTATGTCAAATGGTTCGGGGCAAGCTTTGTTACCATTGTGCCCGTGCCATACACATTCATTCAGAATCGTGTATGTGGGGTTCTCCGTCGTTCGCCGTCTCTTATGTAACTACGCAAAAGCTTGCCCTGAATCATGTGACGTAGCAGCAGCTGTCTCTATAGTCTGAGGAATTTAAATTTAAGCTGCAACTTATGACCAAGCAAGTCAATGTAACAGACACTATTTAAATCAAACTCGCAAATGACTTATTGGTGACTTACAAGGTGCATAAAACATCACTAAGATTGGTTTCTTCTCCTTTGATAACAGCTTCCCCAGTTCCTGTAGACCAGAGAGATGAAGAATGAAATGATGTAAAGTAGTACTTAATAAGATCATTGGTTTTGTGGAAGAGTAGGCCCAAGCTACATATTCCAATTCTCTAGTTTTTAATAAACACACAGGCCTGGAACTTCATCTTTGAGAGGGCGAGGCCATTTTCATTTACAAAGGGCACTTCCACTTGAAAATATTAAAGTCTTTGGGAGAATGTTGAAGGGGGCACCAAGGCCAAGACCAAGACCAGGAGCAACAGAGGTCTCTGTGACTATGTGACTCTTTCCAGCCCTGAACACACCATCCAACCATAGAGCAAGGACATCCAACCAACCTGGGACATTTCAATAAACCTTATTTATGCTTGGCCAGGGATTATGTGCACATTCACATACAGTGCCTATTTTGATTGCTGCAATCAATAAGCAACAGCAATTTTGGGGTCTCAAAAAAAAAGAAAAAAAAGATTGGTGCTGGTTTGACCTTTGCCAGGAAATTTGTGCACATTTATACACAGTGCTTATTTCAGTTGCTGGAATCGAAAAAAAGCAATGGGAGTCTTACAAAACTATAGGCCTACCATAAATAGTGCTATTTCAGTCAGGATTACTTCTCTGGAGGATTGGTACTTTATTATAAGTGATTTTCTGAGGTGGGAAACTTTTTTTTTGTTTTTTTTTATTGTTGAAAACATTTAAGTAGCTGTTTACCAAACAATAAAATTCTACGGTAATGGTATAAATGAAAAAAAATTAAAGTTAATGGTCTGACGTTTCAAGCCTAGCAGAGTCTTCCTCGAAAGCTAAATGACAACACAACACACATAAACAGGTATATTGGTGACGATTACCAATCGGTCCATTAACGTGTCTCTAATAGTACAGCGGATAAGCTCCCATATTAAGAAAATTGTGCACTTTTTGAGAAAAGCATGAAACTTCTAGCATAGTTAGTTTTGACCATAAGGTTCATTTTCAGATGTGGAGGGAAATCAGATTTGACCTCTGACGACCTTGAGAGGTCAAATCCAAAATGGCCGCCAGTCTGCCTGATCTAATGTAAAAACACGCTTAACTTTTGAACCAAATAGTCTAGAAAAACGCTTAAGGTGTCATTTCCAACTAAATTGGGGATGCAAATTCATTTGGTAATACTTGCAAGATCACCAAAACTCAAGGTTTTGCATTTAGGTCAAGGTCAAGGTCAAAATTGATAAAAAAATAGCAAATTTCGAATGTTTACAACATGTTTTTCCCATTTATTTGTCATGTGTTCTCCCCTATAATCTCAAATTTATCTAGGAGTGGTTCCCCTGCATAGTCCCCCCCCCCCCCCCCCCCCCCCGTCTTAATCCCTTTTCAGTTAGTTTATTCCACTAATTAGCAACAGACCATTCTTTGTCTTGTAACTGACCATATGCATAGCATGGTCAGTGGGCAGCTAGGCAGTATACGGCAAACACCTCAATTCAAGTCTGGAAAACTGCTCCTTTCAATTACTGCTCAATAATACTGGTAAGTTCTCTAAATTACTTTTGATTATTAATTTTGAATAAATATTTGTCCTTATTGTGTTTATTTGGTTCTTAGTAATTTAAAAGTTAGTTCATACATTATGTAGGTTTGGTTCTCTTATGGCAAGAGTTTTGATGTGCTTGAAGACTGCATGTAAACCTTATAAATTGTGCAGAAAAACTTTCCCTTGCTTTAAAAGTTGGGAAACTATCAGTTTACCAAACATTGGTAGGTTTCAAAGAAATACCTCTCTCCATGTTAATTTGTTCCTGTCTTCAATTTTGTGTTTGGAAACTTTTGAAGTTTTTGTACAGTTATTGATAATCTGATTTTTTTGAAACTCTTAGGATTCTTTTGATTTAGTTTATGTTGCTTACCATTTTGTACAGTTTTGTATGCCAGTAAATAATATAGACGCCTGTTGTTTATTGACCATGCCACTTGCACTGCAGCTTTCTTTATCTCTCTCCCAATCTCTCTCCCCAATATGTTGGGATTTGCATACCTAATGAGTCCCGTAAGGTTGTGTTGTTTACCAAGTTTTATGACTTTGTCTGTTACTTCTAGTGTACTTATTTTTTCATGTATTACATTTTTGGGGCTCACTTCATTTGTTTTTCACAATTAAAGTTTGACTAAAAACTATCAAGATTATTATTATTAATATAAACAAATTAGCACACAACAAACAATTTATCTTAGTCTGCGATTTCATCATGAAGTTCCAGGTCCTCACATTTGTTTTCCACATTTGTCATTATAATTATTTGTATCTTTAATCCTTTATTAGCGACTAATTATCCACCCTAAAGTAACATTGTGTTTTATATTTGTGTTTCAGAATCCTCTCTCCTGTTGTTGTGATTTTGTCGCAACCATGCCAAAGCGTCTCCATCTGATAGATCCCACCCAGCCATCTACATCCAAGCTATCAAAGCCACCCCCAAGCACAAACTGGGACATTTGTGTCCTCTGCCAAATAGTAACAGATGAATCCTTACAGTGTCCTCTCAGATCAACGAAACGGACTGTTGGTAGTGGCTATGCATCCTTGGCAGAAGACATTCTCCGGTTCCAGACTCTTCAGCACATGCCAATAATCATCGACCTAGAGCGATTGGATGACGGTGGTGGCATAGAATCTACTTTGAAGTCACACAGGGCTGAGTGGCACAAGAAATGTCGGCTAAAATTCAACAAAAAGGCCATTGACGAGCAAAGTCGGAAAGAAACAACTACAGGACAACAGCAAAGTACCTCTGCTGTTCACACGCGATCTGCTCACAGCCATCCACAGTCCACAGACCCTACTTGTCTCTTTTGCAATCAGCCTGCTGGTTCTTCAGGCTTACATAAAGCATCAACCTACAATATTGACACAAACGTGCGGAGGTGTGCCCTTGAAGTTGAGGACACTGCTCTGTTGGCCAAGCTTGCAGCAGGAGACATGATTGCCATTGAGGCCAAGTACCATCACGGCTGTCTACGTTCATTGTACAACAGAGCCAGGCAGGCTGCACCCAAAGGCAACGATGGAGATGATTCCTGCCTGCATGGCATAGCGTTTGCTGAGCTAGTAGCATTCTTGGAAGAAATGAATAGGGATGAGGACAGTTCTCCTGTCTTCAAACTTAAAGACATCGCTCAGCTGTACAAGGTTAGACTGGAGCAGCTTGGTCAGACTGTAGAGAAACGAATACACACCACCAGACTGAAAAACAGACTGCTTTCTTCACTTCCTGATCTGAGGGCACATTCACAGGGAAGAGACACACTTCTTAGTTTTGAGAAAGACATTGGACCAGGCCTCATGAATGCCTGTCAGCATGACAGTGATGCCATGCACTTAATGCGAGCAGCACAGGTGGTGCGCAAAGAGATCTTTGATTCAAGTTTCTCCTTCAATGGGTCGTTTCAGGAAAACTGCCAGCAGGATTCTGTTCCACCATCCCTCTTGGCTCTAGTCAACATGATACTTGATGGGGCAAACATCAAACATCAAACCCAGCTAGTCCACACAACCACCACAAAACCTGCCCTTGCAATCTCCCAATTAATGGTGTTCAACAGCGTGAAGCATGCACGGAACGTGGAGTCAAGGTCAGCACGTCATAGCCGCAGCCGAGAAACTCCACTCCCAATCTATTTATCCCTCAAGATCCATGCAGTAACAAGAAGTAGAGGGCTGGTTGACAAACTGTTCAATCTGGGAATGTGTGTCTCCTATGACAGGCTGTTGCAACTCTCATCAGACATTGCTGATGGTGTCTGCCAGCGTTTTAGGGTGGAAGATGTAGTGTGCCCGCCAAAGTTGCGTCTTGGACTGTTTACAACAGGAGCTGTGGACAACATCGACCACAATCCAAGCTCTGCAACTGCAAAAGATTCCTTCCACGGCACCGGCATCTCACTTATGCAGCATCCATCACACACACAGGGTGGAACTGAACGTAGTGTACCGGTGATTAGTCAAGCTAGCTCTTCCACCAAGTCAGTGACACCTCTGCCATCAGCCTACACAATTGTACCACCAGCTGCCCTCAAGAAAAAAGACTTTAGTGCACCGGCTGTACAAGGTCCCGTGAGACCTTCCAACCTCTTGGCAGCTGCATCTGCTACAGAAGAAGAGTATGCGTGGCTCAGCAAAGTCAAGACGGCTGTTGAAAAGTCTACCATGGATGGCTGGATATCGTGGTCTGCCTACCACGCTGACACACATGGCACTGTCATCCCACCTGCAGCAATCAACGCACTGTTGCCTCTGTTTCTTGACAATGCACACTCCGTGGCAATGATACGGCACTCCATGAACATCGTCAAGGCAGCAGTTCAGCACTTGAACCCAGGTCAAATTCCTATCCTTGCCGCTGACCAACCCCTGTATGCTCTTGCAAAGGAAGTTCAGTGGACCTGGCCAGACACTCACGGAGAGGATCGTTTTGTAATCATGTTTGGTGGTCTACACATCGAGATGGCCACATTGAAGTTGCTGGGAGACTGGTTGGAAGATAGTGGCTGGACAAACGCCCTGGTACAGGCCGACATTGCAAGTTCCGGAACAGCCAATTCTTTTATACTTGCCAGCCATGTCACCAAGACCCGCCATGCACATCAGGTCACAGCTGCAAGCCTTTTTACACTCCTCCAACAAGCTTACATTGAGGACTGCACATCCGATGATAATGATGCCATTCAGCCAGATAGTCCGCCTTTTGAAGAGTGGTGCATACGGCGAGCAAAGGCCTGTGTCCACTTTGACTACTGGCTTAAGACCCTGTCATTAGAGCTTCTCTTACTGCGGTACATCAGGTCTCTTCGTGAAGGTAACTTCAAGCTGTACGTAGAATCTCTGACGCAGATTATGCCCTGGATGTTCGCCCTAGACCACACACACTACTCCAGATGGCTTTCCGTACACATCCGTGACATGACGACTCTCGCTGTAAAACACCCAGATGTCCAAGCAGAATTCATGTCTGGAAATTTTGTGGTGCACAAAACCAGCAACAAATTCTCTGCCATGGCAATTGACCAGTGCCATGAGCAGAACAATGCAATGGTGAAAGGTTCTGGTGGGGCTATTGGACTGACTGGCAATCCAGGAGCACTCCGACGCTGGATGGTAGCAGGGCCAGAAATTGCCAGGATCACTACAGAATTTGAAGAACAGGCCATAAAGCAAAATAATGGTGCTGCTGACACTGGACACCATCACCATGACCAGCAACCTGGAGTGCAAGCAGCATTTCTGAGGGATGTTAAGGCACTTGTGACAGTACTCAAAGAGATGGGAAATCCATTTTTAGAACACAGCCAAGACCTACTTGTCATTGACACAAACGATATCATGGACACCCAAGTGGCTGAAACAGTGAGAAGGATTGAGACCCTTGGTGAGGAGCAGTACACAAAGTTTGTGAAAGAAAGGCTTGAGCAGTGTACAACACCTATCACACAAACACTTCCTAAGAACAAGTTACCACTTTTCAGTAGGCCACCGGCCAAGGTTATGTCAAAACAGAAGGCACAGCTCGCAGCACTTAAGAGTGACTGTGGTCTCTTTTCGAGGCTGTACATCTCGTGTCAGACACGGGATGGAGACATGGACAATTTCTTCTCCCATGAAAACCATGCAGCCCCGCCAGCTCTGTCAACTGGAGGAAAAATGCGGATTGGAGTTAAAGCAGATCTACTTCGCTGCCTGGAATCAGATCTGCTCGAAAACAATAGTGCACCTGTGGCCGAAGCAATAATTCTTGATGGTGCAGCTGTGGTTCAAATGCTTAATCCTGGAACATCGAGAACATTTCAAGAGTATGGAGAAAGAGTGTTCGCCCCATACATCTTTGCTCAACTCGAGAAAAGCATCCGCATCGACCTTGTCTGGGATGTATACTTACCTAATAGCCTGAAAGCCTCAACAAGACAGAAAAGGGGAAAAGGCACCAGGAAAAGGGTGGCTCCTTCTACTGTGCTTCCAAAAAACTGGAAGGACTTCCTTCGAGTCGATGAGAACAAAACCGAATTGTTTGCTTTCCTGTCACACGAAGCTGTTCATCTTCCTCTACCACAGGGCAAGGAACTGTATGCAACAGATGGAAGTGGAGTACTCTGCTCTCCTGCTGAGTCACACTTGGCCCGCCTTGCCCCATGCTCGCAAGAGGAAGCTGACACTCGTTTACTTCTGCATGTGGCAGATGCTGTGCAAAAAGGGTGTAAAAAGGTAACCATACGTACCGTTGATACTGATGTGGTTGTACTGGCTGTGGCTTCATTCAGCAAGACAACTCCTGATGAGCTGTGGATCGCCTTTGGTGTAGGATCAAGCTTTCGGTATATAGCTGTTCATGAAATGGTTGCCACAATGAGTCCGACACAGTGTCTGACTCTCCCAGTCTTCCATGCGTTCACCGGGTGTGACACTGTATCTTCATTCGCAGGCAGGGGAAAGAAGACTGCCTGGGAAACTTGGAAGTCTTTCCCAGAGGTGAATGATGCTTTCAGTGAACTCCTATGCATGCCAAGTGAGGTCAGTGAAGGATCAATGTTACTTCTAGAGCGATTTGTGGTGCTGATGTACGACCGAACCAGTGAGAGCATGGAAGTGAATGATGCCAGAAAACAGCTCTTCACACAGAAGTCTAGAACCCTGGAAAACATTCCTCCAACCCAGGCAGCACTCAAGCAGCACATCAAGCGAACTTGTTACCAGGCCAACTGTTGGAACCAGGCATTGGCCAAGGATCCAGAGATGCCAGAGCCATCTGACTGGGGCTGGACAAACGAAAGAACTGGGTGGCAGCCTCTTTGGACCACTCTCCCTGAGGCATCAAAATCGTGCCATGAATTGATCCACTGTCGCTGCAAGAAAGGATGCACTGGACGTTGCAGATGTGTCAAAGCTGCACTCAAGTGCACTGCACTGTGCTCTTGTTCTGGAGACTGTTAGATTTTGATAGTTACCATTAGGATATTCATAAGATGGACAGTGCTAATTTGATGTGGATACCTATAGTGGTAATGAACATGTTTTAGGTCGTATTTGAAATAGCCATTCTGGTCTTCTGGACCCAATGTCATAGAGTTGCTTACCGGTAAGCACATTTTTGTGCCAACTGTAGCTGACAAATTTGCTCAAGCATAAGCTTGTTTCACAGGTTAGCAAAAAAACAAGGGCGACCAACTTGCGCGTTCGCAATGGATTTGCATTGTTACGTCATTAATTTTCGTGCAGTATTAAAGCACCGGAAGGTTTAGCATGCATTTTCGTGTAGAAACTCGTACGTAAGCACAGAATCGGCCCTTAAGCAGCTCTATGAAATTGCAATGGGCCCTTGATAGTCAAAGTGGTGGTTAGGTTTAACATGGGTATTTTTTTATTTTTTTTTATAATGACTAAATGGAGGCAAAGTTAAAAAAAAACACTTTTTGGACCAAATTTGACCTTGACCTTGACCTAAATGCATATCCTTGAGTTTTGGTGACCTCACAAGTATTACCAAATGAATTGGCATCCCCAATTTAGTTGGAAATGACACCTTAAACTTTTTTCTAGACTATTGGTTGAAAAGTTAAGCGTGTTTTTACATTAGACCAGGCGGACTGGCGGCCATTTTGGATTTGACCTCTCAAGGTCATCAGAGGTCAAATCTGACTTCCCTCCACATCTAAAAATGGATCTTATGGTCAAAGCTAACTATGCTAGAAGTTTCATGCTTTTCTCAAAAAGTGCACAATTTTCTTGCTAAGCCGCTGCACTATAAACTGTTCAGAAGCGTTAAAGGCACCTGGCAGTGGTATTTTTTCAAAATAAAGCTTTTGTCATTAATATATACATTTTTATGAGTGGAATGTGAATAAAAAATTAACTAAGGTTAACAAAATAATTGTATTTTTGTTTTAATTACAAATTAAAAAATAGCCCCCCCTTTACATGGCGCTGTTCGTGACGTCAATCGAGGCAGGAGAAAATGTGTAGTCTGGCCCCGTACATTACGTCTGGGTACCTGATCAGTATGATGCGTTTTCGTATTCGGACGTCACCACCCAATGCAATCCTAGGACAGTGTACAGTCGACTAATACGAGACGCCAGTTTATACAAGGTTTTTCACCGGTCCCGAACTGTCCCATGCGCGTTTCTATGTCTTAAAAACGGAAGATACGAGCATGATCATAACGAGAACACGGATAATACGAGGTACTGTTTTTCCACCAGAAACATTTCACTGCTAACCCAAGCTTCACTGCAACTTCCCTTGCACACTACTACCAACGAAAAAATCCCCGGTATCAAGCATGACGGGGTATCCAAGTGTTCGCTGTATAGCGCTGAAAACGACGTCGGACCGGACCACTTTGCCCTCGTTAGCCTGACTTTCGATGCCCGTAACTGCCTATATTTGGGATCTGCAGGGACAAAAATGCTTGCTGACCCCATCTTTAGTCGTTTTGCTGCATCCAGCAGCAATTTTTGCTGGAAAAATGCAAGAAAAATCCCCTTTTTGGATAACCAAACGAAACGTACAATCTCACTACTTGCACGTGTATACAATGTATACAACGTAAATGCAGGCAAGTTCGAGGGGGGTCGATGTTCGATCAAGGCGAAGTCTTCCTCGATTGACGTCACAAAAAGGGATGGGCGGAGTCGCCCCCAAACAACTTTATCTATTTTTTTTACATATAAATACTGACAAACAATTACTCAAAAAATTGTTTTATTGTTAATATACATATACTCTTATGTTTAAAAAAAAAAAAAAATATTTCCAGGTGACTTTAATGTTTACTTTCCAACAAGATAAACTCTGAGATCAATTTGAAAACTGAGCACAGATGAGGCTCCTCAGAGTCTGAGGTCATTTACATTGAGGGGGGGTAGAGAACAGTGTTCTTAAGGTTTTGATTACAAAGTGATACAGTTTCTGGTTTATTTCTTAGATTACACATGCTAATTAAAAAGAGTGAGACTATTATAAAATGCCCGACAAGGCTTGTTTGTCAAATCATGTTACATGTGTTAAATAAATCATGATCTAAGTAACCGACTTTTGAGTGCATGTCTGAATGCTGTGGTACAGACACCCTGCAAGAAGGGCTCGAATTTAACACTGGACCACAGGCCCCGAGGCCACTGATTGAAGTGTCGGGCCAGTAAACTCCATCGTCAGTCTTGTGTTTTTCAGTTAAATGATAATATTCAACTATGTAAATAATATCTTTGTGAGAAATGTTGGCCATGAGTCTGATAAATAATATACTTTCCAGTCTGTTGAGTATCTAAATGTACCCATAAGACAATAGAGATCGATCTTCTCTTAGTGCTTGTTCAACTCATTTTGATTCTGGTCTTGTAAAATTAATTCCGCTCCTGTAAAATTTGGAACTTCCAAGCCCTGCTGTCTTGTGGATTTAACCCCCAAAATCGAGCCCTGGCAAGTCTCATGCATTATATACCAACGTTTTCGGAAACCTTGGGTTCTCAATTCGGTTTCTGTAAAAAGTGAAGGAAACAAAATCGCGCTCTTTAACGGAGGAACCCCAATGTTAGAACACGCCCCAGATGCTTTTAAATGTAAAACATGTACACATTCTGCTCTAGGCTGCGATTAATGGTAATAATGTAATAAACCAATATGAAATGATATAAAATGAGACGTGCATGGTCTATACGACGGAAATGCAATGAGGTTACTGTAAATAGTAAGCTTGCAGGTAAAACCTTTTATAAAATCTCTTTTGGGAGAAGTGTTGGTTCCGAGAAGAACCGTTGTGGTCTAAATGTTTCGAACACTATACTCTACTCGTCTTCATGTCCATGTTCACAAAATGTGATTCTTATATGGCGTACATGTCCTACATTGTACAACATTATTATCCCTGTTCATCAGGCATACTTGGAACCCTCCTCAAACTTTCTCAACTCCCCCGGGAGCATACAACCCCATGCTGCTTATAATAGTGCTAAGGGGTTAATCCAACACAATACTGTCTCAGCCCTCTCAGGTTCCCATTTATACACCTGGGTAAAGAGAAGCAATTATAGTTAAGTGCTTTGCTCCAGGACACAACACAAGTATCATGCCCAGTGAATCGAACCCACACTCCTGCTGTCCTATGATTCAACCATCATAAGTTGAATTCCATTCATTAGACTCATTGGCCGAGACACGCCATACAATGTACGAAGCTACATTAAACTTCAATTCAATTTCACATTCAGTCCATACTAATCAGTAGAAAACAAAATATAAAAGAAAGAAATTTGCATTTAGCCACTATCCAGAAAAGCTGTTGCACAGAGTGGAGTCTCATGGCCGAATGGTCTAGTGAACCAGACTCAAGCTCTTACATGTATGTCGTCAGAGTGTTGGTATGGGTCCCAGTCATGGCCCATATATCCTAATGCAAGACACTGATAACCATAATTGCTTCTTCCTCCAGAATGGATGTTAAGCCATAGGTCCCATAATGTGTACTGCACAGAACAAAATCCAGTATGAGTACACTTATTGTTACAGCAAGGGGTTTGCCCAGGTGTTTCTGGCATGGTCATTATGGTTGGTTGGAGATTGCACTGCATCACCTTTGAACAGGTGCTATACAAATGGGTCTCATTGTACTTTAAATTTAGCTCCGAGTAGGCTTCTAGTCATTAAGAAGCGATTTGAGACCCCTGTAGATAAAGTGCTGCATAAGAACCGAGTATTAATATTTTATTTTTATATATATTTTTTTTTTTTGGGGGGGAGGGGTAATAAAGAAAAAGTGACAAGAGCATGCTTTGAACAGTCTGCAACCTCGGTGATTAACAACCTACATGTACCAATTGAGCCATCTAGCCCCAAGGTTTTAGCCAGGATTTGGTAAAAGGGTGTCCAAATCTGCTGGAAATTTAAAAACTGGGTGTCCAAATTGTTCACTTACAATACATTTACATGTAAATGACAGATGAAACAGGGTGTCCAAATTTAAAACAGGGTGTCCAAAAGACACCCAGACACCCTTCTGGCTAACACTATGTCTAGCCCTACATGTATGTTGGCAGTCTCTCTATTTTGTCAATACATGTACATGTACCTTTGCCAGTCAGAAACCACACAACCTGTAACTGCAAATAGCCAGGGATCACACCCAAGTTTACGATACAACCTGGGAAGTGACAGCAGAGGGATCACCTTAAAGGGGGTGCGACTTGTTATTTCAAAAAATCAAGTTATACACCACAAGGGCTGGGAAACTGACTGTCAGTTTCCTTTGTGGCTTATTGCTTGAGACTATTATCTGCTTTAGAAGGAATCAAATTCTTGAACAAAGTAGACAGAAAGGACAATAGTACAGGATTTTACTAAAAACGGGATCACTTCTGTTCATTTGAGGTAATCAGCAAAGGGTGGTTGGGTAGTGTGTTTGTTGATAACTAGAAAGCAGGTGGAAATGAATTTACACCTTTAACCTCTAATAAGGCTGTCTCCCGTGACAATAGCGCCTTTAATCAAATTGAGCAACTTATAAAATTCGGTCGACTTTCCAACACGAAAATGGTGTGCGTGTTGAATACATATTTAATATCATTGCAGTACAGTACCATCTCATAGCATTAGGATCAGCGCCAAGGCTGGAGAAGCTAAATCGAGCATATTTCTGACTTTGACAACGTATTACTTACGCCCAAATAGCCACTAACGAACCAGGAGGGGGAAAACTGCCGAGCATAAAAACGAATGGAAGTAGATCGAAAATTGTCTTTTAAATTGGGTTGAAAAGAAGTAGAAATTGCCTAAAGTACATTGTACATCATTATATGTACTTTTTAATCCGACAAGATTAATTTGTAGGGATGTCAGGTTGCCGGGGATGGCGGAATATTTGGGTTGGGGGCATGTGTTTTTTTCGGGGGTAAAGGATTTAGACTGTACTCTTTCAATTCATTTACATGCATATATCGAGTACTGACTGACTCGACAGATTTTGTAAATAAATTTCTCGGGAAAATATCTTAGAAAGCATTATGAAATGACACTTTGGTTTGAATTGGAAATGTTTGTAAGCCAAATGCAGACCTGCTAATGAAGACACAGTACAGGATTGGTAATTGTCAGGGGGGAAAAAATTGATTTGTTTCAATCTGAAAGCGCACTGATCACCCCAGTACCAATCTTCTAGAGAAAAAACTCCTCTGAAAGCGCGCTGATCATAAAGTTCATACCAGCACCAATCCTCCAGAGAAATAAATGATTTCCTCTGAAAGCTCATTGATTATAAAGTTCATATCAGTACCAACCCTCTGAAGGTGGCTGATTAAAAAGCAGCATCAATCATCTAGAGAAAAATTCCCATCTGAAAGCTCACTGATTATATAGTTCATACGGTACCAATCCTCCAGAGAAAAAATTCCTCTAAAAGCGCACTGGTTAAATAAAGTTCCTACCAGTACAAATCCTCCAGAGAAATATTTCCATTCCGAGTGAAACAAATATCCTTAAGGTCCACAAAATAGCCTTTACAGACCTTCTTATATCATCGTTGTTTAATATTTAACAGCCAAAATCCACAACTTTACAGGAACGTGCATAAAAAAATAATAATAAAAGTAAAACAATACTTATAGCACATATCACCGTGAGGTCACTATAACTGATCAAGAATAAACCACTTACACAGCGTGCAGCGCACTTACACGCGCCTATCCTGCCACCATTTTGGGAGTCAACATGTTCACAAAGGAATATACTCCCAAAATGGTGCAAACGGTAGACACGCTTTGTGTTGAGGTGCGTTCCGCATTGTGCAAGTGGTCAATATTCAACAATTATACACAGTGAACGGATATGTTTTGAACCAAGTTTGGGAATATTCTGATATTTCGGCCTGTTTGACAACATTCTGTAAGTTGTTCCACGACTGAACAGTCAGCAGATTGGAAAGAGCATGAACCACTGACTTAGTTTTAATACCTGGGGGAGTCAATCGAGATTCATCAGTAGAAATCCCTGACAAACATTTTTTATTTGTTTAATTTGTTTACTCAGATCAGACTTAACCTAATTTTGATGAAAATTTTCATATTTCAAAGATTGGTTTGAGCGTGTATTTATTGAAAACCTTGAGGATGTTATATTAATTTACCCTTCCAAAAATACCTGTAATTGGACTACGCAGAATGCCGAGGGTTGATTTGCAGCTGCTGAGTGTCCCCTTAAGCTGCCCGAGGGCGCTGGGGTCCTTAACAGAATGTTCTCTTGCATTTAAATTATGACACTAATGGGATTTGCAGACTACCAAATGGTTATACATGTAAGATACTTCATTAAGATTGCATTGAAGAAAAAAACGTTCTTCATCCTGACGAGCAAGTTAAAATAGTAATCAATGTTTAAAAAATTCCTGTTGTGGTTGTGTTTTGTTTGGGATATTATTTTTTTTGGTTTTTGAGAGGTTTTTCGTTTAATCGTTTCGAAATTGTGGGTGGGTAAACAAATTATAATGTGAAAATCAAATTTCAGTTTCATATGATTAAAATAATAGAACAAAAAACAATTGAAACTCCTGTGTTTCAACTCGAAAGTTGCATAGGCCTATGTTGAAAGCCAGGTACAAGATTGCATAATTACCCCCACGTTGATTGTTTTAAAGGTTGTGTACAACATTGGTAATTACCAAAGACCTGTATCCACACTTGATGTGACCCAACATATACATGAAAAACAAATCTGTGAAAGTTTAAGCTCAATCGGTCTTCGGAGTCATGAGAAACCGGTGAAAACCCCCATTATATGATTTAACTTTCTTTCAAACATCGGATTTTATCCTGCAGGATAAAGACTATTGTTTTACTCATTTCCTAAAAACTATGGCATTTCAAGCAAAGCTATTTCAAGGGAAGTTTTCCACCATGACCATCTTTATACCATGTAAGTTATGTGCAAATCTCAGAACATTTATATTTTCAATCTTACCAATGTTGTACACAGCCTTTAACTCCTTTATGGTGCCTTTGGCAAGGCCCACCAATATCCCCTAAAATACTCAACACTACACTAACTTGACACCCCATTGTTTTGAGGGCCTCCTGTACCATATCCTACAAAGTCAGACAAACTCGTGAATAAGAATGTGGGGGTAATACACCGATCCATTAAGCCACGCCCATTTCTCATTGACCAATCACAACCGCGAAATCTGATCACCATTTGAGCCGTTTGGTGATATTTGCACTAATGGTGATCGGGTTTCGTGGCTGTGATTGGTCAACTCGTAAGGAGGCGGGGCTTAATGGATCGATCTATTAGGTACCGACAGGATAAACACCTCTGGCGTGATGTTGTGAATGGAATCTCGGTTGCGACCGCTAAATGATGAAATGATGATGGATATGTGTAGCAAAATTAAAATTGCCTTATTAATACAGAACAAAAAAGTATACAAATACACAAATATACAAAACAAAACAAGTGATTCATGAAAATTGTATACATTTACCAACATGAAATTTCAAGTGTATTTTTGTAAGATATTGTGCTTGAAATTAGAGTATAATTTACCTTCCCCGACATAATGTGCTTCACATCGGATGACAAAACGTCTTCTTCCCACGGTGCCTCACCAGATGGGTTGCTGAGAAAATATGACAGCGACTACAAAAATAAAAACATAAAGAAACAAATATTTATTTCACTTTCGGGAATTCCTCAGTTTCATAATCATTACATTACCAGGGAAAAAAAGGTTACATGAATTGCCTCGTTTCACCTGAAGTCATCATCACAGTAATCTTGGTTTGTGCTAATTCGGTGTTTGATATCCTCTCGTGTTATACAGTGAAGCATGCATTTTAAGCACTAAACAAATTTTTTTTTTTTTTTAAATGATCAACCAGAAAGCCTGCCAGATTTACAGGTTAATTTTCCCCCACAACTTTGTGTGTTTCCTCTGTTAATTCTACACCTTACCCTACACCCTACCCTACCCTCTTCAATAGTACTCCTCTTATGACTGTGAAAATATTGAAAAGTTTTGATGGCCAGTGACAGGTTTTTCAATGTTTCTTAAAAACTTGCAATAATATACAAATATAACACGGTTTGAGGGTGGACAGTATATATTTGCTCCTAGAGGTAGTTCCCTTGGGTTTCGCCTCAGGAACTAGTTTGTCAACTTCTAATACCGAGGGGAGTTAATATCGACTGTCCATCCAGAATGAACCATGTTATATTTGTTCATACTGTACTTCTCTAGTTCGGCATCATTGAGCATGGGAAAATGTGGATTGACATTACGAGTGCCACCATCTTACCATGTGTATGTAGCAGAAATGTTTGCGCGTGTACACCCGTGCGACAGTTCAATGATTGCTTCGTAAAGTGCAGGTATGCTACAGTATTACAATGCGATAGTCGACTACGCATGCGTATTTACCTTGTGCGCAACTACTGCCCATGCGATATTCTACTATGCTTGTGTACTTCACCTGTGCGTGAATACTCGCACTGGCACTTTGTAATCAGCAAAAATAGAATATGACATGTGATGGTGAATGGACCAGTGAGAATTCCGCACTCGATCATGAATATGTATGAAGTATAGTAATGAACATTAATTCCCATTAAACCAATGCTGAATCTATCAATCTTTACTCGGGTATATAGTAGGCAACTTTGACATGCACAACGAAACTAAGTTCAAGTACAGTATTTTAGAGCAAGTGACCATTTTATGAGAACAATTAATTGAATTAATTATTCTGTTGAGGATTCAGAACAATCTATTGCAATATGATTTAGTTTTGTTCATTCAGTCCTTTCTGAGCACTGCAGGAAAATAATCCAGAGGCTCATCGGAATTACTTAGTAAAAAGTCTACAGACACGTATCATTTCCAAAAGCCTCCCATCAGCCCATGCATGCAAATCCACATCGATCAACGAATCCCGATACTAGGTTTCTTGTCAGCGCTTTCAAATTACAGAGTACCGGGTGTAATGACAAATCATCGCGACCTCATCTGCGTGAAAGCTGACGAGATTATCCTTCCACTAAAACGACCCTCATGAATTGCTTTCAAAACCAACACATACGATGTATGAAGGGCCTACAGTATATTAAAGGCAGGTTAAACTTTTGATAATTACTCAACAAATTAGTGACCATAAACCTTGATAAAGATCACTGTAGAGCTGTTGATATTTATAAAACATTGTTAGAAATGACACCCTTTGAAGTAACGTAGTTTTTGAGATTGAGGTAATTTTTCACCCAAAAATATTTAAATCTGAGAAAGGCTTCAGGCCATCAGGTCTCAGGGCCCTGTCACACACGGCAATTTTTACTGGCAACTTGGAGGCAGCCATGCACTGCAGTGATAATTAATTTAATGTCAGAATGTTGGGCAATTTAAAGGAAAGCATTCATCAACTTGATAACTCATTCATGTTTAATTCCCTCCCTTCACAGTTGGCTTGTTAACACTAATTAAAATGAAAAGTTAGCTCTAACCAACAAAAAATCTAATAAATTCTGACTTTTAATCAATTTTTTTTTTATTGAAAAAAAATCAATAATAATACGCAGTTCTTATATAGCGCTTTATACTCCCGATGGGTGTCTCAAAGCGCTCAGTATTTTTCCTACAAGGTATGTGGAGTTACGTGTTGAAGTATGAGACCTATTCCTTTGCATAGCACCATGTAATGGTTTACAAGGTGCTGTGGCGCAATATGCAGCCAATCAAACCAGGAACACCGGGACGAAGGATGAAGCATGTGGTTAAGTGTCTTGCTTAAGGACACAAGTGTCACGACTGGGATTCGAACCCACACTCTGCTGATCAGAAACACCAGAGCTTGAGTTCGGTGCTCTTATCCGCTCGGCCACGACACGCCACAATTAAAGATTAAAGATTAAAGTTTTTTTTTATTATGATAACACTGAAAAAAAATGTCAAGCAGGAGCAAAAAAATCTGTCTGGGAATTTGATGCTAGGTAAATGTATAAGGCCTCCCAAAAAAAATTTGAGTTCATTGTGTGTTCATTTTAACCTCAGAAAAAAATAATCAACTAAACAATTTTACTGAGAGACGACCAAACTATCATATTTAAGGATTATCAGGCCTGGAATTATTCAGAGGCCATGACCTCTATTGCCCTGGTCTTGGCTATTGGTGCCCCTTTAAAAGTTTCCCATAGACTTTAAGATTATCCAATGGAGGTACCCTTAGCAAAATGAAAATGCCCTCTCTCAGATGAAATTCCAAGCCTGGATTATATTAACAAAACAGAACACCCTTTTCTTTTCTTTTTATTAATAAATAACGAAATTAACAAATCTGCTCATGTCCTGTAGAGTCTTGCAAACTATAACCTTTTAATTTTTCAGAAGCTTTTGGGCAGTACACACTAAAGGCTTGTTGCCTATTCCGACACAATAACCAATTGCAATAACTGTTACATCAGTTGTTTTCAAACTGTTGTTCATAACATGGCCACACAACAAATGTGTAACCATGGTTGTGGCTGTGCAAATTATTTGTGTTTTTAATTTTATTTGTATATTGTCAAAAAGCCGACCGAATTTCCCTGAAGAGACATCCTTACGTTATCTTACCTTAGCATATATTTTTCAACTAGGTCTATACAACATCAATATCACAGTTTTCTTGTTTGTCAGGATTCCCCAAAGTACATTTCCTTACACAATCTTTATGACCTGATTAATAATTACTTTATCAATTTTCGTTCAGGGACCAAGTTCCGCACTTACGAAGAAAAAAGTCTGAGACGTGAAGAATGGAAGGAAAAGCCCCGAGTGAGTAATCAATCGTGAATCAGACAGGGAATTCAGAAAGTGCACCAACTCGGTTAATCCACGGGCATGAGGGATTTGACAGGAGTGCTGGCGTGATAAAAAGCCATAAAACCACCTGATGAAGATGCAGTAAATTAATCAAGAGTTGTCTGCTGGCCAAACGCCAGATAAAACACCAGTCAAAATTCTGTCTAACTAGTCCGGCTGGCGAGTTTAATGTCTGCAAAATTGCCAAATGGAAACCACTGACTGCTCAAAAGACTTCCAATGTGATTTGGTTCGTATTACTTTGAGTTATAAGTCCCCTGCACATGTCATTGTTGAACATGTCGAAAGGAAACCTTACAATATGGACCTTCAAAAAAAAAACTGGCGGACCTGAGAAATGACAAACTAGGGCGGTGTCTGAATTTACGGCTTAGGCTTTGGCTGGATTGCAATGTCATCTTGCATTGAAGTTAAGGACAGCCTTACCAACACCCTTAGTAACAGTCGTAGCCGTAGCTGTAGTCGCCAATTTCGGGATATGGCCTAACTGAGACAAGTTAAGCCATGTCCAAATTGGTGGCTCTGGCTATGGCTTACGGCTGGATTTACAACACGTTCAAGCATAGGCTGCCCTTAGTAACACACTTAGCAACAGTCGTAGCCATTGCTGTTGCTGTCATTTTGGATACAGCCCAACTGAGACTGGTTAAGCCATGTCCAAATTGGCGGCTATGGCTAAGGCTTACCGCTGGACCAACGCATTCAAGCATGTAGGCTGTCCTTAGTAACAACCTTAGCAACAGCTGCAGTAGGCAATTTGGACACAGCCAAAGTCACTGAAAAAGTGACTTACCTATTTTTCTTACCTTTTTGTTTTTCCTTCTGTCGTAATCTTTGTTGAATTCACCCTCCCTGCAAGGAAACAAACAACATATTATATAAACAGTTCGCCATTTTGAAAATAAATACAACAATAAAACTGATGGGGTTTTTCTGTATTATACATTGCAAAATGTGCAAATCTGAACGGAAAAAAAAGGGGGAAAACCTCTCTTCCAAACATACAACACAAATGAAAGGTAAAATTGATTGTTTTAGAATGAGGAATGAGATTTGACAAATTCAAAAAACCTGAAAATGGCTTGCTGGCCTAGCTTACAGACTCTGAGCATCACCAGAAATACATAACTACAGGTTTGG
Organism: Leptasterias polaris; assembly: GCA_037783415.1. NCBI lineage: Eukaryota > Metazoa > Echinodermata > Asteroidea > Forcipulatida > Asteriidae > Leptasterias > Leptasterias polaris. Next base: position 669,417 of record JAZGTN010000170.1, read on the forward strand.
ACACAATGTGGATTATTTATTTCTCCCTTTGGTGACTGCTTTACTTCTTTCAGTGGAAGTTGAAGGTGCAAGAAGATTTTCAGAAAAATCCTGAAATCTGAAAAAAAAATCCTTAGAAATATCATGCCTGCTTAAAAAGGAAATCAGCTGGCCCTACTTTCATGGCTTTACTTACCACGGTTCTGTGCTTATAGCCAATAGAACTGTGTGCTTTATGGCACACGTTACATACTAGCACAGGGTTTTTTTCAAAGTGTTTTGAAATCAACTTACTGGTAATGTTTTAAAACTAAGTTGCTGGGTGAAACTTTCAACTTCTTGCACAGCTTTTTAGACTCGCTGTACAAAATAAAAAAGCAAAAAACACATTTCAATTAAAACAACAAAGAAAATATTAAATATGTGCAAAATACACCTCAAAGTACAGTTTTAATTTTAACATCCCTTAAATTCTTACAACAAAATCATTTCTTTCAATGGATACTGTACTATTTTTTCCCCTTCTAAACATGTCTAAATGAATGCTACCAAAATGAGGAATACATGTAAACCTCAAGCCAACCAGACAAAGTGAATTTTCAGTTATAAAATCCCAAAATTTCTTACAACAAAATTAGTTCTTTCAATGGATACTGCACTATTTTCCCCCATTAAATGAATGTAACAAAACTTAGGGTTTGAAGTGTTCAAATAGTCAGACCCTGTTTTGTTCAAATGAAAATCAGTATTAACTATTAACATTTGTAGCCAGGGCACATAACAAAGATGGTAGAAACATGATCAACCTTTGAGTGATCAAGATAAGCAACTCGCTCTGTCTCATGCAGTTTCCATTTGTTGCCCTTGACAACAGCAACCTCACAATCGCAATGCGTATAAATCCCATAGAGTTCGTCAGAATGAGTTGTCTGGCAGATTCATTTTCCATATAATGTACAAGATGTACATGTGCAATCTTGAAAGTATGCAGCCAACCTGTCCCATGATGCCAGTTGAACCAATCATAATGCTTATGATTGCTTATGAATATGTATAAGCCAGAGTATTTAAACAGATACATGTTTTCCTTTAAACAAAAAGTGTGTGCACAACATTGGTTAGATTGAAAATATTTGTGCACATTTGTGCACATTTGCAAGATATAAAGATAGTCATGATGGAAAACATCCCAGGAATATTTGTGCTTAAAATGTATTTTTTTTTTGAGAAATCAGTAAAACAATTGTCCTAGACATAATGGTTTGAAAACCTTAAAATGATATTAGGGTTTTTTTCACTATTTTTTGGAGACTCTGATGACCGATTAAGCTTAAACTTTCCCAGGTTTGTTATTTCATGTATCTGATGGGTCACACAAAGTATGGATACTGGTCTTTGACCATTACCAAATGATCTAGTATCAGTGTGCTTTGAAATGTTTAAAGTGCACAATTGACACATAATTCACAGACATCGGAGTGGTTGGATTTTTACCTGCAGTCCACTGTGAGTAGAGTTGCCAAACCTTTCATTTCACTCGCCACTTCCCCATACACAGTCATCCATGAGCTGGCATCTTTTGCTGTGTCAAAGGTCAAAAAAGCCATCTTAAAGCCAGGGCCCAATTTTATAGAGCTACATGTACTTAAGCACAAAAGTAACTAAGCACACACCAATGTTGCTTACCAGAATAAGGTTACCAGCCCAAAATACCATATCACACACATACACCATTTATGACTGGTTTAACAAGCATACATGTACTTAGCACCCAAAATCATTAAGCAAATTTTTCCTTTAAACTACTTGTTTTTTCTCCATTTCATCTTTTGAGGTTATACCGTAGACATGTGTTCAATAAAATAAAAAAAAGCTGGCTCGAATTTCATAATGCAAGGGAGTCGGAGCAGCTCTAGGCACTTTTATTTTAAAAGTTTATAATAAAATAAAAAAAATTTGGAGCCTTTTTCAATGACCATCTATGCCCCTATACTCGGGCCCTTTTTGAAACCATGATTCGGCTCTGAGGCTCTGTCATACTGCACTTTTTATATGTGGCTTTGAACAGGCGGATCGAGCTTAAGCCATAGCCTAAGCCATAGCCTAAGCCATAGCCTAAGCCATAGCCTAAGCCATAGCCTAAGCCATAGCCTAAGCCATAGCCTAAGCCATAGCCTAAGCCATAGCCTAAGCCATAGCCTAAGCCATAGCCTAAGCCATAGCCTAAGCCATAGCCTAAGCCATAGCCTAAGCCATAGCCTAAGCCATAGCCTAAGCCATAGCCTAAGCCATAGCCTAAGCCATAGCCTAAGCCATAGCCTAAGCCATAGCCTAAGCCATAGCCTAAGCCATAGCCTAAGCCAAAGCCAAAGCCAAAGCCATAGCCTAAGCCATAGCCTAAGCCATAGCCTAAGCCTAAGTCTAAGCCATAGTCTAAGCCATAGCCTAAGCCATAGCCTAAGCCATGGCCTAAGTCATGGCCTAAGCCATAGCCTAAGCCATAGCAGAAGCCTATGCTGGAGCCGAAGCCTAAGCCATATCCATGGTTTGAAAAGTGCCTCAAATCTATTTCCATATTAGACTACTCACCTGTTTTTGAAAACATTACTAGCACATTATTACGTGTGCGGAGTATTTTCTTAAATTCCTTCATATCGTCCACAGCCAAGACATCCTGTGTTTTGGCCTTCTTGGCATCTGACAGTCCAAGGAAAAACTACAGATAAGAAAACAAAAAAATCATGGAGTAAGAACATGTTCTGGAATGCACTGTTTGTGGTTTTAAAGCCTATTTAGAGATTCCGTTTTTCCCTGTATCTCCCTGCACAAAGACATTGGTGATTTTGCCTAATTTTTTGCAGTACCTTACTTTTTGCAGTAAACGTATCTTTTTTTTTAACAAAAATCCGCCCCTAACAACTGTTAACAGGGGATACAATTTTGGGTTTTTTTATTTAGTAATTTTCTTGCTCATTTATTTATTGATAACCAACAGTGGTTAACAACCACTAACAGGTATTATCAGATTAGAAATAAGAAAGCACAAACAAATTCAAAATATCTCAACATTTTTGAGATAACCCTTAAAAGTAAACAGTATAATTTTACTTTAAAGCAAAATTACCAAATTCCGGAAACATCCTCCAGAATGTACTTAGATTTTTTCGGTTGAATGAACATTGATTTTATATTTTTTTTTCTGTTGAATGTATATGAAACTAGATTAGAAAAACTGCTGCGGTTCATCATGGGGATATCCATGCAAGTGAAGTACACGGGCATTGCTCAGTCACAACATGCTAATTGTTTGTTTCAATTGTTCAGCAATTTAAGGGGCTTGGTGGGCCTTTGTCTGATTCAAGCTAGTACCAAGACTGCAGAATTTGTTCGCTTTTGGGTATGTTTGGGTTACACACTCCCTCCCTCCCTCCCCTCCCTCCCTCCCCCCCTCCCTCCCTCCCTCCCTCCCTCCCTCCCTGATGTTTAGCATTCGCCTCCAGCACCAAAGCTCAAAACTTTATTTTAATTTTATTTTTTATATATTTATTTTATTTTTTATTTTTATTATTATTATTATTATTTTATTTATTTTTGTTTGGGGGGGGTTTACTGCTGCTTTACTTAGTGGACTTAGGCCAGTTGTCCAATGTCCAGTAGGTACTTGAAGCCCCATGAAAATTTATATTTTATTGTGTTTGAACAGAAGAACTTGCACCACATTGACCCCTTTGTTTTGACCAAATTCTACCTTTTGAAAAGCTTTTTCAGAATGTAAAAAAAAACTTTTGAATTACCAATGCATAGCAAAGTGTTTGGACTGAACATGTTTTTGTACACACTGAATGCTAGGAAATTATTATTTGTGAGTAGCAACTGATACATTTCATATCGTATTTTGCAACATGCTATACAAGGGGGGAATCAATCACTGCAATGAACAGGTACCAGAAAATAGTTGATGATATTTAACACTTTATGCCACGATAATTTACACTGGAAAGGAGATTCATACAGTACCCTCTCCTTGCTATGCCATTCAACTGTACAAATGACAAATTTTATACCAGGCATCATTAATTAAATTTTGGAATTAATTTCAATAACCACTGGTCCATTATACTGTTGTTCAAGGCTTCACTGTTAATTGAAAACCTACATATGTACAGTGTTTACATGTATGCCTATTGTCATATTTTGAAGTTAATGACCATGTCTACAGTTTTTTGTTTACAGTGGGGTGTCGTGGCTGAGCGGAAGCACACTGGACTCGAGCTTGATCCACAGCAAGTAGTTTTTATCATTGTACAGTACATCATAATAACATTTACCAGCTTCTTCGCTGGCACAAGCTAGCATATCGGGCCAATCCGCACAAATTGCAGGCCAATACACCCGGACCGGGACAAATACGCCAAAAACAATTACACAGGTTTAGTTTTTTGACTTAAGATCAATTTCACAAAAAGCATTAAAGATAAAACCATTCAGATTTCCCCCAAATTAAACAGTGGGGCTTTTAAAACCAGGGATAAGTGCGGAAACAAATAAATTCCGAGGACCTCGTTTCAATTCGGAGTGCTTCAGGCCAAACTTCAACAATTTTGGTCCAAAATGCCTCCAGTTTTGAACAATTCTGAGGTTACTCTTTATTAACATACATGGTCGGCATTACTAGTGTATTGTCTAGTTGAAACTTTGGGCATGTGGGCATGTGGGCAAACCTACATGTAGTTAATTTCATCAAATCAATACTATAGGCCTATACAGTTGTTTCCAAGTGCACAGTCAATGCACACCAATGCACACCTTAATGATTTATCAATACTTCTGCGACAATGCCTGCGCAGACCAGCCATTCAGAAATTATTTAGAACAAAGCCGTGACAGCATACAATACAAAGCATGAAACAATTGGGCTTTGTCCTTTTATTTTAACTGCACCAATAACGTGTTCATTAATGTGTACATCATGAACAGAACAAGGGTAAGTATATAAATATACATGTAAGGCTTGATACTTTGTCTAAGAATTAACCTTTTTATTACAATGTATATTTTAAATTTGTTAAGCCCTTTGAAGTATCAGGCCTGCATCTTTACATTGTCTTTAAATTTAATTCCTTATTTTTCAGAAATTGATTTGTATTTCTAATAACAATTTCTATTAATAACACTTGGGCTCAATTTCATTAAGAGAGCTAGATTGTTCTTACATGTAAGTGCATTAATCTTAACAGCTACATGTAAGTGTAGTGTCACAAGTCAAATCACCTGATCTGTAAAGATGAATCTTAGTGCTTTGTGAAATCAAGCCCATCACTTTCTTGACACCTGACAACCAGTCACTGTGTACACACATGTACATGTACACAATCAATTGGGTAGGACTATAAAACTATTATCTCATTTTATCCCAGCATGCAAAAGAAACATTCTATTTTCCGTTAAGCCAGTAACTCCTCGAGTCGGTCTACGTACGTCCGGTAGCCTTAGATCTCAAGATCTTTCTCAGGATCCTTGCTGATCCCGAAAGCGCCGCTTTCTGTAACAGATCTACTCTCACATTAGTCCCTATTTCATCTAGATGTTGTTGTTATTATTATTAACGAAGCCTAAGGAAACCCGTAAACAAGGGCGCTTGCTATGAACCTGAAACACCGAGGTTAACCCCTGCTCTACCACGAAAGTGTTCTGAGTTCTTTTACATGCACTACCAGTCCTAGTAGCACTTGGGACCTATATGGCTTAAAATCCCTTTCGAAGGACAAAGCAATTAATGGTAAACTATCTTGCTTAAAGACACAAGTGCCACGACCGGGACTCGAACCAACACTCTGCTGATCAGAAACACCACAGCTTGAGTTTACACTGTACATGTACATGTACCTGTCACAGTTCCTCTCCATCCCACTCTCACTGATTTGGAATATTATAATGGATTACACAAATTATTTCAAAATCATGGCTTTTCGGTAAACTTTATCTACATAGTTTTCTGTTCGGCAATGATGAATAAAAAATGGAATGATCCTCAACAATCATAATGGTGCTTTCCAACCACAACCATATATAGACATTACTAACACATGTTGATTTTGTCTATGTAGATGCTCAACATGTCCAAGTACATCCTACAGTGTGTATACGTGTTCCAGCTGCTTGGTTAATTCAACACTTCAGAATATTAACACAAATAGGAAACCATATGGCAAGGTTCTGGTTCAATAGTTGCTGACTAGTACTACATGTTTAAAAAGAAAAAGAAATCAATGTTTTAAATTAAATATACCAAGCCATTCAAATACGTGTGGTTTATTACTTGTTATATTAATTTGCTAAACTTGCATTGAATAGTACATTAAACCTTCGGAAGAGACTGTGCAAATTATAGTGCAAATAGCAAAAATGAGAAAACTCGAACGAGGACCATAACCTTCTTCCTAAGATATAAAATCTTCTTTTTAAGTTCTTTTCATGTAAAATTCTTGAAGATAAATGTACCCAGCCATAAGCAATTTTTTATTAAATATAATTTTAATTTCTGTATCCATTCATAATTTGTTAAAATCAGCACTGAAATGGTAAAACTTTGGAATTAAAGGATGTTTATTTTTCTGGAAACCCATTTACCAATCACACCCAAATTTGTGAGACCAATAATAAAATTAATGTCAGTTGGGCAAAATTCTTAATTATTTACAAAAGTAACTGGAAACGGAGGTCAAGTCTTATTGTCGGGTAATCTTTGTGGATTTGCCAAATATATTTTAGTTTCATATATTTCATGGCAAAGTTAAACTTTCCTGACAAAATTGCCCATACGATATTATTTTTACAGAATAAAACTACCTTAAAACTAAAGTATTTGAAGAAACAAAATCACTCACACGTAAAACTCAATATGGTTGGGACCAACTATTCAAAACAACCATGACGAGATGATTACTTGCAAAATAAAATGCAGATTTTCACCTCTTTTTGTTTTTATGTTTTGACCAAAAACGTATTATTTAATATTAATAAAAATTGATACAGCTTTTTTTTCAATTCCAATTTCAATTTCATACATTCAACTTAGAAGATCCCTCTATTGTTCTATTAGTATTTTATTATTAAGATTACCATTGTATTTGTTTGTATGGAAACATTTCTGTATCCTGCCACCACTTTATATATAAGGGATTTTATATATTTTTTTAATTGATGTTTGACTTCATTTCCCTTTTTGTAATTTTCCTCGTGAGGAATTGGTAGCTACCCCAAAAGCTAAATTTTGACCTTTAAAAAGGAAAATGTAAGCGCACATTTCATAGCGCGGACCGAACTCTGGAGTGTAGCATGCAAGCAGTGTTGCCAAAACCGCCACATACCATGCATACCAGAAAATTGCTTACTTTTTATGATTTTGACACTTAGTAAATACTAATACTATAGTAATACTAATACTAGTTCAAAGTGGCTGTGCCTCTCTCTGTGTACATTCTGTCATTGTCAACCCTTCTGTTCTGGACTATTTATTATTAGACAGTATGACTATGACATGAGTATGACAGGTAGGCCGTGTAGAAGGGGGAGGTATTAAATTTGACCAAACTAAAAATTAAAATAAGTGAGAAAGTGGTGGCAGGATACGGAATTTTAGCCGTTTGAATTATGAAATAAATGAAAAGTGGTGAGTTGGCTTCTTTTCTTTCATTTAAAAAGATAAACTTTATACACAGAAAAATGAAAGCTGTACGGCATTCTGCTCCTGTTCAAAAATTTTTTAAATACTGACGAACCCCCTTGGCAGAGTTTGGCCCGATACCTAGACGTCTTGTTACTTAGAGAGGCGAGTATTTATTAGAGAGCGGATGGGTCCCGACTAGGTCCTTAAACTTTTGAAGAATGTTTTTCCCGGTGCCCCCAAGTTATATTTTATTGTCGATAGAAGTTATAGAGAGTACATAAAGTGGATAGGGAGACTCACCACATAAAGGATCAGTCCAAAAAGCAAGCTTTTCCAAGCAGGTTTCCGCCGTAACGTATCCATGCTTGGAAGAAGAGATACCAGCGGCAAGTGCTGTCCAGGTGAGGTGAAATCTAAAAATAAGACGAGCCCCTATTGTGCCACGTACACTTAACGCATGTCCACACCATGGCCACGTACAGAGCAGTGTGTATGCGGGTGAATCCAAGCCCCCTGCACAGACAGCCCAAGGGCAATCCAATCACACGTGTGTTGTGCATGAAGTAGGTAGGTATCAAGTACTCGTAAATCACTGTATATGCGATAGAGTACGCCTGGGTATCAAACACTGTGGCTTCAAAGGTATGTCAACCTCGTCCTCATACAAACTAACCATCTATGGCGAACTGTGAATGAACTAATAGCATGGGATTGATGTTTAGCCTTCAACTAGCCAAAGCCGTACTGACTTACTGACCGCCAGCCAGTGCATGCTCTGTGTTTGTGTATCATCTCAGGTTGAGCCGTATCCGAATTGGCCGCTACGGCTACGGCTATGACTGTTGCTAAGGATGTTGCTAAAGACATTCTGCACCTCAAATCACGACTATGGGTACGAGGCGGAAATCTAGCCGTAGCCGTAGCCGCTTATTTGTACACAGCCTTAAAACGCATTGGCGTACATGTACACTGTAGAAGTTGAACAGCCCGCCCCCTACCTTTGAAAAAACAGAAAGCTTGTTTTATTTGTGGTACGGAAGTGTAAAAAGGACACGGTAACTAAAAATAAAACTATTTCGCCCGGGCGGATTACTAATTCGCCCGGGCGGATTACTAATTCGTCCTTAATACACTATCAATGTAGGACTGTTATATAAAAAAGTGGTGATGTTGAAACCCCTGATCAGCCCTTATAACTTCTAGCTTAAACCAAAGACATCCAAAAAAACATGTTCCGATACTCAGCCGAGCACTTTGACCTTGACATTTGACCTATTGACTTTAAAACAATCTCAATGTTGCCCTTATCTCAAGGGTGACTTTTCATCAAAATTTCTGACAATATAGCTATTGTAATAAGGTAATGAAGTAGAAAACATGAAATAATTCATCACTGTGACTCCTTTGAACTTTTCACCCAAAAACGATCCCAACTTTTCTTTCCCAAGGGCAACCTTCACTCAAGTTACAATTCCAAATGTCTCTTTCTTTAGTTACAGTCCATTATACTATTTGGCTATAACTCACTGCTGCTGTGACCATGACCTTTGACCTTTCCACCCATTTATGTTTTTCAATTTTGCTCTCCCAAGGGCAGCCCCATGAATCTTTTTACTAGTACAAGTTTACTCTATGTCATTTTTATGTAGAGTTAAGATCCTGAAACAATTATGCTTTAAATAACCAACATGACTTGACCTTTGACATTTACACCCCCGAAACAATCCCAACTGTTTCCCCCAGCACAATCCCCCATCCCAAGTTTCAATTACAAATGTCACTTCTAAATGGAGTTACGGTGGGGGAAAAATTCAGGTATAAACTCAACACCATTACCGTGTGACCTTTGACCTTTTCATACCTAAAACAATCCCAACTTTCCTTTCCCCAATGTTAACCCCACCCAAGTTACAAGTCCAAATACCATTATTCTAACTCAAGTTACATTTCGGAAACGAGTGCCCAACTTTTATGGTTGAGGAGTGAAACGAACTTTACCGTCCAGTAGACCCCCAAACAGCGCCCTCACTAAAGTCAAAGGAAGAACTTTCATTGGCTGAGAGTGCCCGGGCATTTGCAAACAAGAATGTTTCCATTGTTTGACCGGCGTCCTATGCAAGGGGTTGAACATTAGAGTCGTTCAAAGTGCAAAATTGTGTTCCATTTTACTGGATAGACCTAAATTATTCATCATGCATGCTTTCATTGGTGGATCCCCAATTATTTAATCATTATTGAGACATTGCTTCAACGTTATTGTGTAGTTTGAGTATACCTTGAAAGTGAGATAATTGGCTCAATTTCAGGAGAGCACAAAAATTTGCAAAGCATGAAACAATCGTGCTTGCCAGAAATAAGTTTTCCAGCAAAACTACCATCCCCATGATATCTGTGTGACTGGTTGGCTGCTAATTGCCAGCAGAAATTTGTTAAGCAACATTTTCTGCTTAATAAGTAATGGGCCCTAAATTCAGAGCTCATGCTTAAGAGCATTATTTTGATTAAAGGTTGAGTCATCGTTTGTTTTTTGTCAGTGTATTGCTTTTTTACAGGCAAACTTAAAAACGAAAGATACAATAAAGTCGCATTTGATGTCACAGTGTCTACTTTCTGAGAAAACAGATAAATTTTTTTTCTTAAGGCACAGTACACGTTTGGTAATGACTCTGAAAATTAATGGCAATAAAAAACTTGGTAAGAAGTACAGCAGCTTTGGGTAGTATAATGAATTTTACTTTTATTTTCGAAGTACTACAACGGTTATGGAAAAATATATCACTTTTTATTCCCCAAAATTTGAATCTGAGAAGCGTTTCTGTCAGAAACGCTTCTCAGACTGTGTATTCCTATGGGGAATATTCTTCCTGCGTGGAAATATTCGCTCCGGTTTTTCGGTGATATCTCAAAAACGCGACCACCTTTTGAAGTGAAATTTTCACAGGTTAGTTTTATTGTATGTAGGCCTACCTACATTTATATAGGATTAACACAGCAGCTTTCGATATAGCATAAAGCATTTTGAGAATCATTTCACTCCGAAAAATGTGGTTATATAAAAAGATATCAGTATGACCCAAAATTTGAATTTAAGAAACGTTTCTGCGGATTGCGTAATCCTATTGGGGATTATTCTTCCTACGTGGACAGTCATAATATTCGCTTCGGATTTTCGGCGATATCTCAAAAACGCAAACACAGGTTGTGTTGTATATCTACATTATAGGATTAAAACAATCGAATGGTTCCAAAATCAAAGGTATCATTAGCCTTTAATAAAAAAAAACATTGCACCAATCCCGGGCTCTTCAATGGAAATGGTATAGATTGCCTCATCTCTGATTTAAAGATTAAAATCTTACTAATGCCATTTGGGTCACTTGACATCAAAACAATGAGACAGACTGGAACAATGACACTTTTATTCAATAATGAAAACTTCCAATACCTGATTGAAGCAAGACCGGAGTTTGCGAGGAGGATCGTGTGATTTGAGAAGATCATCAATTATTATGCAGGGGCATTGTTAGTGAGTGATTTATACACAAAAAGCAGAAGTTTAGTCACGGGTAGAACACGAGCAGTTCTGAATTCGCTGAAGACGTTCAATTTGAGTACAAGGAAGACCATTATGAAAGTGAGTTGCACTTGTCAAGTCTGGAAACTACGACCAAGTGGACTATTACTTAGCTCAGTTGCATTATGTGTTAAATATTTTCTTACTTTGCCGTTATTACGAATACACATATTGTTTACGTGACTATAAGGCAGTTGAGTCTTAAGCCTATCAACAACTCTTGTATTTTCTTCTTTTTTGTAATGTTTTAAAATCAGTGTACATAATGTTTTTATTAGAGTATATTTTTATAATCTTTCTCGTATTTTTGGTATCTGTCTGTTTGTTTTAAAGTCTCTCTTTTTTACGGCGATTGCTCTTTGTTTAGATAGTGATTAACCCTTTCGCGCCCGACGGGACTTTCAAGTCCCAGCCCAATCTTTCACTGGCTACTTTTAAAAAAAAAGCCCTTTGCAGTCTATTCAGGTATGAAAGGACTCATGAGTCACTGTAATTATGCTATCAACAACAATGCTGCCCTCTGTTGTTAGGGGTAGCTTTTTCTCAACTGTTTACTTCGACCTGATGCTCGTCCTTTTACTGTCAATTTATGTGCCAACTTCCAGCTCAAGAAAATCAACTTTCCTGTGCAGGTAAGCACTTCTATATTTTTTATATTGATAAAACATGCTATATAGATTGTTCTGATAAAGTAAACTTAGTGGTAAATATGAGTAACGTATAAATATGGGCCATTTTGTTGATGGGACTTGTACATCCCGACAGGCTGTGCGTGCATAGTGGGGAATGACATGTACATGACGAATGTACACGTACATACATACATACATGTACATACATACATACATGTACATGGACATACACGTTCAGCACACATACAATACATGTACATGTACATGTACACATGTATGTGCAAGTTGTTGTATACATGTAAAATACATACAAGGGTACATATTATGATAATTGTCTTAGAGGTATTCAATAAAATTTTACTATTTTGAACTAAGGTTGATTATTTTACCCAGGCACTCTTGAAAATACTGATCAATTAATATTTCGTGGTTGTTTGTATTGATTTTCTTCAGATAGAATCAAATAATATGGCATCTACAAGCACAAAGAAAAGCGTGTCAGCAGAGCTCCTTCTTGAATCCATACTTGAAGGTATTCCAAGCTACGGATCAGATGAAGATATCCCTATTGAGTCGGACATGGATCAGGAGGAATTCTTCTCCGACACTCCAGGATTGCCATAAGGTTTATCGCGAATAGCAAAATACCAAGAGAGGGCACTGTTTTGTCGCGCACAACGACCGACTGTAGCATTTGCCCCCTCTGCCCTCCCATGATCCATTGCGATTCTGAATCGCGATAAACCTTATTGGATGACAATGATGTTCCGCAGCCACAGCTAGCTGAAGACTCGGACTCTGATGACGAAGATGACGTACCCCTGAGTTCCCTGCAGAAAAATCGTGATGCAGCACGACGATGGAAGAAGAGAGAATTAGAAACAGTAATTCCTGACTTCTTCGAAAATGCGGGTGTCTGCAACAAAGAGAATTTTGCAGGCTGCTCCACACCGACTGATGCATTTCTGATGTATTTTGACCAAGAAATGCGTGAACAAATTTTGTATCAGTCGAATCTCTACGCCGTGCAAAAGGGTAGAAAGTTCCAACCACTCACAGAGAGTGAGCTTCTTGGATTTGTTGGAATTAACTTTTTCATGGGCTACCACCACCTCCCATCGTACCGCAATTATTGGTGCACTGATCCAGATCTTCACATTGGTGTTGTAGCTGAGATAATGCCCCGCAATCGTTTTGCGGACATATTGTCCGTTCTTCACTTGAACGACAACCTGCAAATCCCTAAAGAAAACAAAGACCGGAGGGGGGGGGGGGGGGGGGGGGGGGGGGCTACAGCCCCATTTGCCTGTGCCACTGGGTTACATTGATTTACAATATGACATTTCTAATCAAATAGTGTAACTGAAATAGACCTTTATTGCAATAATAAGACCATCTTTTGCAAGTTCTGTCAATAGAAAAAGTTCCATGTAAAAGCAGTGAAAATGACAATAATAATGTACGAAAAAAAGGAACCAGACTAATTTACTTCCAGCCTCGATCTGGTGACAATCATTTTTGTGTGTGATTGCAGAAAATAAATGTTGAACCACCATGATGAAGACTAATAATGTGTCTGTTTGTATTTACTGATATATTAATTTTATTGGAAATTGGATTCAAAACTCGGACCTCGTAGCCTGTCGGGACTTTGAAGTCCCATCACTAATTATGCATGATAATTAGCGAAAATAAAAATAATACAACTTTTTTTCTTCAAATTTTCATTGTACTCGCTATAACCGGTTTAGAAAAAAATTACATGTAAAATTGAGTGTAAGATAAATAATTTGGGTAGGAAAGGGTTAAGTTCACTTTATGGACAATCCCTATGGCTGTTATTTGTACATATCCCTCATTTCAACGCAAAATTATGGCCCACAAAATGGTAATCAATTTAACCCAGGGTGCATGCACTGCACTGTGTGCCAAACCTCAACATAGTTTTTAGTTTAGGTTGTTGACAAATGGTCCATAGTTTTGCACCTGGGATGTTGACTTTCAGCCTGTGATTTTTATTTTTTTTTCATTTGCTTCTCTCGCAAGTGCATGGCCCTTTATGAGTCCAACAACTAGTGATAGCCTCCCCTATCAAAATATCTTTATTTGTCAGCAAACATGCCATAATTTGATTTTATTTCAACGGGCTGGGAGACTTGTAAAGTTTGTTTAGTGTTGAAGTTTTATTAGCATTTAATAGCTGCGCTTTGTTTATTATTGGGCGTTTATTTTGTGCTGTGCGCGGAAATTGACAACACGGGCCAAAATTCCGATCATGTGCTGCTCAATCTCGAGATTGAGCTGTAAATCCAGAGTGCGCTTTACATTATTGATTAAAAACTGTCATAAATTTCGCAGAACCCGGACTTTCATGTTGACGACGACGGGACGTACGTACATACTGCTGTGTGTACAGGCAACAAAGTATGGGGCTTTGCTCTGCAAAAGCACGGGATAAATAAACCATCATAATTATTTCTTAACAAAGTCAATTAACACTAGAAAGACTTTCATAGAGTCAAATTAAACTTGTATTTGTAATTAAAAAACTGTAAAAAAATTGTAACCATAAACAAGAAGTTTGAGTTACAAAACCTTGTCTATATAAATACAAGCGGAGCACCCCGATGACGTAGAGGTTACCTTGAATGTTGACTCACACCCGTGTCGAGTTGGTAATGGCCTACGCCTAGAAGATTTTTTGACGGAGGGCAAAGCGGCTTATTTCTTTGTACAAAACATTTATTTTAAATTATTTTTTTACTCCATTTTGTAGAGAAAATCATGTTACTTCGGTGCCTTTTATTTGCTGTGGTACTTCCCGCCGTTTTATGTAAGTAAATCTTCAGAATCACTTTCTGAAGTGGACGGTTTTTTGTCGTCCGTCTCTTTTTGCTTGGCTGCCGAGAGTTTCTGTATCGCTGCACCGGTTTCGTGAAAATTTTGTTGTTGTTTGATCTTCAACAATAACAAAGCGTTACAGGTGTTTTCGATCTAAAGTTCTTAGGCAGCCTGAGTATCTGTGCATGTGTTACTATTACTTTATTAATTACAGCTTACTTGGCAGTTGGTGTAACCGTATTATTAAAACTAACATTGGACAATGAATGACATGAATGATGAAGATAATAAATTGGTTTAATTTCGCATTTTCAAAATCTAAGCTTCCAAATAATTATACTATAGTACTAGATTAGATAGTAAACAAAATTACAAAGTACGTACAACAGCTGAAAGGTCTATACTTTATACTATACTTAAGAAAATCATTTTTACTTTTAGAGGTTTTTTTTCTCCATCTATTTATTAGTAGTACAAAATACTAGCCCACACTATTCATCACATTATTATTTATGTACGATTGGATCAATTTTTGATATGTTATTTACTCAAACAAATTTTGTTCAAGAGAAGCCATTCAAATTGTTTTACTGCTATTGACAGCAAACTAATTTTAGCCATTCTCAAGTGCTATTTATTTATTGTTGACACGCATCATATTATTGGGGATGTACAGTACAGCTTTTTTCTTCAGTATTCTAGTTTTTACGTTATCATTTTGAACAACATACATGTAGTACTCCACAGGGAGCTGAGTGAGCTGGTGCAAGGAATAAAATAAATGACCCAGTGACCAGGGCAGGCGGTAATAATGTTTGAAGGGCAATGATCATTCTTTGGAATTGCGCTAAATGTAAGAGCCAATATTAGTATTATTATTTTTATTATTATCATTAGATGCTGAGCGTTTAGACAGGTTCATCAAGCACTATGAAACATTAAACTACGATTCCAAGGAGCTACACCTAAGGCATGAGAGGGCGAGGCGGTCAGCCCCCGGAGAAACAAGTGTCCACTTGGACTTCAACGCTCATGGAAGGTGAGTCCAACTTGTCTATAAAAATAAAGCGAAAAAGCAGCAGACAATATTGATTTAGTGTAGGTCAAACATTGGTGTCTGATACCCGGTCCAATTTCATGGCTCTTCTTACCGCAGAATTCTACGCTTACAGGGCACTGTTTTGTAAGCGCAAAATTACGGGGTAAGCAGAGCCTTGAAATTGGGCCCTGGTCTAATCTATGTCTCTGCTCATTATAAATGCCTAACCACCCCAATGAGTATTCTGCGTACATTCATTGCTTTGGAAATATTGACGAATGGCGTTATATCCATCATATGGCAATTTTTGGTACCTCACACTCCCAATCCAGCCACTAGTGCGTGGGAGCCAGGCTTACATTACATTGTAGGTGTCACTTATCTTTGTACACCATGTACATGTACACAAATAGAAATACTTTTAAACCATTTCAACACCCAAATATTTGGGCACAGACAGTGTCCAATCACTTGGGTGTTGAGTAGACACAGGCTGTGTGACCATACTCTTGGGAAAAGTTGATGGAATTATAACCAAATTATAACTGACACACTTGGAGAAAGGGGGCACATGTACAGTATTATAAAAAAGCCACCAGTTGGAACAGACGGTTTGTCGGTCGATCGTTCATCTTTGATTCAGTTGTCTGTGCCTGTGAAGTTTACTCAACCACCATCCTTTAAAACCAGGCATTATTGAACAAAAACATTGAAAAGTAAGAGAAGAATTGAAGTTTTCAGCAGACCTCAAATTAAACCCACAGCGGTCGCCGTGGTGCCCTGTGCTTTCTCTGCGGTTCCCTTTGTAAAGTTCCAATTTAAATTTACATTTCCTCATGAAAGTGCCTGTTACAAGACCAAAATTGCCATGCCTATTCAACAGCAAAGTTCAAGGCCTCATTCAGCATTTATGACTTACACTTATGACTTAGCACCAGTTTTTTAAAGACTAACTAAAATTACACATACATGAAAAAACTGCATGAGCTTCGAACTAACAACTTCTTCATGAGATGCATCAGAAGTAGTTGTTGCTGTGAAAGATACACTTTTTTTAAATGTCATTTACTCTTTAAGTGCTACCACTACCTTCCTTGTCTCATCCATGTATTAGACTTACTAATATCAGCTATTTTTGTTATAAATTTGTGGGTAATTTTCCAATGATAAGACTGTAAGCATCTGGTTGTTATTAGGCTACATTGTACAATGGTAGTTCATTCTCCATTCCCTGACACTCACAAAAGACAAAAGAAAAGTTGTCAATTTAGAGTACTACCAAGTGCACTTGAGTGTATAATTGGTTATCATCAGGATGTTGAGATTTAAGGAAGTCGTTCGGCAGAGTCACTTGAGGCAATTTTTACAGGCAACTTGGAGGCAGCCAACTGGCAGTGCATGGTACAGGGCCACCTTGGTAGTAGCACATGAGTAATTTTGTATGTGTCTTACAATCCCAAAGAAAAAAAATGTGAACTTTTAAAAATGTCAATACCTTTTCTTCTTGGAGATCACCTGGAAATTACCTGCGTGTGACATGGCCCTCGTCTCTAGATGTTTTTAATTCGTTTGGAAACACTTTTTGTTTGTACCATGTGTACATCTTGGTAATTACTTACAAAACATGTAGATGCACATGGTACAAGCAAATACGTTATATGTATGCAGTTCACAATTATGTGTGAACTGTGAACACACTCTGCTAAAGGAAATGTCAAGGTATTTATTACATATTATTACAAATTATTGAATTACATACAAATATGTACAGTAGTAAAACAAGTTTACTGTGCTGTACCCACCCAGTCTGGAGTTACTATTTTGTCTTTTTGGTAAATGTTGGCATGATTTGGAAAATTTTATATCAATGCTCAAGACTTCTTTGAACAAATGATACATTTTACTTACATGTTTATTGTACATCTTACATGTAGCTTCCCTCAATGTTAATGGAGGCCACAGGGGGCAACCTTGGTTTGCTTACCTTGCCAGTGCTGTTAAGATCAAAATGTTCCTCCACATTTATTCTGATTTTCAAAATGAAATTGCCCTTTTCTCAATCTCACCAAAAAGAAAATTTCTTCATAAATAGTTAATAATATAAAAACCTCACCATTTGGGCTTATCACAAGATCAAAAGCACGGATATGTGTTGGTTGCAAGGGCGTCGGCAGTTGCTGCTCTTATTAAGAGTCAAACACTCAAGTGCACTTGGCTTCTCTCCCCATACTCTCACAAGTTCTAACTGGTAGTCTGGTGCTGCCCTAAAGTATCATTATTTATGTCAAAGTTTAAACTAACTCTGCTGCTCAAGCACACCGGTGACATACCAAGCACATTCTTGAGATACTGCACCCACAGAACAAAAGGGAACATGCCATTGTACTATGACAAGTGTTGCACTGCACAGTAGCACACTTATTTACCTGTCAAAACTATTGCAATTTGTAACACTGCATGTAATTGTTGCATGAATTGTACCTGCTGTACTAACTTGTAGTGTTACACAGTTTCAATGCACACTCCTAAAATTATGGCTCCTTGATTTGTCAGGAATATGCCTAAGCTATAAATTTATTTAGAGTAAGTCTTCTAGGGGAAAACCCTATTGTTCCTACATACATGTATTACCTTGAGCTACAGTATGATAAAAAACACATCAAATTGGTGTGTTATTAAGACTTAGAATATTGTCATATTGACCCAATTCACCTGAGGTCATCATCACAATAATCTTGGCTGCGCCATTTGGGGGAGTCAATGACCCTAGTGATTCAGTGGTTAATACCCGCTTACCATTGACTTCCAAAATGGCAAGTGTGGGAGACAGTTAGCCCTGTGTGGCATTATTAGAACAAGGGGTCGATTGGTACAAAAATATTGGTGTAATTATGTTGTTTTTGGCACACTTGCATATTCATATACACATTCTACAACATTGTGCTTCTCATGGAGACCGAGGGCAAAACAGTAAAGGGAAAACGTTAGGTACATGTAAAAGGTCTCCTTATGGAAATTTTTAAGACAGTGATGTTCCATCTCCACGAGAATTTTTTTGTACAAAGTCTGTGAGGATCTTAAGTACAAGGATAAAAGATAAAACAATAGAAGTCTCCACAGGGTTGCATAAAGTCTGAGAATATACATTACTGTACATTACATTGTACCATGGAGTCGGACAGATGGAGGGAAAATTTGTACAGATCTATGTAGGTGTAATTCAACAGTATGATTCACATCAAATTCTTATTGATTACACATACATGTACATGTATGTATGACCATACAGGATACAGCACTGTCAAATACCTATTTATTTATTTTTTGAGAAAATAGAATTACATGTAGCTGTTGCAAACTGCTTACTAACCAAAAGGACAGGTGGTATAAATGAAAAGAAAAAAAAGTTAATGGCCTGACTTTTCGACTCTGCATGTAGCAGAGTCTTTCTCGAAGGCTCTTAAAACAAATTAAAATTATATCTCAGTCCAAACTTGAAAAGACTCCTGGTACAGTTGAACAATCAAGGACCCTTAAAAAGTGTCATGCATAACATAAACAATTAACAAGCATTCAGTATCAAGGTTGCCAGGAAAATAACTATAAAAACTGCAAGGTCGTTACTTAATACAATGTACAATGTATGTGTTCTGGGCCCAATTACCATGCATCACCAAGTCCGCCTGAATGGACAACTTGGTGGAGGTTGGGGAGTACACAGACAAGTTTTGACAGTGACAAATGCAACAAAGGTGTGCAACATTTGCATGCTGGAGCACAGAAAGAAGAAAGGGGTCATGGGTTAGGTATTTGAAATTGCAAAGATGTCCACCAGCCCAGGTACAAATTTCTATAGGTATGTAGTAGGCCAGCAAGGAGACAATGAAGACAGAAGCTGATAAGCTGATAATCCTCATTGTTTGGGGCAGACAGCATGAACAAAGATGCTTTAGGAGTAGGCTGGATTTATATGCAAATCAAAGAAACATGAGACTGCAGTTTTATTTTTTATGTTACATCTTTATTTTATTACAACAAAGAATACGAGAATGAGGTAAGGGGATTCCACATCTCAGACAAGTGATGATAATATGCAAATAGGATGGGAACTTTGAACAATGCAAGTCAAAGAAAAATTATGAGACCATAGTTTTATCCCTGTGCATTGCATTACTGGACCCATCTGAGTATAGCCTTGACCAAGGCGTTGGAGTTTTACTTTCGTTTATTAATTGTCTTTTTAGATTAGTTGGTTCCCCTTTGCGCTATTGCGCCATTGCGATACCCATGATGCACCCGAGCTATATGTGCAGTCTCTGGATGTGTGTGTAACGCAGTGCTTGCGTGGTGTGAGATGTGTACACGTAGACTATCTGAATCAACGCCTTGATGGTTCTGTTTTGAGCTAGCCAGGGTCATTACTATAATGCGTGCATCAGACAAGACCCCATTGGTCAGTGGCGGAAGTCATGTTTACTAATAGGAGGATGGGGGGGGGGGGCGCATTGCGCAATCATTTGCAATCGCGGTTTGAGTACACTCCTTTTTTAAAAGAGATGCTTACCGTTAACAAAGAAAAAGAAAATCGTATCGTTGAAATTCTTTCTCTATCAGCACTAACATCATAACAGTAGGGCCTGTAGTTTTTTATTCAAATTACTAAAGCAGTTAACAACGTGAAAATAATCATTTTCGAATGTTCTCGTAGTGTAAAGATTACGTGTTTACAACATTTGCAGATTTCATCACCCTCAGATAAAATGGACTCGTCCAACCAGTCTCCCAGTCTCAACGGCCACGCGGTGTTCGAATCGTGTGCATGTGGGAGCATGGTACAAAGGTCATAATGAGGGAAGCTTGTGATTGGACCGTCGAAAATGAATCATTCATTTGCCTCCCATTCTGCGCTGTTTGCAGTCGGCCGAACGAAAGATTTAAATATTCATGATCTGCATACCAGCATATCCACTAGCCCCCCCATTTTCGTCCAATAGTGGACGAAAATGGGGGGGCTAGCGGAAATAAAAACAGGAAACACATTAAACCCGGAAGATACAGACGCATCAAGGCTGTCGGCCTACGGCCTCCGCATGCGGATAGTAATACGAGTGCGGATGACCTGCGCACAGTAGTAGTACGGGCGTCGTGTGATGTGATACAAACATTACGCACAGTGCTTGTGTATAGGCTAGTGGTGGATTTTACGGCGTCTTTTCGGAGTGAAACTGCGACCGCCTTGAGCAAGGCTAATCTGAGTATGGCTGAGGTTATGGTTTTCAATGGAGACAAATGGAACAAAGGTGTGGGGGGGGGGGGGGTGGGGAGTATGGGGACAAGAGATGACCATGTACAGGCAAAAGCTATCCCCTGCTGATAAGCTGATAATCCTCATTGTTTGGGGCAGACAGCATGAACAAAGATGCTTTAGGAGTAGGCTGGATTTATATGCAAATCAAAGAAACATGAGACTGCAGTTTTATTTTTTATGTTACATCTTTATTTTATTACAAAAAAGAATACGAGAATGAGATAAGGGGATTCCACATAGACAAGTGATGATAATTATGCAAATAGGATGGGAACTTTGAACAATGAAACATTCCAAAGTGTAAAAACAACGATGTTATGACGTCTGTTTACGTCAGCCGGACTGAGAACCAAACCACTACATCGTAATTTTACGTCAACTGTCGCAATGTCATGACGTTTTTATCGTTTATAAACGTCATCCGGCAGCCCTAATGTTTTTGCGGTACGTCTTTTTACGTCATCCGTCTGAAATGGATGCCCTAATTTGACGTCTTTTTACGTCCGTAGGCAGCACGGTTAGCAATTTTCGAAAAGCTGCATGACGGATGTCGACGTCAACCGTATCTCCGTTCTGCAAAATTTTGCGGAAATTTCCGTCATTCGACGCGAAGTGGTTAAGGAAATACACCAAATATTAATATTATACATTTAACTTGGTCTTTTTCCAATAAAAGCTCTTTCATCCTGTAAATTTTGTTTCTGAAATTTGAGCTTTGTCAAGGATGTATTTTCTTGCACTGGAGATAATGAATGATCAATGCCAATGAACCTGCAAATTAATGACATTGAACAGAGCAATTGGAAGAATGATTAGACTTGTTTGTTGTACAATGTCAGTTAGGTTGTAGCCATGACAGTGCACAAGGGCATTGTGTATTGTTCAAATGTTTGAGTTGTTTTTAAAAGCAACATGGTTCTTTGGAAAACAAATTTGGGTTGAATGGGTTACCTTGTATGCCTATTCAACAGTAAACACAACAAAGGGTATCACTTTTGCAAATTTTTCAAAATAATTTTAGGTGATTCATTTGAAGTTTTAAATATATTTGTTTAATTACAAATGGACACAATGTTATAAAAGAATACATATTTACTGTATGTCATGATTGTGTAAGCATCCTGGTTTAAAAAAACAATGTAGTATGGTTGCCACACCCAGCCTACCCAGTGCTTTTCAACAATTGTCTGAGTGCACTGATATGCCACAACCTTACTAGTGCGTGTTCATGTACATTCTGGATTGTATGACCAGGAATGAATTACATTGCCCTTTGTATTGTTTACCAAACATTGAATTAGTTATCTACGAATATGGAGGTTCAAGTAGAAAATGTAAGCACAAGTTAACATTCAATGCTTGCACCGTTCAGGCATGTCGGGCATTGTTCAAATGCTCTACAATTCATGTATGTACAGTGTAGGAGGATTTGTGATTGTAACAGTCACTCTATTTACCTGTTCAATGACTTGTAGGTATTTTCGATCAGTGATAAACTGGACACTGTGTTGTGTTGTGTTACTGTGATCTTTCTTTTAATGAGAAAATAGAATTAGCTGTTGCAAACTGCTTACCAACCAAAAGGACCTGTGGTATAAATGCAAAAAATAAGTTAGTGGCCTGACGTTTCGACCCTAGTCGAAGGCTAAATGACAACACACAACACACATACAAGCAGACAAGAGTTGCAAGCACAACTTTTAACTTTCTTTTAATGCTTTGATGTTTATTTTTAACAGTCAAAATACACATCTGATTCTTAGTACAGTAAATGTATATAAATTTAATGTTGTCATTTAGCCTTGGAGAAAGACTCTGCTAGGGTGGAAACGTCAGGCCATTAACTATTTTTGGCATTTATACTGGCCTCACAGGTCCTTTTGGTTGGAATGGTAAGCAGTTCGCAACAGCTAATTTTTTATATTTTCTTAAAAATTTAACTTTGAGAAAATTAGCTGTTGCAAACTGCTTACCATCCAAAAGGATCTGTGATTATAAATGCAAAAATTTGTAAGTGGCTTGTTGTTTCGACCCTAGCAGAGTCTTTCTCGAAGGCTAAATGACAACATATACTGGTATGCTGGTGTAAGAAAAGCAGTCAAGTGGAAAGAGATGAAAGCACACAGAAAAACCAAGGGATGACATTAAACTTTTACACATAGACTACATGCATTGCGTGTGTTAGCCATCAAAGGAGATCTAGACCAGCATGCACCTAATTTTACGGCCAATGCGCGCGTAAAATGTATTTGCAAAGTAGTCCGTGATGATGACGATGATGTCATGTCTTTATGTAACTCAAAGGTTATGGGTTATAGAAGGAGTTAAGAGTTGAGATTGATGTTTACTTGAAAGTAAACAAGTAGAGGGTTTTTTTGTTTTGTAACAAAAAATTTCATTTTCTTGGCATCTGGTCAGATTCCCACAGACATTTATGATTAAAGCAGACAACCTATCAACTGAGTCTAATTTACGGTTATTTTTGTAAACTTCAGAAACAGAATTAAGAGTTTAACAACAAAAATTGTTAACCTGACCGAGCATGTGATAAAAAACATTGCATCTTCGTTACAGCATTTTGACTTCGAGCAATCACCCCACAAAAACAAAACAAAACAGTGAAGAAACAATTGGGCTTGTTTCACAATGTGTCTAGTAAAAGAGTATATGAATCGCAGTGTTCTCCCTTAGCAACAGTGGTCTGCTGGCCAAATGTCAGATAAAACACATCAGGACCTGTCAAAATTCTCTACAATTGGTCTGGCTGGCTAATTCAGTTTTAACAAGCATCCCTGTTCATTTTGAAATATGGATGGCTGACAAGCTGGCGGACTGATGAAACAGCAAGTTAACTGGTCCCGCAGGTAGTCACTGACAAAGTTTAGGGCAAACCCTGAAGGACAAACATACATAATTACCTCACTCACCTCCCCTCTACGTGCCCTGTGGCACACAAGAGTCCATCATGCTCTGCTTCTACTTTGTGTCTATCCTATGCACATTCCCCTTGCTTATTTCCACGTCATCCATCCTGCAAACTGTCCTTCCTTTCTTTGCTGTCCTCCAATGGTCTTCCTATGTTGAGCCTTCCTTCGGTTGCCAAGTAAGGGCAGCCATACAATGGTGGCCATTTTCTTTCCTTAAGATGTAAGCCAAACCGATCCAGGTCCAACATCTGCGTTTGAATTCTTGACAAATTGTTGATGTTTGAGTGAGGTTGTTCAGTTCTTCTACATGTATACCAATGTTTGGCCAAACAATTGAAAGGCCTCTCTTTAGGCATTTATAGTATTGGAATGAGTCTAGCCTATTTTGGTAAGCTTTCTTAATTTTCCTCGTGGAATGCTCCCATCTACATTAATGCTCATCATGACTAGGACTGTTGTTCTTTCGTTGATGTGTACAGGGACTTCAAGCTTCGACTGCGACGAGGAGCCCCTTTCTTGTCACCTGATCTAATTATAGAGACCTCGGAGGGAGCCAGGCACAATCAACCAGACTACCTATACATAGGAGAACTTGAAGGTATGTCATGTCCAGTCTGGTAGCAGACGTGGAATTAGTCCATGGTGTATGTTGCCCTGGCCTTTGCAAATCGAAAAATGGCCTGACCCCCTCGAAGACAAAATTCTACCTTAATAATTAGAACTTGAATATCAATGCTTTATAAGTATTGGCTTAATACAAGGGTCTAGCCATAGCCACACAGCATTCTCCCTTAACAGTGGTCCGCTGGCCAAAAGCCAATTATAACTTCCAAGGAACAGTCAAAATTCTGCCAAAGTTGTCCTTCTGTCTAGTCTGTTGCTTCCCAAAGCTATGTGTAAAACCATTGCCTGCTTGTTATGGTCTTACGGTTTTCAAACTCAAGCCCTATACAAATGACCGTGTTACAAGAACACTTTAAAATGAGGACCAGAGGACTGGTGGACTGGTGGACTGGTGAAATGACAAGCTAGCTGCTGGTCGTGCTGACTAGTCACTGAAACAGTTAAAGGCAAACCCTGACACAGACGTCAGTTCCTGACACATCCTTCCATAAATGTTGTAATTTACATATAACTCCAGGTGAATCCAACACTAAGTGCCACGGCTCTATCCTGAAGGGCCGCTTCTCAGGAACCATCTATGCAGATAGTGACACCTACCACGTGGAGCCGGCCCACAGGCATTTCGACGAGCCGACGGAGTTCCACTCGATCATCTACAGAGGGAAGGATGTAGAGCAGCCCAGCGAAGGGGGATGCGGCCTGACCAGCGAGACGCTGAAATGGATGCAGAAGGTCCAAAAGTCGGCTGTAAAGGAGGACCAGCCACATGGGGAAGCGGTAGGTCTTCTTTTGTATCATGGTACATTGTTCAAGAGGGTCAAAAGGTCACTTGGGCCTCTTTAACTACTTTATGTATTTCTGGTAATGAAATTAAGGATGTCTCATAAGTGAAAATAATCATTGTAGCTGGTAAGCCTTAGGAAACCTGTAAACAAGGGTGCTTGCAATGTGGGCCAGAAACACCAGGGTTAACCCAGCTACTCTTTCATGATAAACTTCCTGGGTTCTTTTACGAGCACCACCAATCCTAGTAGTAGTACACGGGACCTACAGCTTAATATCCAATCCGAAGGACAAAGCAATTATGCTTAAGTATCTTGCTCAAGGGCAAAAGTGCCATGGGACTCAAATCCACACTCTGCTGATCAGAAACACCAGAGCTTGAGTCCGGTGCTCTTAATTGAGAGGCATGATCTGCAGAATTGGAACATTGATGATATCCCAAGACCTTTGGCGTCATTTCGCATTAATTAAACATCACTGTTGCCGATCTAAAAAAAACAAAACTTTGTGTTTGCTGGGCTCTCTTTACACAACACAGACGACTTTCATTTAAAAAAATTGGATAAATAACTTACAGTTGATGATTTTAGATGACCCTAAGGTGCCTTAGAAAAGCCACCCAACTACATGTACAAGCAGTGGTCAACCTTACAAAGTACTGATCGCATCCGATAGTGCTTGACTGTAACAACAGAAGAATTACAAAGACACTAAGTGGCAACAGACTTACCAGTGAATCGTAAAACTCACAGTGTAAATGTGCTTAATGTTCAGATCTGTGTAAACACAGTAAAACTTACCTGGTATGTGTGCTTACACTTAGTGTTCCAAAAAGTTGTTTGCTGGTCTGTTGCCCTGGAGACCAGTAAATGCACAGTATATATTAAATTTGCCACGCCTTACCTTGAAGACGTCTAAAGCTTTTGCCATACTTCCCTTCTCTCTCAGAAGTCCAAAAAGCAGAGTGACCCGAATCAGTACTCTCATCCCATTCACGAGAATCTCTACACAAGCCCAGAGCATCGCCGCTCCAGACGGCAAGTTGTCGACAAAACCACGTGCAATCTATTCCTCCAGTCGGATCACACGTACACGGAGTACTTCAACAACGACGATACGGAGGTCATCCATCAGTTCAATAACTACGTCTCTGCGATCAACGCCATTTACAACCAGTACACATTCGGCAACTACAGGAACGTCGGGTTCATGGTGGACAGGATTAGGGTAAGTGTGGTGGAAATTGTCCACAAAGGATTTGAGTGTCTTGACCCTCATACTCTCCATCAAATTTGCTGGTGTAATAATAATAATAATAACACAGTACTTATATAGCGCATCACACAAAAGTCTTGATGTAGTAAAGGGATCGCCCATTTGGGGAAAAGAATTAAACTGCACGGGTTGTCAACGGTAGAGCAACTGTACACTAAATTGTCTGTGTACTGTGTAATTGCGTTCACAACCAGCTGTCATACTGCAGGCTGGCTTAGTGTATCATTCAAAACGATAGTGGATGATATTGAGGGGTAACACAGTAGGAGGGTTGACTGTGTACTGTGTAGATTCATTCACCTCAGGATGTCATATTGTAGGCTGACTTGGTACAATGTTCATTCAAGACCAGAGTGAATGATATTGAATCGTCAGATAGTAAGGCTTAACAAACTTTACACATTTGAGAGGTACAAGTTTTTGCTGTCCCTTTTTGAGCATGTGTAATGTTATATTATTAAATATATCAAGTAATAAACCACAAGGGAAACTGACTGGGTAAATTTTTAATAATTTGGGGTTGAACAAAGAGTATTTCATACATTTACGTTGGGAGAAACACTGAGTATAGAGTGTTTATCACACATCAGTGTATTAGGGTAAAATTCAAAACAATTATTACATCACTGAAGTTCAGACTGTTGCCATGTTTGTGTTTTAAGGTTCATGGAACCTCAACGAAGGTTTCCCCTCCCTCTATATCTGAACCCCTCTCATGCCCTTCATCACACAGATCAATGGCACTAGTGAGAAGCAGGATGCCTCTAACCCCTTCCGCTTTGACAACATCGGCGTGGAGAAATTCCTGGACCTGACCTCTCAACAGAATCACAATGAATACTGCCTGGCCTACGTATTTGCTAACAGGGACTTCAACGATGGGGTACTGGGTCTGGCCTGGGTTGGCTCCTCTGGTAGTGAGTTTTGACCAAATTGCTTTTTGTTTAAATGTAAAAGTCTTTTCGTACAAACCATTGTTGTGGCGTGTCGTGGCCGAGCGGTCTAGGTCACCGGACCTAAGCTCTGGTGTTTTCAGCAGCAGAGTGTGGGTTCGATACCCGATCATGACACTTGTGCCCTTGAGCAGAGCACTTAACCAGGATGCTTACTAACATTACTATCTTCATAACAAGTAAATTTTCAGATTGAAATTACACCTTTTTTCAGAGTTATTTTATAATCTACATTCTTTCATTTCTTCAGGCACATCTGGTGGGATTTGTGAAAGTTTCAAGCTCTTCAGCAGTGGTTACCAAAGTCTGAACACAGGTATCGTTACAGTCAAGAACTACGGCTCCCAGGTCCCTACTAAAGTGACAGAAATCACCTTTGCCCACGAGGTGGGACACAACTTTGGCTCACCGGTAATACTTTTTGGGTTGAACATCAAAATTTGATTCTTGTTATTTTTATGTTGGTTATGTCTATAAATGAGCATTAGATATTACATCAGTTCTACTGTGGCCATGATCACAGGTATTTTTATTAGACAACCAACAGCACAAATAGCGTCAATAACCGGATGAATAGAAAACAAGAAGAGATAATCAGTTTTAGATGTGGGAGGAAAACCCCAATGGGGAAAAAAATCCAAGCAATCGGGTAGGGACTGAAAACCCAATCCACATGCAAGGCTTTGGTGTGAGGTGGGATTCGAACCAGAATCCACAGAGATGAAAGGCAGGGAAAGAACTCACTGAGCCAACCTGATAGTTAGTGTATTAAATGTATGCAGTCCATTTAGGACCAATGCCCCCATCTGATCCAGGCCAAGTTATCCGAGGTAGTTAACTAACAGCTTTTGGGTCCCATCTGAAACATTACCTCGGACGAGCCAGTCAACCAGGAAAGGTTACCCCATCTATAAGTAGGGAACAACTCTGAGAGAAAACGGTCTTGATCCCTTTGGGGTGTTCCCCTTCAGTGGGAAAGTCAGGTGTCCCAAGGAGCAAGGTTGACTCCCTGGCAGAGTGGCCATCAGGAATGCTTTGAAAATTGCCTATTATTCCCTCCCAAGAAATAGTCTGTGGACCCAAAACACTTTTCCATCATTCTTGTCAAGACCGATCATTGTTCTTGAATTACACGGCGGCCACAACGGCCAGTGCCGTCACTGCCCTTGTAACTGGCCATGGTGCCCCTCCACAAATTACCTTCTTCGCGGCCATAATTGCCGCGACCTTAATCCCCGTTGGCCGTTGTGCCCCTTTTTAATAGAAGTTTAATACATTTTCAGTGTTGTCCAGAAGCGCCGGCTGCCACGATTTCACCGGAAACTTTTTTCACCAAGTTGTCAATGATTAAGAAAAGAAGAAAAAAGGACACTACAATTTATAGGAAATTGTAAATTTCTACTGGTACATTTCATGGGGCACTGGGGCAGTAAGCAGGGGGCATGGAGGTGATTTTTCGTGGAGTAAACCGACCAGAGTCAACAGTGACTAACTTGACCGATACACTGTTCCATTGAGGGGTAGGTCTGCTCGTTGCGCTGTTATCATGAAGGGAGTGTTTTCATCGTTAATTATGGTTTTTTGTGCATTCTTTCAGCATGACTACCCAAAAACATGTCGTCCAGGTGATGTCTCGACCACTCGCGGTCAGGGCAACTTCATCATGTACGCCAGTGCCACATCCGGAGATAAGCCAAACAATAAGGACTTCTCAACGTGCAGCACGGGCAACATCTCAGCCGTTGTTAACGCTAAGGCCAGCAGATGCTTTGTCTGTAAGTCACATTCTTGCAATCACCCACTCAACTAGGAAGCAATACCATGGCTAAATATGAACCCTAAGAGCATTTACAGACCATAGCGGCCTACAGTTTTCTAATTGATTTTTTTCGTAGTAGCATCATGGCCAATTTGCCATGATCCAATAAGCAAGACACTTTAATAACCACTATTGCTTCGTCCTTTGGATGAGACGTAAAGCCGTAGGTCCTGTGCGTTGTGTAATGCACATAAAAGAAGCCTACACTTATCACTAAGAGAAAGGGTTCGCCCCGGGGTTTCTAGCAGTGGCTGCCAATTTCTCCTCAGTACCTTGGCAACCCTTACAAGGTGCTACATAAATGGGTCTCATAATTTAAAACTTTTCAAAACCTGTCTCAAAGATGTTTCTCTTTGTTCATGCACATGGAGCCCTTATTGGTAGATAACCCTCCATTCCAGGATTAGGCTGTAGATAAGTGTACTAAATGAGACTCTGGTATTTTTATTATTAATATTATTATATGAGTTATTGTCTGGTTCGTCTAAAGTGGTTATTATTTTGGAGGTTGAACAAACAGCACAACTTTTAAGACCCCCCCCCCCACCACTTAAAAATATTACAATAATTTGTACACGTATAAATGTAAATAGTTTTACTACCTAACAACATAGTAAACAGGAGTGCATACTTGATTTTTTTGTAGTTTTTCCCAATTGTTTTTGAAGTTTCCTGTGTTGATTCTACTGTGGAAGTTTTGCAAACGAAAACTTTGTTGACAACTTTGAAACCCCCCCCTCCCCACATTTGAAAAATGACGTTTTCGCAATATTTTTTGATTTTTTTGTTTCTGTACACAAGATTGAGTTTCTACTGTGATTCTTACATAGGTAAGAAAATCGTTAGTTGAACCATTAATAAACCTAGGCACTGTCTGTCATAAGGCTTATACACTATCTCTCCATCCCAACAGCATCTGACCGTCCAGTATGTGGAAACCAAATTTTGGATCCGGATGAGGAGTGCGACTGTGGCTATGATGACCAGTGCACTGACCTGTGCTGTAATGCACGCCGGTCTGGGGTAAGCCTTGCCGACGACCCATTGGCGTGCAAACTGAAGACAATGAATGGGGCTCCCGTACAATGCAGGTAACGATCAGTCTTTTGTGATTTATCAGTGTTCTCCCTTAACCCTTCTACTGTCTGACCATTCAATATCATCCACTGTGGTTTTGAATGGTAGATAAACTATGCCAGCCTGCAATGTAATATCATGTGGTAAATGCATCTACACAGTACACACATGTTATGTGCACAGTTGTGCCATCATACACAACCAGTGCAGTTGAATGGTTTCAAATGGTTGGTCAACTCACTGGAAAATGTTACCAAGAGTAGGAGGGTTAACAGTGGTTCGCTGGCCAAATGCAAGTTAAAACACTCAAGGACCAATTAAAATTCTGTCCAACTCGTCCGGCCCGCTAGTTGAAAGCTTGCCACTGCTACATGTAAACCACTGATTGTTCATATTGCTTCAAATCACATAGTCCAATGCTAATAACAATTTTGAAGGAAACTCCAAAATGGACCAGTGAAAAAGCTGGGGGACCAGTGAAATGACGTGCTAACTGGTCCTGCTGTCTAGTCACTGAAAAAGTTACATTTTATTCCCTGAAACTGTTCTCTGCCAAGGGCCAGTCAAAAGGGGAAAAAGGGATCAAGGGCGAAACGGGGGGGGCATTGATTGTGCTGGATTACCTGTGGATAAAGGATTGCCTGACTAGACTTTGGCCAGTGTACCATCGGGTATTCTAAGCCCTTCATTATAAGCAGTGTGCTCAGTTGTTGGTTCTGCAAAGTTTTTCATTTCTGTGTTGGGGTTTGTTTTTTCTTCAACAGTAAATCTGGTGGACCTTGCTGTACTGCAGAGTGTACTTTCCAAACGGCTGTAAGTGGAAAGGAATGTCGGCCAGGAACTGAATGTAGCTTGATGTCAACTTGTAAATATCCTTTTTGAGACCACTTTAGAGACAGGCTCCAAGGTTAAATTCAGTTTAGTGATGCACTCATTTTCCACTAGATAGAAAATGTTCTGTTTTTAGAACACAAATTTGGAAAACCCTTTAAACACCTACATACAGGATAACCCGTTGATGAACAAGAAGATTGTCTCTACCTTTATTCTCTCGTTCGCATTAGTAGTTGCATCAGATGGGAAACATAGCAAAATGTCAATCACATTGAAGAGAGAATTGTCTGCTCTTTCCAACAGCATACAGTTTGTTGGTAGTTATGTTTATTTGCAAGGCAGTCAATAATTATTGTTTATTGTCATACTGCAGCTATGAGAACCACATGTGCTTGGACAGGAACAGTGCTCATGTACTGTGACCAGTCAGTGGTAATGGCTTAAATTTACCACTCTGGAAAATCAGGAGTCTTATCTGTTTTTTAGACTGTGTTTCAGGATTTTTCACTTTCGTAGGGTCACACCCCGGATATACTCAAATTAGACTGAGCCCTTTTTGGTATAACAAGAAGTGGTTTTTAGTGATTGTATTAAACACACAGGGTACATGACAATAGTGGTGATTATAAAGCGTTTGAATAGTATTGAGTTGTTTTGTACATGTAGCTACCTTAACTTCTATGCAATGGGAGCGGTGCGGCTTGCCCACCCTCGATGAGCCAGGAAGAGGACAAGCTTTGTAACAGTAACAAGCAGACATGTCAGAGTGGGGTAAGTGTTTTGTACTTCTTTACAATCTTAACTATCGGTTTATAAACCACAAGGGAAACTGACAGGGTAAATTGTTAACAAATTGGGGTTGAACAAAGAAAAAATTTACTAAAGTGGGATGTGAACCAACGACCTCCGGTTTAACATGCCGGCGCTCTATCAACTGAGCTATCTATCTAGCCCTATGTTTGGGGTCTCCCTATTTTGTCTATATATTTGTTCGGGGTGCCAGTCAGAAGCCAGACACCCTGAACAAAGATACCTAACAAGGATAATGACAAAATAGAGTGACCGCCAACATAGGGCTAGATAGCTCAGAGGTTGGTGCAACCCCAAGTTCTTTACAATCTCATTTATAAAGTGCCCAGTCAATGTCTAGAAGAACCAGGGTGTCAACAGTAATAGAAAGGAACAAGTCCCAAAGGTATCACACCGGAAGAAACGGAACCGAAAGGAAGTATACTGGAACCAAAAGAAATTATACTGGAACCAAAAGGAAGTATATTGGAACCAAAAGAAATTATACTGGAACCAAAAGGAAGTATACTGGAACCTAAGGAAGTATACTGAAACCAAAAGGAAGTATACTGGAACCAAAATGAAGTATACTCGAACCAAAAGAAATTATACTGGTATAGGGAGAATGGTTACTTTATTTATTCTTACCCTACTTCTGCGTCTTGGGTGACTAACTGGCCTCCTGTTAACGATGTTATTACGCTGGTCCGTTACACTCCAGTCAATTAATGTGGTTTAATTTATTTACAAACTTATCTATAGTAATTATGCCTAGAGAAAATACCTAAAAGATTATGGTGTCCTCAAGCCAGAAGGTTGCTGTCTAGGAGTGGTTTACTGCCAATTCAGTTCCCAACCAGCCTTTGGACGACCATCTAAATACTAACCCTAAATAAGATATAACTAGCTAACATGAGGAGCTAACTTGTCTCTCTTGAAAGCTGGAGAAGAGTGTGAGAGTCTTTGCCTCCATGGGTTTTTATATGCCTATGTACAACAATTAAAGGATTAGGGTATGCTCTATGCATACACAAAGAAGTTAACTAAATGCCTTTATATAACACTTGGGGTTTTTGGGCTCTTCCTAGCCAAAGTAGAGAGTCCATTGTGATTGTTCACAGTTGACATTCCAAGTACAGTTACACAAAAGGGGAAGGCAACAGCTGTTAATGGAATTTCACTACACTGGAACCAAAAGGAAGTATACTGGAACCTAAGGAAGTATACTGGAACCAAAAGGAATGTATGAGGTCTAAGGTCTCAAGATCTGAAAACTTCAAGATCCAAAGATTTCAATACCCAAAACTGATATTGATGAAGTTTGGAAATCAGGACCTGAAAACATACCATGGATAAAATTCCTGAAGTTTGGGAAGTTGCTGGCTTTATTGTCGCCATGTTCATACCGTCCATCTCGTCAAAATCACCACAACTATTACCTTCATCCACAGGAATGCACCGGATCTATCTGTCAGCTGTTTGGCTTAACGGAGTGCTACTGCTCACCCCCCATAACTGACAAAGAAGATGATGTTAGCTGTCACTTGTGCTGCCAACGAGGCGGTAAGTCTAAATCTATTCCCCCCCCCCAAACGAAAAACTTAAAAATATTTAAAAAAACGTCAACAACCTCTGCTTACACAATTGATAGTTTAAAATACTAACTTTGAGTGTTGAAAACAGTGATACCTTGAGCTAGTTGACAGTATTCTGTTTCATAGATGTGCTCTTTGCTCTGTGCAAGATATAACACCTTGTAAAGGTAAGGGTTTACAACGTGATGCGGCGCAATCTGCAGCCAAGTATACCAGAGCCATCCGGGCAGGCCCCTTCTCTCAACGATAAGAGTACTTGGTTGTTCTACGTGCAATACACAACACACAGGACCAACAGCTATACATCTCATCCGAAGGACGGAGCAATCAAGTGTCTTGTCCAAAGGACAGAGGTGTGATGGCCGGGAACGGAACCCACATTCTGACAACACCAGAACTTGAGTCCGGTGCATTTAACTACTTGGCAACGGCCTCCCCAATGCTTATTGTTATGGTGTAGTCAAGTAAAATTAGGTTCAGACCTGTGAGACTATTAGACCCTTTTGCCCAAACAGCCTCAGTAATAGTATGGTTTGTATGGGTACGTATGGGATAAAAACAAGATGGCATCATAAAAATTATACAAAGTCCCAACATTAATGATTCTCCTTTCCCCTCTTTGCGCTGTTTAGTGGATGTACAAACTTGCCAGAGCAGTTCGTTGTATCCTGAAATGGAAAACCACACGGCCACCTACGGTGAGCTGGAACCCAGCGGCGGCTCCGATGTCAAGACCCTGTTCCAAGTTCCGGGCGCTCCTTGCAACGAACTCCAGGGCTACTGCGACGTCTTCTACAAGTGTCGCAACGTGGACTCCAACGGGCCCCTGTCCAGACTCACGGATGCTATTCTGAATCCACAGCTGTACAAAGACATCGCTACCTGGCTCAAGGTTTGTTGGACAGTGTTATTATTACTATTACTTACTCGGCCAAGATTTCAACAAACAGTACAAGATACATCATTACCGATAAATTATAACATTACAAGAAACAACGAATGTATACTTCAAAAATCTTGTGACATAGAACAATTGTAAACCAATGTTGAAATGGAAACAAAACACTGACAAATCATAGCAAGAAAACTATAAAATCAGACAGGACAAGCCCATTCTAAGATGGCCAGGAATAATGAAAGTGAACCTAACCACTTTGACTCGAAAGCCTATCAATCCAATCTTGAAATGGGACATCAGAGAAAACAAATTTTAGATTCTTTATTTTATTTTGTTTCTTGTGGTCTCCCTCTTACATCGCAATGCCAGGCTATTATTCTCAATGGAAATAAATTTCTGATAAAATTAGATTCACGCAGAACATTTTGGAAGATGTCACATTTCAGGAGGGTGTGTTTATTATTATTATTACTATTATTTATTCGACCACAACAATACAATACAAAAAATACAAGATAAATTGACTTGATAACCAAAACAGAAAACATCAAAGCAAAAAATATATGCCTAGCCCCCCAAAAACATATGGAATGGCATATATGTTGGGTTGATATATTACGCATTATATATTGGGTTTTTGTCGAAGCACAGTGGGGTAAACATGTGCTTTGATGTGTGGAATTGTTCTTATAACAACTTGCCCTGCTATTTTATCTACTGCTGCGGATTAGATTGACAATAGGGAGACTAGTGAGGGCAGTAATTAAAGAGGAAGGGAAGTGACCGGTGTTTTGGATGTTGACATATTTTTGCACTGGAAGGGTATTGAATACAATGGCAATTTACACCATTTTAATGTGAGGTTAGAGACTTGTAATTTTTTCCCCACTCACACGAGGACTCTATCTATGAGAAAATGATCACAAAACAAAATTGAGTTGGTCACTTCCCATCCTCTTTAAACCACTTGTACTGCTGTTTGTGGTGAATGCATTTGGAGCATTACACGCATGTACACACTACACAGTTAGTACTGTGCAGAGTTGTGCCATCACGCACAACTCATGCAGTCAAATGGTTTTTAAATGGATCAATGAGAGCAGGATTAGTAGCAGAGGGCACAAACAGGCAAAAGATTATTCTCTTAAGGTATAGATCACATTATAAATATGAAATGTTGTTTGGACAGTGTTTATACAAAGCAAGTTAATTTTGGGTTGATCAAAAAAAAGAAAAACCGGAGTGGGATTTGAACCTCAGACCTCCGGTTTAACTTGCCGGCGCTCTACAAATTGAGCTATCTAGCCCTAACGATGGCGGTCTCCCTGTTTTGTCAATACCATGTTACTGGCAGACCAGTTGCACTGCGAGTTCATGCCTGTGCATGCTACACAATCGAATGTCTGGAGGCGTTATTATGCGTCAACTGGTTCACCGACAGCAACCAAAACAGGACATTCCGGATTTTATTCCGAAGCATTCATAATCGCCCACCATTACTCAGTTTGAAAAAGAGTTGCTGAATATGGCGTCATGTCAAGTGGTTAAAAGCGTCTCTAACAAAGAGATCATCTACAACAATTTGTCTCTGATCTTTTTTTCCAGGTGAACTGGTGGGCAGCCGTGCTGATCGGCATCGCCTTGATCCTCTTCATGGCTATCTTTATAAAGATCTGCAGCGTACACACCCCGAGTAGCAACCCAAACCTCCCGAAACACAGACAACTGACGCTTCCAAGAAGGCCCAACTCACGCCAGCGCGGTGGAGGTCCCCGTGGAATAGAGATGGCCTAGTGCTCTGTCTGCACAACCCCCCTGCCCCCGCCCCTCTGCTTGATGGTGATCCACTTTTTAAAAAGGGAGTTGAAGGTTTGTTTTTGTTAGGGAACATTTGTCTTGTAGTGATTTTGTTGTTTG
Source organism: Leptasterias polaris (assembly GCA_037783415.1). Lineage (NCBI taxonomy): Eukaryota > Metazoa > Echinodermata > Asteroidea > Forcipulatida > Asteriidae > Leptasterias > Leptasterias polaris. Next base: position 705,950 of record JAZGTN010000170.1, read on the forward strand.
GTTGAAATTTGTTTTTCAATTTGTACGTTGAGGTTAGTTGCTGTGTTTTTGTCTGAGATAAGTATGATGTTGGTTTTGGGGTGTTTTTGTGTGTGTTTGTTTATTTATTTCGGGGGGTTGGGGGTTAATGAAATGTTGGTTAAATGTTTGTTTTGAGCGAATTACATCAGAATTTGTCATGCAAATATTAAATTCGATTACACAGTCCCAATTTTAAAAAAGCTTTTAAGGAACAAAAAAGATAGCTGAGCACAGAAATGTCTCACCTTATAGCGGGGAACCTTCCAAAATGACATGTATTTCACATTGATTTGACTGGTGCCCGCTCAATGTTTTCGCTGAGACTTACTGAAGCAGCATTTTCTGCTTAAGCACAAATATTAATGTGCTTACTGGGAAGAAGGTTACCAGCCAAAATACCATATCAAACATACCTCTTGTAACTGGTTTCCTGCTTGTTTTTGCTTAGAAAAAAAACTGTTCAGCATTATTGTCTGCTTTTAGGGGCAGCTCTATTAAAATGGACCAAGACTGTTCCCAATTTTTTCTAAAACTGCTTAAGCAGGAAATCTTGATAAACAATTTTATTCAATTAGCGAAAAGTAGTTGGGAACCAGTAACAAGCAATGTACATTACATTGTAATTTTGCTGGTAGCAAATTTATGTGTAACGGCTTCATGAAAATGATCCCAGGTTCATTTGGACTCATACTTAAATGGAAGTGATTTTAATCTTTGGGGTTTTTTTTCTTCTTCAAAATATGAAGGTTTTCATTTGAGAGTATTTTTTTTTTTTTAGTTTTACTTTCACTCAAGAGTCGGAAAGCATTTTTATTTCTTTTTCTGAGGGCATAATTTTCGAAAAAAAATTCACAAATGTTTTGGTGCAAGTTGAATGGAAAGAATGTCAACTACAAACATATTGAAATGAAACATAGTTTTACTTTGTGTGCCATATAAATAATCGATAGTGTAATTTAATTGAAGGTATCTGTATTTAAATCCTTCATCGTAATGCATGTAATTGTTTTTCCTTCACTTCCATTCTTCCCAAGGTCTATAAACAACTGTACCTGTCCGCTTGTATTTGTAGGTCTCTAATTTATGTCATTTTATCAACCTCAATCGCCAGACTTTTAGCTCAAATTAATTGAAGCCAAATCTGCTGTTTACCAGGTTTCTGGTTTAAAGTGCTATTGGTACTTATGCAGCTAGTTCAACAACAGGTCAAAGGTCAGTACAATGAGTGGTCACTTCAAGGATTATGGAAATTGTCTTAAATCATTGTTCAAATGGCTGACTTAACACTGGACTGTGTGAAGGCAAGTAGTGGTCTCAATACATGGAGCTATGGTTTGTACTCGATGTTCCACTCAACTCAAAATGACTCATACATGTGGGTTATAATCGGTTCACATATCCTTCCTAGCCTTCCTAGAGGAAGGCACCAGTCCACTCTGACTGTTACACAGAGGAAAAAGCAAAGGTCAAGTCATTCTTGAAGTAGGTTACGAGGTCAGGATAAGTTAGTGGATTGATGGATGGTAACAAAATGCGCATTCTTTAGATGTATTGTATTAAGATCATGTCGGAGGCATTACCTGTGTTTGTTTGGCTGAAAACCAAATTTAAACATTATTCTTAATTGTACATGCAAATGTACGAACTTATGTGAATGTCAACCAACATTGGCATTGGTTGTTGGTTCGAATCCCACCTGAGTGATATGCTTTTGGATTTCATTCACAAGACTCGGGCAAAATACCGAGTATGGCTGAAACACAAATAATATGAAAGAAATAAAAGTGGAGATCATGTCAAAAAAAAGACTGGCACTGTTAATTGATTTTCCAGCCCCAAAGTGATAGCCACAGTGTCTACTAGGAACATGACAATGAGTATACTAGCCAAAACCAACACGTAGATGATGTCAGTGATTCTAGAGTTTGCCTGAGTAAATTAATTTTAAGGAATGCACATAATTCTATCCAAGTTTACAAAATTGTACGTGTAGCGAGGTTTAACTGGTTTTGGGTTTTGGGGTGGGTTTTTTTTACTTCTTTTACAAACTACACTCCTAAATTTGTTGTCCTTTTTTTTCTTTTTTTCTTTTTTCTTTTAGAAATAGCTTTAATCTCGGATTTTCGTCTGTATTCCATTGTCTCATTAATTCTATACAAAATTGACATATTTCGATCTGAATATATGTGTATATTAGAGTAACTTTAAGTGTAAAATGAATGGACTTTTTATAACAATTTTATATGAATTGTATAAGTTTTGTTATTTTTATCCAAGGAAATTGTTGCTCAATAATCAGAAAAAGAGATATATTTCCGTGTTCATGATTGAATGTAGCATGCATGGGTTAGCAATTTAGCAATACGTAACAATTGTGTTTTCCTCCTGCATTTATGATTGTTTTTTCTTTAGGGATGGGGGTTTTGGGGTGGGTTTTTTTTCCCTTCTTTATTTTATTGGTGATTTTACCTTCATTGGCAATTTTAACAGTATTGGTGATTTTACCCTCATTGACAATTTTAACAGTATTGGTGATTTTACCGTTATTGGTGATTTCACCAACGGTTTAACTCTGATCATTATCAGTATTGATTGGTTCATTGGTATTGATGACTGTGATATTATCTTTACAGGCTATTTACCTCAAATAGACATTAAACTGACTATTTTCATGTCAGTTTATCGATCGATTGCTGTGAGATCTCAGATATGTAATAATTAACAATATGCTTATTGGGGACAGAAATTATGTTATTTGAATGTGTAGCTGATCCACATGTACAACCAATACATTTTAGACATCACTTCATCAATAAAGTACATATCCTAGAAACTTCAGTTATAAAGATTGTTTAAGAAATATTCAATAGTTTTTCTATATACGTCTGGGGAAAACCCTTAAAACATTTTCCACCACTCAGTGTCCAGGGGAGGGGTTTAGGCACTTCTTTATAACATTAACTGTCAAACTCTGTTTTACATTTGCCTATAAAAAACTTTGGACAAGTACATTTTGTTATATACTGGTTTATAAAGAGCAAGTTAATGTTTTCTTTATTGATCAGAAAGAAACATCTGTTTGATGGTAGAAACTGTAGACATGTCGGACAAGAATCTGTCTGAACTGTTGATGTAAATCACAAGTAATTCCAACCTGTTTCCTGAGCAGTATTATCTTCAGTGTTAAACTTGTAACAAGTCAACCTCAAAGATGTACTTGAAATTGTCGAAACACTAGGGTCTTCATGCACAAATCTACTCAATAACTTGTGGACTTTTTAAACTTAGATCAATTTTGTTGGCAGCTAACTGAGCAAGGAATCTTGCTACATTGTGTTAGAGTAAGTACTTGTGATTAGCAATAGAATGGAAGTTCCCACAGCACAACTATGCACAAAACCCTTTGCCGGATTTGCAGCCAGATTTAGCAAATCGGTTGCTTGCTATATTTTTATACGTGGTCGTTGGTTTCCAAACTTAAAAGAGGGTGCTTATAAGAGTAACCTTTTCGGCTACTGTCAAGCCTCTACAGCAAATCAGCTTGTGACCCGCAAAACCCGTGTAGCTTAAAAGTTGTCTTTGTGCTAACCATGTTTAAAACGCTCACCAGAAATCTGTCAACCATGGTGGTGTATGTTTACTGCATGATGCATGCTAGGAGTAGAAAAATTACTTGCATGGTCAGTGGAAGAATTGTAACCAGAGAGTAATGTTTTTGTTTAACACTCTCCATTTCCAATTACTTATAAGAATTTAAGTGTGTACAAATTCGTTAGTATCTCATGTGTGTAAAACGAAAAGTAAACAGAATGTAATTTGCATTTTTTTTTTTTACTGTGAATAAGCTACTTATCAAACTTATGGTCTTTTATACTCGCAAAACAAATCTTTCAGATGGCTTTTGTAGTAAAGTGAGGCAGCAGTAGTAGAATGTGGGATTGGTTTGGGCTTAAAGGACATGTATGGGAGTCTAGATTCGCAAAACAAATCTTTGGAATGGTTTTTGTAATAAAACACAAAATGAAGCACAATAGAATGTGGGATTGGTTTGGGCTTGAAGAACATGAATGGGAGTCTTGATTGCAATTATTATTTGATTTTGCCATCTTGTCATCCCTCATTGGCAGAGTACACTGTCCTCTTTCCTGGCTACCATTGCTTTTCTTCTTCCCATGTTCCTACCATCTATCCAGTATTTATCCCCTCCCCTCCCCCCACCCCTCAAAAAATTAAATAGAAAATCAGTCAACAGCACTTAACAAATTTGTGTGTATACTTTCACCAGTCCGAAATCTGTTATCACTGATCTTGTGACTTGTGCCATAAAATTGTGCAAATTCAGAGACAAAAACAACTTGAAGTAGCTTTCAAGTATCTAAAACTGATGGTCATTGAAAATGCTGTTATTCATTCTAAAAAATCAACTATTGCAGCTATGATATCCCACTCTCAAATCCCTAATTTCCGCCGCCACCCCCCCCCCCCCCCACACCACTTTGTTTTGCTCACAGTAAGAAGTTTTTTTTTTGTATTTTTCCAATGTTTGTAGTTGTTGCCTTTTAGCATCTTGAATAAAAACGTAATTATTATTGAAATTTCAAGTTTATAATTTATAAGTTTATAAATGAATTTGTTTTGAATAGTAATTTTTGTATTTTTGTTTTTCTTAATTGTATGCACACAGAAAAAATTTTTAAGATTGTGAAGATTGGAATGTAAGCTTTTATCCCAATAAAGGTAATTTAAAAAAACCTAAACACTATTTGTATAATAGTGTAAATATTTCAAAGCTAGAATTAAAGGAATTGAAGATATGAATGAATCCATTCCAACAGTGTTTGTTTATTGATGTGATTTAAATGCCACTTCAGGGCACATTTTCATAGAGCTGCTGCAGCAACTGAATACTGCTGAGCAAAAATGAGCAGGATACCAGTCACAAACGGTACTTGTGAAGTACTATTTTGGCTGGTGTCTTTATTCTGGTAAGCATATTTTTTGTTGTGCTTGGGTTCTTATTGTGCTTAAGCAGCTCTTGGAAATTAGACTCCTGGTCTCAATTTAGTCATTTGTACCTCTTTAGAATGCCTGTGATTTCTCTGTTTTTTACCGGAAATCCTTCCCCCCCCCCCCCCCCCAAAATAATATAATAATAATAATACATTTTTATTTTTTATTTTTTGCAGAGTAGGGCTTTTACAACCAAAGATAAATGTTATTATTGGGCACCGTGCTTGCAATTTTTCGAGCTGGCAAGCTTTCGCGCTCAGAGTTCGAGTTTATTTCAACAGCCCATTACATCCCTGTTTGTACCGATTTCAGAATGTTTTACTTTCAACTTCCCTTGGCCCTAAGACTTTCCTGAGAGGCAATACACTGGGCTTTTATGATAGTGCCATTTCATTTAAACCACAGTGTTTGCCATCACAGAGAGGCCAGACCTGTTATAACTAAACCTCCAGACTTCTATTTGATGTGATTTAGAGGGTTTGTAAACGTCTGTTTAAATGTAACACCCAGTATATTTTGGGCATCAGCTCTAGACCAATGCAGTAATACTACTCTGTTCTTGTATAGCGCTTTCTTGACTGGCATTTCAAAGCACTCATTATTAACGGCAGGTATTCTTATCGTTTTTTTAGTTTTTTGCTTTACTATAAGGCCTGTTTAATAGCACCTTGTAAAGGTTCACAAGGTGCTGTGGCCTGTCGTTGCAGAGCGGATAAGAACACCAGAAACAAGCTCTGGTGTTTCTGATCAGCAGGGTGTGGGTTCGATTCCCGGTCGTGGCACTTGTGTCCTTAAGCAAGACACTTAACCATTATTGCTGCGTCCTTCAGATGGGACGTAAGGCTGTAGGTCCCGTGTGTTGTGTAATGCACGTAAAAGAACCAAGTGCACTTATCGAGAGAAGGGGTTCACCCCGGTGTTCCTGGTTTGATTGGCAGCATATTGCGCCACAGTACCTTGTAAACCACTACATGGTGCTATGTAAAGGAAAAATGTATCATACTTCAAAAAAAATGTAGCTCTTGATACCTTGCAGGAATACTGAGCGCTTTGATACGCCCCTAGGGGTGTGATAAAGCGCTATACAAGAACAGAGTATTATTAATCTGCAGCCAACCATGCCAGATAAAAACACCTTTTAACGGTTGTAATGGGTCCTTTTAACTGCATTTACACAACACATGGGACCTACAGTTTAATGCCCCTTCCTAAGGACAAAGCAATTAAAGTCAAGTGCCTCACACAAAGATACAACTACAAGTGCCATGGTTGGGACCTGAACCCACACTCTGGCAAGACAAGAACTTAATCTGGTACACAAGACCAATCGACCACAAACACTCTATAGGTTGCTGCATGTTATCCAATTCATACGATTTTTCATTTTGGTACAACCTAACTCTTGGATTTAGTGATCAATCTCACTCTTGATTGGAGTCACTAGCCTGAAATGCTTTTTGAGTTTGGCAATATGATAGAAACAAGCAACTAAATTCATGAAGACGAGCAGAGCACAGTTTGAAAAGTCGAGACCACACCAGCTCTTCTCAGTGCCAACACTTTTCCCAAAAGAGTTTTTGTACAGGGTTGTCCCGCAAGTTTACTGCTACAGTTTTTTCCAAAACATAAACTTGACAGAAAACAAAATCAAAATCGACAACAATGTATCTCGTCCTCTGCTGATGCCTTTATTACATTATGAAAATATTTTTAAAATTGCCAAATATACACAAATAGAACCCTGTATGCTTATAAAATACATCATGGCTAATAGTACAAATACATAGTTCATTGATTGGTAATAACAGCTGAAAGACAGTGGGAATTTTTTGAATGGAAAAAAATTAATCAAACATAAAAACAGCAACAAGAACAAAAGATAACCTGAATACATTTTGAAAATAGTACTATTGAAAAATTTAAGACTGTGGCTGGAGTGTCATTTTGGGTTGTAGCCCAAACACGGAAGTCCCAAGGCTGAAAAAAACTGGGCCCAAATGTTTTGAGCCAAAACTTTGTGTTAAGTTGAATAACTAAGGGGAAAATGTGTTTCTAAACCAGACGTTTTATACTTTAACTTGCACACACAAATGTGTATTGGCCATGGGAGGAGGGGGGGGGGGGGGGGGGCATCCAGAATGAGAGGGGATGCAAATGAGCAATTTCCCTAGGCACACTTTTAGCAAAATATACAAACACTATCAAAGCTACCCCCGAGTGGGGTGAGGTGTTCCCCTTCACCCCTCTCGATGCTGCCCTGACTTTGTTTTCACCTTCAGGCACTTCAAAAAATATGAATCCAGCAACAATATCTGCCTGTCTGTAAATAACATCTAATCATTTAAAAATTTACTGCAAGAACCAACAATTGTCTAGCTTTAGCGACAGTGATACCAAACCCATACATTTTTTTTAAATATAAAAAAAAATTAAACAGATCACAGATATGTCACTTTGCCACTGCAAAAAAAAAAGAGAGAAGAGTGTTCTCCAGTTTCCTACGGCATTAAATTAAAGAAGATTTCGCTGATTGGCCAAGAAGTTGCAAACCTTACAAAAGCTTGGAACAACTAAAAATACACACCTTTTTTCACACATCTTCAAGATTTTCAGACCTTTAAGAACTTAAACTACCCTTTGTATAGCTTTTATTTACTTTCAGCACCAGAAAATTATATTGCATTTTTTTTTTTTTTTTTGGCTGTGTTTCTCAAAATATTTACTTCTTATTTATTATCCTGTTAGAGAATGTGTCCTAATTTGGTTGTCGGGGCTGCATACTAATAAGAAGTTAAACTGGAAGTCAAGCAATATGGCTGCACCATCATGAAACAAGTCTATGGACCATTACATTTCCAAACATCACCGAACAGGGACAAGCAGTCATGAAGTTCTGTATTGGTTGCCTGCCAGTCTACCAAAAGTATTAAGTAATATTCAACAAACAGTTTAACTGAACCATGTAAAACATCCTCAGACAAACTTTATTTATTTTGTACACATTCAACAGCACAATTAGCGCCAAAAACACGATAGGAAACAAAAAGAAATGTTCAGTTTTAGATGTGGGAGGAAAACCCCACTGGGGGGAAATCCTCACAATCCTTTAGGGACTGAAAAACCAATCCACATACAAGGCTCCGGTCTGAAGGGGGATCCGAACCGGGATCCACAGAGGTGAAAAGGCAGAGGAAAGAAACAACTAAGCCAGCCTGAAACACAGCATTACTGGGCAACAAAGGCAAACAACCTTTACAAATATAATTCCAGAGATTATCAGCTGCAGAGATGAGACTCTACATCATGACTGACATAGTTCAGACAGATTATCAGCTGCAGAGATGAGACTCTACATCATGACTGACATAGTTCAGACAGATTATCAGCTGCAGAGATGAGACTCTACATCATGACTGACATAGTTCAGACAGATTATCAGCTGCAGAGATGAGACTCTACATCATGACTGACATAGTTCAGACAGATTATCAGCTGCAGAGATGAGACTCTACATCATGACTGACATAGTTCAGACAGATTATCAGCTGCAGAGATGAGACTCTACATCATGACTGACATAGTTCAGACAGATTATCAGCTGCAGAGATGAGACTCTACATCATGACTGACATAGTTCAGACAGATTATCAGCTGCAGAGATGAGACTCTACATCATGACTGACATAGTTCAGACAGATTATCAGCTGCAGAGATGAGACTCTACATCATGACTGACATAGTTCAGACAGATTATCAGCTGCAGAGATGAGACTCTACATCATGACTGACATAGTTCAGACAGATTATCAGCTGCAGAGATGAGACTCTACATCATGACTGACATAGTTCAGACAGATTATCAGCTGCAGAGATGAGACTCTACATCATGACTGACATAGTTCAGACAGATTATCAGCTGCAGAGATGAGACTCTACATCATGACTGACATAGTTCAGACAGATTATCAGCTGCAGAGATGAGACTCTACATCATGACTGACATAGTTCAGACAGATTGCATTCAAGCAATTTACATGTGGCTTGAAATCTAGTTTCCACCACTTTCACTTTTTTTTTTTTTTTTTCAGATGGCAACGCCGTTTTTCTACCAGTGCAGGCAAACTTTTGCAAAAAGGGCACGTGATATCCAAATTATTAGGTTTCCGATGTTTAACAAAGCGCTATAAGTGTTAGTTAGTCCAACATTATTGCTAGTACTGTGAAGCATGTTCATCATGCTGGCTATAACAATATACAAAAATACCATGGAATGATAATGATCAACTGATTTCGATGTCTGAATACAATTTTTCGCAAATATTTCCAAAATCAATTGAATTCAATTATGGAATAAATTAATTGTTTGTGTTTGTGTTAATCTCACAACATCACATGAATCTGAAAAGCATCTCACCACACACCATCTGACTGGATAAAAAAACTACAAACATGACTAATTAGAATACATAGAATTTGATAAATTATGAAAACCATTATTAATACACCACTAACCTTTCTAACAAGCCTAGTTATTTTATTATTATTTTTAAATACACCTGCCTCAAATTACACTCTAGTCAATAATTGTCACAAATACACAATATAAATCTACAACAAACATTCCCCCTACTGTATCTCATACTTAATTTGTTGGGTCATATGAAAATATGTATAAAGAATTTGTTAAAATAGCATTATTTTACTTTTGCAATTATATACATTCTTCTTCAAGAAATACAATCAAATTCAATATATTTAATTAGTTGTTAAAAAAAAAACTGGAATGTGCTTATAGAGTGAAAGACGGTGTATAAGTGAATTTCAGTTTAGAGTTTACCCTAATGTTAAGTCTCCAGGGCCTAATGACATTAAGCTGGGGGGGGGGGGGGGGGGTGGGGGTAGGTTTTTGGAGACTACAACCAGAAACATTTCTGAGCTTTCGCAATTGGTAAAGTATTTGTGCATGTTCAATTTAGCCACAGTGTGATGTAGCTGTTTGTACCAAACCGTGCAACTGAGCTGTTGGCTCCGTTTTAAGACGGCTGGTTTTACAAACTAATGAAAACCATCAATGGAACTCTTTTAAAAATGAAAACCTTGGAAGCATACTAATCCAATGTTGATAAAGTTATAATGCCAACATTCTATTCATGTCAAAGAAAGTAAAGGTTGTATATTTGGAGAAAATTTATTTTCAAGAGATGTATTACTTGTTACCAACTCGTTTTTTTGTAGCTCACTGATATTGTTTCGGTCAGTGACTTATTCGTCAAAAACCTGTTTCTGGTCAGTGTCACCAAAACATGCCCCTGGTAGAAACAAAATAAGCTGAGAAACAGGTTCCCAGCCAGCAAGCCATGTGGTTGTACTGATGTGACTGGTGCCCCACTAATTTGTTTTTGCTATGCCAAGTAAATCAATGTGTAAGTAACGATTTATCCTAAAAGCTTTCATTTCGCATTCCCCTAACTGTGTTTATGGTTTTTTTAAAGACTGGATAGCCATGTCCGAATGACGGCTTCAGTAGTGGCCTATTTTTCAACTTTGTCAATGCAGCCAACAGCCGCAGCCACTGGCCACAGCTGTAGCCAAAGTCACTTAAATCAGAGATGAGAACAAGCTTGCCAGATGACAGCTTTGCCCATAAGATGTGGGCCTCTTTTTAAGTAGAGCTTAAAATTTCCTGGAACTTAGGAAATCAATATAATGACTCGTTTCCTGATTACAAAGTAAAAAAAAAAACTTCATGATCTATAAACACTGATAAAGACTCTAAGAACTGAGTGGGGGTGGAAGAAGGGGAACACGATTCTTGATCTTTGAAAAAAAGGAATATATACGGCAAATAGATAAAAAGAACTTTGAGCGATTTAAACAAATCATGGTGGAAGGAAATGACTATGGGGAAGAGAATACGGAATTCTTAAGAATTTACGGGTGGGGAACATCATGGGGAAAAGGAATCACTTATAAACTTGCGAGACCACAGATAAGTCAATATCTAAGAGCCATGTCGTATGAGATATTATAATAGCATCAAGTTGAAGGCTATGTCAAATGAAATATTCCAGTTCCAGACAGTGTTACATGGGATATTATAATAGCAGCCAGTTCCAGACAATGACACATGGGATATTATAATAGCAGCCAGTTCCAGACAATGACACATGAGATATTATAATAGCAGCCAGTTCCAGACAATGACACATGAGATATTATAATAGCAGCCAGTTCCAGAAAATGACACGTAAGATATTATAACAGCATCCGGTTCCAGGCAATTTCACATGAGATATTATAATAGCATCCGGTTCCAGGCAATTTCCAAGAAGGAAAAGAAAACATTTATATTCAACTTTGTAATATAGTTTTCTTAAGGTTAGTAAGGCACAGTTAGAAAAGCGTCTCTTGTGATACCAAGTGTTCCTTGTGTATGCAGTGCAGTTGGTTGCCACCAAGTTGCCTGTAAAATGTGTCTGGTATGACAAGGCTCTAGGGTTAACCAATCAATCTGTAGGAATTTGTTTTATACCAGCTGGAAGGACTTAGAAGGAGGTAGGGGTGGGGGAAGATTTTTTTTAAAATAATAAAACACTAGATGGGAAAGGAATCTTTAGAATCTTGTGGCTCTGCTCTCGGCATTATCAGGGTGCTGCGCTAAGTTTGGGGCGTCCGAGTTCCCGTAGTACAGGCTGCCGCGGTTGCGTTTCTTCTGCAGCTTGACGTTGGCGCTGGCTCGTCGGGACAGATCGGCCTTCTCCCTGTGCCAGGGGTTGGTGGTAGGGATGACGCGTTCACAAAAGAAGATGATGAGGATCATCAGAATGATGACGGCAATGATAACGATGACAATCACCCACCAGTTATTCTACAATAAAGAGGAATAGAAGATGAACATTTGCTTTAAAAGTGGGCCACTCTGAGCCTGTGTGCCCATCAAACCTTGCATAGTGCAAGGGAGTAATAAGTCTCTAATCTTTTAAAATTGACCATGCACCATGGAGCAATTAAACAGATGACTGATCACTCCTGGCGCAGACGGACACATGAATCCCTTCCTTAGAGACGGCCACCATACTAAAATATTGAAGTTACTATAAAGTATAAATTAGTCTTAAGCCTTTTTTTAAATGGTATTTTTTATTTATGCTATCTTATTTGTGTATTTCTTAAAAATAAATACTTTTCTTATATTTTATAAATAATCTTAAAATGTAAACCGTCAACTACTTTCAGTAAACTACTGAAAATGGTTATTAAATCGGTCAACAAGATGTTTGTTAATAAATGAGACAAACAAAAAGTTTAATGTAAAGAAGTCATTTAGCATTATAATGGCAAATGTTATTGTGAAACACAAAACAAAACAAAAAAACATAAAGATATTAAAAGTTTAAAAGTTGAATGAGGCTGCCATTTGTACTACGCACATATTCAAGTATCTTTTAACACCATTTGAGTAAATTTTATTTAGAACGAGAATAAGTACAAATTAAAATGTTCGGAAAAATTTAGCCTCTCATCTAAACTTGTGCCACCAGCTGCTCTTGGCCCAATTTCATAGAGCTGCTTAAGCAGAAAAAGGAGCTAAGCACAACAGTATTACACTTACCAGATTAAGGTTACCAGCCAAAATACCATGTCGCATGTAACATTTGTGACTGGTAGCCAGCTCATTTTTGCAAAGCAGAAACTTGTTAAGCAATATTGTCTGCTTAAGCAGGTCTATGAGATTGGGCCCATTTCGAGCCTCAACAGCTCCCATTAGATATTCCCGTAATGATACCAAAGACAGTACATGTCCACCTACAGAGTTTCAAATTCTACTTTTGATTATCGATCGAACACAATTGATCATTTCTGTTCCATGTCTGAAACTCCCACCACAACCCAAAACCCTTAACTTACCTTAATCCAAGACCAAATGACGTCAGTCAACTGATCCTCGGTGCCGAAGAAAATCTTCCTAATGATGGCAGCGATTGGCCCGTCCTCATTGGCCAGGCGGCAGGAATTAAAAGCGTCGCAGTAGCCCATGAAGCCGTCACACGTTGATCCGACATCCTTATACAGGATATTGCCAGAACTGCTGCGGATGTTGATCTGGGAGGCCGAAACGCAAGACTCCGACTGACCTGCAAAGGAGAGTTTATGATAATAATGCCTCAAAAAAAAAATGCATACACATCAAATTTGAAATAATTTTTTGTTTTTCTTGAGACGTTATGCAACAATGTGCATCCCCAAGACTATTATTACAGAAGAAAAATCTTTTTAAAAAGAGAATCACTTTTTTATTTGTTGATTTATTTAGACAGGGTAGCCTTATCAGTCTTACAACTGCTATCCCTTGAGGCCCTGTGTACAAACAGTAAATAGTAAAATAGTAAAACTATTTAGTCTGCGTGTGATCAAAACCTTAATCTTACCGACGTTTTGGCAGCAAATCTCACACAATTCACTTTTCTGTGAACATTGGCATTCCTCTAGGTTGTTGACGTCACAGATCGATTTGGTACATTCCTGCAGAGAACAGATTGTACAGCCATTTACAAAACAAGCAAATTTACTTTTTAAGATATAGTATAGGATTGTTAATATTGGCAAAATTACTACTCACTCTCTTTGAATCAAGATAAAGTACATTTATTCAGCATTAGTAAACAGAGATGCCACTGCGGTAACGAAAAAAAGCCTGAAATTTTTGTTTTCTTAGACAAAAGCAGAAAACCACTTAATGAATGTCGTGAGTGACCCAACCAACCCTAACTTTATGCCGCGACCCTAAACTTTTTATTCGGCATAAAAATATTTTTTATTTTAATGCGCACGTGTTTGCACGATAGTGCGCAATCTTCAGATTGCGCAAAGTTTTGCTCGATATGCAAACTGAGCTGCTGATTGAGTGTAGCGCAAGCTACGGATTGCGCAAGAGTTTGTCCAATACATTGTGCAAAATTGATGATTGCGCTCCCCAGAATAAACGAGAGTGGACTCGACAGAAGTCGCAAGCGGACGATTTGGTGCAACCTATTAGCCGAAAAATTTATCTTTTTTGAAATATATCTGAGACAATCATACCTCCATATTAACCAAAAACATCTCGTGCGTACCTCATGTGAGTTTAAAGTATACTGAAGAGGTCTTGGATGGATTTTGGCTCACTTTTTGTTCATTCGCTGTTAGTTTTGAATCGGGCAAGTAGGTTTTTTTTACGCACTCGCCAAACAGATCAGAATACAACAAAACGACAAAAAATAAACTTTCCGACCTTACCGACCCTATTATAAAATGGCATGTAATCGGAAACGAAACACTCTTTTTTTTTGCCTTACCTCGAACATGCACGTTTACTGTTGAGTTTTTGATTTTTTCAATCTTGAATGTTTCGAGGAGATCGCGATCGGCCTTTGATTTTATTATGTGTGTGTGTGCGTATGTATCGGACGTATTACTACATTGTATTAGACAACTCGTCCTCCTGAATGGAGAATGCGATCGGAGACCACCGCAGCACGAAATCAGACTCATTTCAAGGCTGTGTGCATGACACCTTCGCTCACTTTGCAAACTTCCTACACAAAGGTCTGCAGGGTGTTTGCGTGCTACGCCTCGAACATAAGGATACTAAAATTGCGAAGCTGTTGATCGCGCGCGCTTGAAAAAAAAAAACAGTTGCTGTTTGTTTCTCTCTCCGGTCTTTTAATAAATGGACGGCCTGGAAAAAACGGAAGTCAAGGTCTTTTTTTTATAAAACCGGAAATCCGGTTTAATCCGGAAAAGTGGCATCTCTGAGTAAAAATCTTCAGGATTGCGATTCCTCAATTTTGAGAAGGGCTAACTTTCCTATCATAAAGTGGGAGCAGGTTAGGTTTAGTTCCTGACCAGGTTTACTGGGCCAGGAACTAATATCTAGCCCAAATGAGTTCCCGGCCTGGCTTAGTTCCTGGCCCATCTTAGCTCCTGGAATGGCAAAGTTCCTGTCTCAGCTTGATTCTTGGCCAAGCTTAGTTCCTGGCCTATATTGGTTCCTGACCCTACTTTAGTTCCTAACCTGGCTTAGTTCCTAACCCTACTTTAGTTCCTGACCTTACTTTAGTTCCTGGCCCTACAAACGTTGATCAACTTACCCCATTGCTGCACACTTTCCTATCTCCATCACAGGGTATATTATCAGCTTTGGGTAACGGGGTGTTGCAGACAAAACTGCTCCCAGTGTGATGAAGTTAAGGCAAACAATGATTTCATCAGTTGTCATGACAAAATACACAATTGGTAATCATCGGGGGGGGGGGGGGAACACAAATTCTCAGGTTCAATGTGAGAGCTCCTGAATATACAAATCTGTACCATTAGAAACCCCACAGTCAGATATTTCAACCTGAAATACCTTCAAAGTTGAAAACTTCCCGAAACTGCCCTGGCTTGTTTTGATTGCATCAATCCAAGCAAGTATTACAGAAAATGCACAGAGTCCCTATCAAGTCATAAACAGATTTTTTCTTGTTTTTCTCTCAAAAGTCTGAAAGTGACCAACAAATTTGATGAAATTTTCACAGGGTGGGTTGTATGGAGTGTTTATTTAAAAAAAATATATATATAGATTGAAGAAAATTTATTCTTCCAGAAACCACTGACATACTATCCCTTTAAATGAGCTCAAGAAAAAGTTTAAGTCTTTAACTTCCAAAAATAATTGGTTCGCAACCGCAAGATGATATTTTAGCTATCTATTTTATCAACATCAATTGAAAAATGAGCTTTGATATCGCTTGTTCCCAGTCAGTGATGTTCGGCCATGTAATGGGTCAACTGAAGAGCGTTTTTCATGAGTCACTCATCTTGTGTCTGACTCCTTGAATACAAGAGGCTGTGAACACACACACACACACTCAATCTAGTGACCCGACTATGTCATGTTAAAATTCCGTACAAAAAGCAACGATAGAATCCAAACAAGACTGAAAGCAACAACTTCATAGCGAGACCTAAATGATACATTTATGCAAAGGATATGTGCACATAGCATTATTACTGCATTCGCCTTCCTGCTGGCATATGAAGCCAGTCGGGTAGTAGTTGCAGCCATCTGGATTACAGCAGTCTCCTTGTTGTTCACTGCACGGACACAAAATCATTCGTAATTGAGGTTCAAATTAGAAATGTCTGCATACCAGGCGATCACAATCATGAAAATAATATTGATACATTATAAATTGCATATGTACAGTACCAAATTCATTTATAAAAATGCTCCTAGGTACCTAAGTAAAAGGTTTTACAGAAATCCAAACTAAAAAGACGCATTATGAAGCAGCACTGATAAAATATTGTATACTAAAATACAAAGATAATAACAAAAATAATAACAATAATAATAATAAGTAACAGAAGGCAACTCTTTTGGTAACTGCAAGAATCTTGAGAAAGACCCTTGAGATCTAAGGCTACGGGACGTAGCCCGACTCAAGGAGTTACCGGCACAAAAGAAAATGTGATCTTTCTTTTGTAGGCTGTGATGAAATGAAATAATAATAATAATAAAATAGTAGTAACAGTTCTTATATGGCACTTTATCATAGGCGTCTCAAAGCTCTCATTAGGTAAGCATGCATAAAGACTTCTGTTTAAGTTATGAGACCAATATTTATAGCACCTGATAAGGGTTTACAAAATGATATTACAAGATTAAAGTATACGAACATGAAGCTCGCACAATGCACATGCTAATATAAACAGACAAAATAATGTTTAAAATATGCAAGTCTTTGAATATGCACCTTTAAAATTGTAATTTTGACTAATGAAGTCAACAAGTGGGATAAAATATCAACCCATCAATCCAAACCAATTTTTTTTTTTTTTACACATTCGTCACCTCGTGAAAACGGTGACGACTTGACGAGAACAAAACAGTAACAAGCAATGTGATACTTTAAATGCTTTTTTGCTACATGATATGAAGAGATTTGTCATTGGTTAATAAGCAATTTCAACCTCACAAGTCTTAAGAATTACAAAAAACATATTTCTGATTCAGTCAGTTATAAATTGCGAGTGACTGAGGACATTAACATTAACAACGTTGATGGAGATCTGTTTGTCTTACCTGCATGCGACTGTGGGTTTTAACGTGCACGCATTTGGGTTTGTATTTTCGGCATTCTGCGGGACGCAGCAGTTCGAATCAGGGCACGTGTCATCGTATCCACAATCACAAATCTCTCCCTCCTCCTGGATCTGATTACCGCAGAATGTGACGGAGGAGCGTTCTGTGTTCGGAGACCAAACAAATACAGAAATTAGACCCCCGGCGTAGATAAACATCAATGACCAATAACCTACAATGCTCAATAACCTAAGTTCCATAACATACAATGATCAATAACCAACAAAGATCAACTAACCACAATGCTCCATAACAAACAACATTCAATAATGTACCATAATCAATAACCAATATAGATCAATCAACTACAATGATCAATACCCTACAATGATCAATAGCTTACAATGATCAATAACCAACAAGGATCAATTAACTACAATGATCAATAACCTACACTGATCAATAACTTACAATGATCAATAACCTACAATGATCAATACCCTACAATGATCAATAACCTCTCATCAAATCCTCATTCACAGACTTACCGACGAAGCAATTGATCTTACTGGTACCAGCGAAGACGGTACTCAGCACCCCGGTGATCTCACCGATGCTGCAGGTTGAGAAGTCATCATTATTGAAGAGGTCACCGGACGAGGCGTGAGGAAACATGAGATAGTTACCCAGGGTACCTCCTGGAGAGCAGACGTTGTTGTTCGTCGGGTCATGCTGGAGGAGAGAGACATGCCAGAAGAATATAGTCATATCATTTTAATTTTCACCTTTAAACAGATGTGTGCTAAGCACTGTATACTCGGTGCTTTCCATGGCCCAATGTTATGGCAGTGCTTACCCAAGAATTCTGTGCTTATGGCACCCTGTAAAGCACGTACTTCTATGGGTCGTGACAGGGTGTTAGCGCCAAATTCCACGATGAGCAGCCCCATGAAAGTGGGCCAAGGTCTTGGGGGAGGGGGGGGAAAGTTCCATTGACAACTGGGTGGAAATCAAACCCACGATCCCTGCATTATAATAATAATAATGATAACAACGGAGACGTGTAATGCACCGTGTCTGTCACATAGTGACACTCCTGGAACAGAAAATATCCCTTGACCAAACTGAAATCTGAGAAGACATATACAAACAAACAGAAGGTGAAACATCTTATTGAAAGAGATCGGTTTTGTTCTTGAATGTGAGGTAGGAAGTCTCCTTTCTCAGTTTGACGGGTGGTGAGTTCCATAGGGAAGGACCGGAACGAGAGAAAGATTGGTTCCCCTAGGAGCAATGTGAGCGAGGTCCTTGAAGGAAAATTGAGTCGGAGGAACGAAGGCATCGGTATGGTGTATGGTGTTGTAGCAGCTCTTGGAGGTAGGTGTGTGCTGTGCCAAGGAGAGAGGGGAAGACCAGGACCAAGTCCTTTGAAGAGAATTTGTGACGGACATTCTAAAGTAGATTAACCACTAGACCATTTGAGCGTGCCCAGTGACGAGAGGCCAATTTGAATCCTGTAATCAGCAACGGGTACCACAAACAATTCCACAGATGGAAATAAATGCCTCTGGAATAAAGAAGAATATTACAAGTATTTTGGTTTTATCAGTATACTTACATTTGAGCCAAAGTTGTGACCAATCTCATGGGCAAAGGTATTATGGGACATCAGCGGTGGTACGAATGATCCGTAGTTGTTTACTGTAACAATGCCGGTGTTGAGCGTGGAATCTCGACTGCTCAATTTGGGAGCGCAGAGACCACCTGAGCTGCCAGCTGAAGATGGGGAGATGGAAGAATGGGGGAAAATGAGCAAAGGTGAAGAACATATATGTTGAAACGCGGATGAATTCAATGGAAATGTTTCATGAACAGTTCATAAAAGTATAAACAACATGTTTAATTATTTTAATGAAATTATTGAAAAGAACAAAGATATCAAGTAATAAAACCACAAGGAAAACTGGCTGGGTACATTTTTAATAATTTATGGTTGAAAATTGACTAGAACAGAATATGAACCAACGAACTCCAGATTAACTGAGCTATTTGGCCCTGCATTAGGGTCTCCTTTCTTTGTTCAACCCCCCAAAATATAAGCACAATTTTCAGAGCAGCTTTATACAAAATTCTACCTTGGTCTGGTTTGCCATTGAAATCAAAGTAGTTCAGGGCAAACTACGGGGCTTAGGGGTTGTGTTCCTAGTTTTTAATTTTATTTTCCTAATTCTATAAATTTAGACGCCATTCAGAAAATGAGTCCCAGCTGTACTTACTGAATTCAGTTGCAATCCACGCAAGGCCCAGGACACCATTAGCAAAGTCTCTGTTTGTGAATGTGTAAGCCAGGCAGTAGTCGCTGAGGTCCCCAATGGAGGCAAGATCCAGGTATTTCTCCACTCCAATGTTGGCATCTCTGAACAAGTAATCAACGCCATTTAAATCCTTATCCGTGAAGACCTGGAAAGTTTAGTTAAGTCAAAAAAAATGTATAATCTTTTACATTGTCAAATCCTCAGCACCTACTGGTATATTTTTCACTCTATTTAAGAGTTTATCGAGCCATTTCTTTATCCCCTAAGCCCACTTGCCTACAAGGTGACCTCAATCCTCTACTTTCCTTCCCTCTTATGTCACCCAACACCAAACTGTTTGGACTTAGATATTAGATTGGTGTGTCTGGTTTAGTGATGAGCAATTGTTATTTGGGCTTACAGCCCTCGATCCTTCACAATCGACAACTTTCTAAAGAAAATTTTGGATGATAAGGGAGGGCTGGGGTCAATGGTAAACAAAGGATTTCTAGAACTAAAATTAATAGAGCTGAATGAACTGGCATTTATCATGCAGCCACAGTTCTGGTCACATTCCCCATGTACAACAATAACAATGAACACTGATTCTCATCATAACCAAAAGGGATCTGACTATTTGAAACCCTCCAGCCTCAGTTTGGATTACAGTGCTTTTGAATGGAAGGTAAAATAAGATGGCTGTAAAAATCAGGCAAGATCTTACCCTTATTTTTTTCACGGCAAAGTTGATATTCTGGTACTCTCCAAAGAGTGTTCTGGAGTAGATGTTACTGGCTGCCTGGACGTGCTCGCCAATCTGCTTGATCACAGCTGAACGACTTTTGCCGTACCTTTTTATATCGATAATGATGAAAGAAATCATTAGGAAGACAGTTTCCCTCGACTGAAATACACAGCTGAAGTTTTTGGATGTACCTTTCTTGGTTCTTAATTAACCTTCCTACAGGCCCCCTGCCTTTCAATATGACGTCACAAGCCCAACACAGTGCCCATACTCAGGTCAATGAAGACCGTCATTGGCTGAGAGTTGCGCGCTGTGCGTACCGGCTTCCATTGTTTGACCTCAGCGATGGCGGCCAATGCAAGGAGGTCTACTCTCTGACCATTAAATATCCACTGACTGTGAGTTTGAAGGCAAGGGAGGGATCTGTGGACAAAATATTCTCCATTCAGGAAAAAATCATGACAAATCACAGGCCTACATTTTAGTTGAATTCCGAAAATAACACAATTGGAAAATTGAATGATAAAACAAATAAAAAGTCACTGCTAAACAAAATAATGAACCATACAAATATATTGTTATAATATTTGGGTCATTCCATGAATGTTGGACCCTAAGTATGACATAGAGGTCAAGTTCATCAAATAAAGAGGGGGGAAAAATAGTTTTGGCACCTTCTTTATCCTAGTTTTGTATTTTGTCATGTCTTTCTCAGGAAAATCAGTAATTGAATGGTGTCATGTATAAACTGCCTGCCTCACCTGCAGTGGGGTTAGCAATGTAACAGAATTACAAGGGAACACTGTGTCTTAAGTGTCCCCTGTTTATGAATTAACCCATAAGGCAAAATGAGAAACGTGAACACATTGCAGTTTGAAATGTCAAGTTCATTTCTTACAATTTCACATAAATACAGACATTTTCAATACAAAAAGAATAGACACTCTGATCACTCCACCAAAAGTTTATCCATTCAGCATGTTCAGTGCACTAGACTGCTCAGTAAATACTTGTAATCATTTCAAACTGTAATACATGAGGTACTGCTCTTTGTACATGCATGAGCTTGACCAGTGCAAGTGCCCAATTTCATAGAGTTGCTTAAGCACAAAAAGTAGCTCAGCACAACAATATTATGCTTAGCAGAATAAGGTTACCAGCCAAAACACAGTGTCACATGTACAATCATTGACTGGTACCCTGCTCATTTCTGCTCGGCAGAAACTTGTTAAGCTTTATTTTCTGCTTTGAGCAACATTGCATGATGGATCTAAGCGCTACACTGGGGGTGCCAGTCATTATTATTACATGTCCTTACCTTTCATAAAATTCAATGTCTGTCTGGATATACAGAGTGCAAGTCTGTGCTGATGGCGCTGCCCTCTTGTGACGAGAAAAGTACGATGATTTATCACTCTGTAAAGCAAAACAACAAGAAGAGGATTTTTTTTAAATCACTGGTGCTTCACATAGTCCAAAATCCTGAAAACTGTGGGATGTGGTCGGGGTACTTATCGTGAGTGTCAAATCCGGAGTGTCATAAAAAAAAGTTCTAGCCTTTAAAAAATACATGCATCACCATAAATAGACAGGCCTGATAATACATGCATCACCATAAATAGACAGGCCTGATAATACATGCATCACCATAAATAGACAGGCCTGATAATACATGCATCACCATAAATAGACAGGCCTGATAATTTCAATGTCAAAAATGTTTGCTTTTACAAAAGGACACCTCCGTGAAAGAAATTAAAATTGCTATTTCATGTCATTTCATTTTATTCGCCAGCAAACATTTTTAAAAAATATTTAAAAATTGCAAATCAAAGGATCCACAAGAACAAACAATACAATAGCAATTAGTACTGAGGAACTCGGTTTGGTGAGCAGACAGGAAACAACCTCCAGTGGTGGTGGTACCCCAAAACGATTAGAAGCAAAACAAAAAACAAAGAACCCTGGCAGGGAAGGCCAATAGTGACAAAAAGTCACTATCAAAGTCACTTTCTATTGGAACATTTCATAGGGCACTGAGGCAATGGCCACATGCATGGAGGCACTTTAGCAGGGGCAGATAGGGGAAATGGGGGAATTGTCCCTAAGTTGATGATAAAACATGGAATTTGGCACACAGTCATAGTATGTCATACGAATGATATCTGGCAACAGGGCCATCGCAGATGTGAATTTTGAAGAAATATATAGGTAGAATAAATAACGAGCAATTTTCAAAATCTTTTAAATGGCTGCCATGGCAGAAATAAAAAAATAGTTTTATGAAACTTTCACATCACTAAATACTCTATTTATAAAAAATAAATAAAAAGAAGTTGCTATACCTCTTCCTGTCTGTTTTCTTTTAGTTTATCCTCCTCCTCTTTCACTTTCTTCATCTTCTCCTCCATCCTCTTCTGAATTTCTCCGATCATTCCGCAGCCGCTACTGCTCGACTCCAGGGAGGAATAGTCCAGATCCTTGGCCCTGTAGATGACGGAGTGGGCTTCGGGTTCCTCAATGTAGTTGGAGGCAGGCTCCACGGAGTAGACGTCGTCCCCGACGTGGATCTTCCCCTGGAACAGGCCGTCCGTGATGGAACCGTGGCAATAGCTTCCTGGTTCATCTGTTGGTGAGAATAAAAATCACTAAAAAATACAAGCCTCAAAATCAAAGTTTTAGTAACTGTCACTGACCCATCCCAGTGTTTGCACTTACCAAGATTTTGAGGTACCGTGGCAGATTATTGGCTGTGGCTTCTGGCCAAGGTCTGTGATTCACAGTGAGTGCCTACCCATATTTTCTCAAAAGACATTCAAATCCAGTGCTAATTATAGGAACCTTTCTTGTCTTTTCTTTGTCAAATCAGGGTTTTGTTCTGGAAACAATATCTTCAATTCAAAGGAAAACAATTACATGTACTCCAAAAGCTCTAAAAAGTTCTGAAAAATAATGATCTGCATTTATAAGTCAGGAAGATTTTTCGGAATACTGATGTGACATGGTTAAAAGTTCAAAGTTACTGCACCTTAGAGTCCCCTGATGCAACACATGATGTGTTTGTTCATGTTTACTTTAAAAAGAGATTACTACATGATGTTACCGCAAACCTCCATCTTATCACTGATACCTGATTTTTCCATAATTCTTAACATCCTCTTGAAAACAAAAGTCACTTAGACCTCAACTTGTTCCCATTTCTGGGAAATCACTTTCATGTACATGAACATGCAGGCCCCGACTCCAGAAAAAGAAGAAAACAAAAAACACTTGCCAGTAAAGTGGGCAAGTGGCATGAGTGGTAAGCCAGAGCATTGCTAAAAAGTCTCTGTGTTTATCACTATTCTAAATATCAACATTCACAATTTGTTAACCTGGAATATGTGTTTTTGCAAAAGAAGGCCTAGATTCAGTGCAAATTTGCAGTAAAATTTGTTTAAAATGATGAAATTTACATACTATGTACATGTCCAGAGGTGAAAAACAATTTAATTTTAAATTTTGTGTCCCACATTGATGATTAACCCTTTCAATACCATTGTCGAGTTTACTCGACAGTGCGCCGTGTAGTGCTTCCGTACCAATGTCAAGTTTACTCGACACAAAAAGCAGCGGCGTTTGAGAGCCTGTAATTATTTCGTTTGGCGCCCTCTGCTGTTGACCTTTATATAGACGGGTAGCTTGTTTATCGAGCTTCACAATGGTGTGTATTGTATAGGGGGTCACCATTACGATATTCCGAGAAAAATTACATTGCATGCAGCAGTATTTCCAGATTTCACGCTTCCGTTTTCCCGACAAAAAATCACCATCATGGCTGTTCGTGACCTGGAGGTTTTGGTTGAAATATTTGTCGTAAGTGACTCCGAATTGGACTCGGAAATATCTGAAGAAGAACCTAGTGAAGATTCAGATGAAACTCGTGATGTTTCGTCGCCAGGCACGTTCAATTATGACAACTATCCTGACGATATACCGGTAGCTGGACCGAGCACGGCACCCGTTCAACGCCGTGGGCTTGGGCGTGGACCCGGCGGGCCTCGACCCATTCGCGCCGATCGAGGTGACAAAGGACATAAAGATAATGTATACAAATTTGACATCATATAAAAGGTAATTTCATAAGCTACAAATTGTATGCATAAAGTTTTTCCACAAAAATATGTCTTCACACAGAAAATCAAGATTGATAAAATGTGAACACTGCACGTTGCTTTTTTTGTGTGTGTGTGTGAAAAAATGCGGTACACAGCAGTGTGACCCCTATAAAAAATGCGGTATTGAAAGGGTTAAGCACCAGTCATGCCAGTTGTATAATCAGTGCTCTATAAAGCCCTGTGGAAAACACAAATCAACCCGCTACACAATTCACGTGGGATTCAGACCAACAACCTTTCTCACTCATTCTACAGCTGAGGATTCTAGACGGTAGATACATCCAAGTTTCACCAGGAGAGGCCAGTTCAAACCCAACTACATGTACTTTAGCAGCAGGTTTTCAATAAAGATAGTTTTCAAAGGGGGTTAGGGGGAAAAACCATTTATTTACACACAATGTACGACTGCCACCATGCATGAATAATTGCTTGCTGACAAATGTTGGCAAAACAGCAATAAAACATTTCAGACAAGAGCAACAACAGTACCTGGGGTAAATGACTTTGCCATAAAACCAACTGAAGTGCATAATACATTGTATATTATCTTAACATTACAATACATTAAGCTGCATATACAAAAACAAAACAATGGTCTTTTAAGGAACTTATTATATTGCCTTCATATACATGTACATGTACAATGCATAATTTTGTATCAAATGCACAATCAGATTGATCCTGAACAAACTCATTAAGCATCCCACGCCCACTTTCACGCCTTGCCAGCTTTTGACTTTATTTTCCAGTTTCCCGTTTCCCCAAGTGTTGAATACGTTTACTCTAGTTCACGGCCGGAGCTTTACGCGTGAGAGGACAGGAATGCTGACCCGATTCGGGCGAGAATCAATAGGCAGACCTTCGGGTCTGTTGTCTGATTGCTAGGAAATTCCATTCTGGCGACCCAAATCTGAATATGTGAGATGTGCTTGGTGATCACGTTGTAGTTTGTCGGGTGTTATAAATCAATGAAATCACACAGTGGAAACTTACATTAAAAAATACATGATATCAAATAAATAGGTCTACAGTAGCCTACAATGTATGCAACTAAATTTTCCCATTGTAGGATACAGAATGCAAAATAATAACATTTAGACATTTACAAACACTGACAAAGAAGAGAAAATAAATCCATTTATCATCATTTTTAGTTTTCAAGCTTATTTTTGAGGATACATGAAATACGATAAAACTCTAGTTTGCTAATTTAAGGGATCCAATTTCAATGCTTTAAAAGCAGAGAAAATTGCTTGGCAAATTGATCTACTATCAGAAGCAAACTTTAAAAAAGCAGGGGCCTCGTCAAAAAACTTGTACAAATCAAATGGTATTTTGGGCTGGCAATCTACTTACTACACAAGAACATTTTAAAGCTTAGTTAAAACCCTGTAGTCCTCAAACTGCCCGAAACCGCCCTGCCTGTTATACTCCTC
The DNA here is from genome assembly GCA_037783415.1 of Leptasterias polaris. Lineage (NCBI taxonomy): Eukaryota > Metazoa > Echinodermata > Asteroidea > Forcipulatida > Asteriidae > Leptasterias > Leptasterias polaris. The sequence continues at coordinate 731,722 of JAZGTN010000170.1, forward strand.
AAACCGCCCTGCCTGTTATACTCCTCAAACCGCCCTGCCTGTTATACTCCTCAAACCGCCCTGCCTGTTATACTCCTCAAACCGCCCTGCCTGTTATACTCCTCAAACCGTCCAAGAAGTTTGTCAAGTTTTATCTTGAGTTTTACACATATATGCAGTTGAACATTCAAAACTTTAAATGTTGTCAAGAGTAGAGGGAACCATCTAGATGCAGTGCTTATCACATGTTCAGTGTATTCAATGGGCAAAAACAAAAATGTGTAAATAATTGTCTGAGCCAATTAAAGACTTAGGGGGGTCTGGTGGGAGTCAAAAGTACAAAGTACCAACCTTCTAAGTCTCCGCTGTAAAAGTAACTGACATCCGGTGACTGTTCCTCCCCATCAGAAGTAACGAGTACAAAGTCAGGCAAGAAGACGCTGGTATCCCGCGTTAACCTCAGCTTCAATTCTCTGTTGGAAAGAAAATTTTAAACAGCTTAGTGAAAATTACTAAACATTTCAATTCAAAATTCAATTCAAATCAACATTTATTTCCACATTGGTAAAAAAAATAATAATAATAATAAACAAGTTTAGAACAATGGATTTTAAATCAAAGACAATCAAGAACTGATAGAGAAAAAATAATGAATGAAAACAAAAATAAGTAAAGAAATGAAAATAACAAACATTTATTTGTGGTTGAATCTATGTTAACAGTTATTTCATTGTTGAGCCATTAACATGGATGCATTTTCAAAACATTTCTTTTAACAGGGACTCTGCTTTACACATACCATGCCTGGAATTTAATGTTTGAGAGGGCAGGGCCATTTTCATTTTGCAAACAGTACTTCTAACTGGAAAACCTCACGATCGATGGGAAACTTTTAAAGAGGCACCAAGACCAAAGTCAGGGCAACAGAGGCCACAGCTTACATACAAGTATAATTCCAGGCCTGATAGATTCTGAAACAAGACAATCTACAGATCTTGTCAAATTTCAAAACAAAAAGGATTTAAAGCAAGCTCACTAATTACAAAGTCACATCTTCCAGAAGAATTATTTCCATGTAAAATACTTGAATGAATCTACTCTTCACAGTTCACACACACACAAAAAAGATAGATGTACATGTTATAAATGTACTTTCCCTTTAAACTGAGTACAATTTGTTAAACAAAATTTAGTAATAAACCACAAGGGAAACTGACTGGGACCAGTCAGTTTCCCTTGTGGTTTATTACATTTTCTTGATATTTGATACAAAAAGTCACATCCCCCTTAGGGTGTTCCCTCTGCTCTCAGTCTCACTTCCCAGGTTGTATCATAAACTAGGGTTTGATCCCTGGCCATACAGCATATTTTGTATACAGGATGGCTTCTGACTGGCACCCCTTAACAAAGATATTGATAAAAACAGGGAGACTGCCAACATCAGGGCTACAATCCCGGCCAAAATGCTTGGGCCACGTGACAACATACCCACCACCGTTCCCCCGCTCAATGTTGTTAACCCCAGCTAGAGCGCTGACCGCGCATGAGAGCCAACATTGAACGGGGTCAGGCAGGGGCGGGGCCAACGAGATATATATGGCGGGGATTGTAGATAACTCAGTTGGTAGAGTGCCAGCACATTAATCCGGAGGTAGTAAGTTCAATTTTGTTTTTGTTCAACCCAAAGTTATTAAAATAAAAGTTGTCGGTCTTTCTGAAAATTTAGTTGAACTCCAATTTTCTAAAACGTGCAAGTCACAGGTTCTTTTGTACAGTCACATCTACACACACTTCAGTATGGACATCAAGCTATGTAAGACAATACATTAAGCCATGCTGTTAAACGTAAGACAATAAATTAAGACATGCTGTTGACATATCAAGATCATCTAATAATTAGTTCATCCCCAAAGATTGACCTTTTGAACTACATGTATCCCCGTTCCTGTCCACAACAATCAACAAAACGTCCACATAATTAATCCACATTTGGGTTGCACTTTAACCTAATTCACTTGAGGATTGTCCCAATCTCCTAAGCAGATAATTTTAAGGAGTTCCCAACTCTTATAGTCTTAATTTTACTGAAAAGCACCTGTCTAGAATTAATTGGAATTTCCTTTGCTTTAGCATGTTTAGTTGAAGAGTTCAGTTGGCCAAATTCTCTGTCAAAACTTACAAGAAAATGCAAGACATTCTTTGCAGGCATGATGTTTGATCCTTCCTCGGAAAAATGTATTATCGAGTACAATGGCTGACCTACATGGTTCGGGGATCTATAAGACTTTCCAGGGCTTATTAACCCTCCTACTGTTCGCAACATTTTCAAGTGAGTTGACCAACCATTTGAAACCATTCAACTGCCAAAGTTGTGTATGGTGGCACAACTGTGCACAGAACTAACTGTGTACTGTGTACATGCACTCCCTCATGGTATCATATTGCAAGGCTGGCATAGCTTATCTATCATTCAACACCACAGTGAATGGTATTGAATGGTCAGACAGCAAGAGGGTTTTAATAACAAATTCTGATTTTTCCATAGGCCAGGCCAAAAAGTCAGAAACCAGAATTAAGCAGGAAGAATATAATGTCTGTCTTAAGTGGTTACTGACCAATATGCTACACAGCGCGACAACTCTACAAATAGCGGGTGTTTGACCACTTCTGGTCCTGATAGCGTTTCGCCTGCAAGTCAGGTTTGGGGGAGAGCACCCACTAACTGTATGTTTGCACTAGTTCACTTCAGCAATAACACAAAATAGTTCAGATTCAGTGATAAAACACACAGAAACATCTTTGACAAGACTAAATGTTATGCCAAAAATCAGTTTAACAGATGACTCCACTGTATAAAATCCTCCTACTCATGTGCATACATTTTCCTTTTTTTTTGGGGGGGGGGGGGTTAACTTTTACTTGTTTAGCGGGGACTTGCAATTTTAAGTGTTTTAACCTCTGCCACTTTTTAATTTTGTGTCTATTGTTTATAAATGTGTATAGATTTTTAAACATTTATATATTTTTATATAATTGCTGGTGTGTGTGAGTTATTTGATTTGAAGGCCTTCGAGTCACAGTTTCTTCAGTTCCGAGCATATGGCTCTGTTAGGCTTTTTTGTTTTGTTTTTTAATGCAGAATAAATAATAATAATAATAAAGTTGACCAACCATTTGAAACCATTTAACTACAAGGGTTGTTGTGTATGGTGGCACAACTGTGCACAGAACTATCTGTGCACATATTCAAAACCGCAGTTAGATTTATATATTGAATGGTCAGACAGTGCGCAGGTGTTATTGATACTAAATTGATTACACCGATCGGAAAATTACACTGGGAATGCCAGAGAGGGCATCTGGCATTTCCAGTGTAATTTTCCTGAACACAGATTAGAAATCTGGTTAGCCAGTAAGATTGTGGTGGCTTGATACATTGAGAATGTTTAATATTTATTTGATTCACACAATAAGTTTCAGCATATATCAAGTTTAAATTTGACAGATTTAGATTTTTTTTTAAATCCGTTGAATATGAGTACATGTAATCATTGAGTTAGTTTATAAATAAAAGCTACATCAAACACAATATTTAACCCTAACTCTAACTCTAATATCAAAACTTTACCAAAACGAAACAAAATAATTTAGTGAAAAGAAAAAAAAACACAACAAATAATTATAGGAATTAATTTTAAAATCAAAAACTGAAAAGAAAAGATCTCAAGACTCCATCAATCATCAATCAAACTAATACTTTTGCATATAAAAATTGTTTGCTTACATTTTTGAATCATTACCAATCAATCATACAATAAATGTAGTTATCCCCATATCATGACAAAAGTTTTGAAAAATTGTTCACAAACCTTTGGTATGCTGAAAATGAGAGTGACACAGTCGGTCTTCCTAGCGACCTCGCCGCTCTGGTGTGTTGTTCATTCACTACACCGAGGTCATAGTTTAATGTCTCATGGTAGCGAATAAAAGGCCCCAATGGTTGTGCTAGAAGAAAACCAAAATAAACAAATAAATATTTAACATGATCTGACATCATGACACCACATGTTTACAAATGATTTACAAACTCTGCAGGTGCCAAGTGAAACTTTGCAGGCACAAAAGAAAACTTTGCAGGCATAAAGTGTACATGCAGGCACAAAGTCAGGCACAACGTGTAATGTATGCAGGCACACTTTGCAGGCACAATTTGTACATTATTGTCAGAGCTTGAAATTTACATTGGACCGCAGGCTTGAGGCCATGATTTTAGCATCGGTCTGATAAACTCACAACTGGACACAATATGCATCATGTCTGGCAGCCTATTGCTTTTCAATAATAAAAAGCACAAACTGTATGTACATTGTACCTCAATGAAAGCAAAATCTTTAATTTAACCGCTTCAAGCACTGAGATTCCAGCATGAGAACCTATATGAGAACCTTTGTTGTCTTTCCTTTGTCATGTTTGTCAAGTCGGGGTTTCATTGTGGCAATGATATTTTTAAAGGAAAACAAATTCAAAATCAAATTCATTTTGGTTTTATAAAAAATACCAAACAACAAGTCCGAAGACTAAAAATACTCAGTTTACAAAGAGTGACATCAAAAATGAGTTAAGAAGCTCCAAAAACAAGTTCTGAATAAAAAATTAAATAATTTTCTAAGAAAACCGACCTGAAGTCGTTTAAAACATTATGTTCAAATATTGACTTTAAGTCTCTTAAATATCTCTAAAAATGTTAATGAAGTAAATCAATAAGACAACATGTACAATGTATGTATCAAAGGTTTTTTTCTCATTTTGATTCTCGTTTTGTACACAATTTTCTGGTCCAGCAACAATGTTGAGCTACTACAAGGCCTCAGTATTGTGGAGTCTCCCCATAAAATTAAGCCAGACTGTATGTGCACACTTTTTTATACAAAGCAGGCTGTTATGCACCCACACACACAAGTGTGTAACAGCCTGCAATCGTGGACCCTCCTTTGTTCAACTCTTTGTGATAGCAACCGTGGACCACAATGCTTTCCTTTGTGATAGCAACCGTGGACCTATTGTCCCTTTTGTTATAGGTCCCCAGTTTGAATGTGGATACCTACCCACACCCGCACATTATTTGTGCAAGAATTTGGTTTGAAATTTAATCCTAAAGGCAAGCATACACCGTGAGCGATATGTAGTTTCTCATGAAACTCTTTGTATGCGTGTTGTAAATGTTGTTGTTCCATACTTTTTCAAGGTTGCTTTGCAACTCAAATCGTTGGATACGTCTTACATTACTAATCAAGATGTTTTGTATCAAGGTTTGCCCCTAACTATTACAGTGACTAATTAGCGGTTCACTGGTCCACTCCATATTTCATACATACTACGGAGGCTTTACAAAATTGAACAAGCCAGGTGGACCACTTAAGAATTTTGACTGGTCCTTGGGGCTCATTTGGTGTTTTAAAGTGATGAAGCATTTGGCCAGTTGACCACTGGAAGTGTTAAGGAATAACTGTACATGTAAAAGTAATTATTTATTGAAAAACTCCTAGATCTATACACAAGTACCACAGACAGCCACAATTTACCACAAGGATAGCATTGGATGCATGGGTTCTTATGTTTGTTCAGCTAGTATCAAACCATGTGACCTCAGTCTCAGGTGGTATTTTGTGGAAAGAGCCAATTGGGCAGTGAGAGTGCACTGATAATGTTGTTGGTAAGGCCACATAAAAAAAATTAATTGTTGATCGTCCTTTTTTTTTTGCGGATGGGGGAGGGAGGGAGGTTTTTTTATTTTTTTTATTTTATTTTTTTAAAAGTTTTGTTGACATGCCAAATATGAAATCAAGAATAAAGAAATCATCACAATCACTATAAAACAGATGGTTTGTGTGTTTTTGATGTTTTCAATAGTTTTGTCAAACAAATTTAACTCCTAGATGACATTTTCTGTAAACTTTTTCAAACAACTAAAGCCCAAGTAAATATTTGAAGAATTGTTCTTGCTTTGCCAACATGAATAAAAACCTTCTTTAAACATCTTTTTAAACCTGTACATTTTGAAAAAATATCAGCTGAAAAATCTGGGCAGTAAAAGTATAAAGAGATATCCAGACATGGGAAAAATAAAAGAACACAATGTCAGACCATGACCCTACTGCACAACATTTCTGCCACGCCTTGCTACTGGCTTTGCCGTGCAGATGCTACAATGAGGGTAGTATCCAGCATTTTTGTTGTTTCGTATCACACGGTTTTACGGCTTTGCCGACTTTTTGAAGGAAATACAATTTGCGTGCCGCAAGATCGAAACCCGGTGTCGGCGTTGATGTTACTGTGCGTGCGGTGCAGTGTGGAGCCAAATTTGACCGAAAATATCATTGAAAAGGTTGTTTTTTATGATTTAAAAAAAAATAAAATAAAAAAAAATGGGGTCGGGGGGTTTTGAACGGTCGGGCGGGGACGATCAACAATTTTTTTTTTTATGTGGCCTAATTAATATTAACAGATTTTGTCAATCTGGCGAATGAAATAGGGTTCTAAGAAACTTGCCCTTCAATAGTGGCATAAGTGTACAAAAAGCCAAGAACAAAATCTCAAGTGAAAACCACTAAAAACACCTAAGAATGAGTTGAAAAGTTGACATCACTTGAAACTAACCTAAAGTAGGCAGGGTGAAGATGGGTGGAACAATTGTGAATATGTTGGTGGTGAAGAGGGTGGCACAATCGTGTCAGATAATTTTTCATAAAAGCACCTAGGTGGACTTTGGTCATTACAATCCAAGGTCACCTTATTCATTGACCAATCATCTCACAATTTACCTTGGGGTAGGCCATTTGATTAAAAAAACATGTTTGGCATCCCTCCCCATCCCACCTATTTTTCATTGTCTTTTTTTATTTCTCAAAACACCCTTTAAACACATAGCAAGCAACACAGAAGCGTAAACTAACCATCATGTCAATGTATGTTATCACCACTCTCAGTTATTACAGAGATTAAACTCAAACAGAACAAGACCATTAATTAATTTAATACCAACTTGGAGCCAAGACTATGACATTGTAGCAAATAGCATGATGCTTATCGCGCAACCCTTTTCTTTCTGTTTTGGTTGTCTGGGTGCCAGCCTGTTTTTGCGGGCACTAAATGCACAGTGAGTGCAGGTATAAAGTGATTGCATCTACAATGTATGACTGATTTTTGGAGAGGGGAAAAACATGAAATAAAAACCTCCCTCCTATTACTGCAGAAATTGAAAAGGAAAGACATTATTGTTTAATGGCCTGAAGATTCCTTGTTAGGGCTTCGTTGTTGATTTTGGATTGGTTTTCTGGCACTGCTATCCTGCGTGTTGCATGTTTTGTAAGACAATCAGGCCATGCTCTTTATAAAGCAGTCCACCGGTGATAAACTTATTAATAGACCCAGTAACTAGGGACTGCGGCGCTGTACTCCTTTTATACAAATGTTGACATCTGCGATTGTAGACCGTCGTACTACTACTTAGCGCACTTACTAACTTTCACTATACATGTAAATTAACACATTTTTAATATTAAAGTATACTTGGTTAGTTTATTAAAAATCCTGTAATTTTGATGTGAAGATCCTAGAACTTGTCCTAGCGTTATACTAGACAGTTGTTTGGTTACCTATATAGTATAAGAGTCAAACAGAAAAAAGGCAGAATCCGACCTCTACTTTTTCACTCGGAGTGAGTCATTATGACCATTGCTCTCTTTTGTTCTACCCCCGCCCATGTAATGATGTTGTTATGACAATTTCTTTCAGGTAAACTAGAGTAATTAATAATTTTACATTTTAATAAGGAACAAATTTTGTATTAAATAAATAATGGATGAACAAGTGGTGGCCATTATTCTGAAATCTTCTTCACACTTATGAACATTGGAACATCATACTAAATCAAAAGACGCTTCAGTAGAGCAAGAAGAGGCAAGTCGTTTTGTTTGCGAATCAATTTTTCGACATTGTCCGGAAACTGGCCAGCCAAGTGCACTCGGGGAGGAATGAATGGGTTGGCCGTCCAAACTCGAAACGCAAACTCTAAGTCTAAGACCACGTTAAAAATGTAAATAATTACCTTTCAGAGCTCCAATCTCCGATAATGAGAAAAGGATAATGTTCAAGATAAGGCAGCCCCAATACACGGTTCGACAGAACCTGTGGACTTCCACTGTAGCCATTTTGAAGAAAATTCCGCTGGAAGTTACCACCGAAGCATTTCTCATGTACCACAACTTTCGGTTTCAATTGTTTACCCATCAGTATCGATACAAAGATACTTACCGCCTCAAATTATCCGTTCACATAGTGTCGATTCTTTTTAACGTAGTATTTGTGGTGTATTCCTACACTTTGAACCGATACTATACCATCATAATACTTGGTATCGATAAAGAGAAAATGACACATGTTGCATTTAAATAACAAAAGGCAACTCGGAGAAAAATGAGAAAACGCCCGACTATTCTTGTAGTTGTAGTCTGAATTATGTATGGTATTCGTGAGTGAACAATAGTGTTTAAAGGTATTATACAGGATTGGCAGAGCTGACAAAATAATCACAGACAGTGTTCATGTTTTGTGTAATCAACCGCATACAATGAAATAACAAACCTGTGAAAATTTGAGCTCAATATTGGTCATCGAGGTCACGAGAAAATAGTGAAAAGTGAAAAGAGACCTTATGTGTTTTCTGTTTTTCAAACATCTAGTTTATTATCGCGCGCGATAAAAACTATTGTTTTACTCATTTCTCAGAAACGATAGCATTTTAGGCAGAAATATTTTAAGGAAACCTTTCTACCATTACTTACTTTAAATCATGTAAGTTATGTGTGAATCTGTGAACATTTGTGTTTTTCAATCTTACCAATATGGCCTTTAAGTGTAGGGTTTAGACCAACATTTTCTGGTTGGTTTGGGTTAATAGTGTGACAAAGTGATGAGTGGGTTGGGCGGATTTTACCGATGAGACTGTCCAAGCATGAAGAAAGAAAATTGTTTTTAGAGTTCAAGGGGAAAATAACAGATTTCAGTTGTTTTCACTTGAGGAGTAGGACAAAAAATAAGTGGGTGGGGAAGTTAGAAAATTATTAAGTTAAACTTGTTTATATTGCCGCGTTTCTGTTTTGGGGGCTGAATTGCACTCGGGGCATTTACCGAAACAGACATTTTCCGGGGGTAGGGGCGGGGCTCAGTATCATAATGACTGATCCATTAGATCATAGCGTGGCTTAGTAGTTTTGCGAGGTTGGTGGTGGTGTTTATTGGGGGGGGGGGGGGGGGGGCGTCTCCAAAAACTTTGGAAAGCGCCGGTGTGAGCTCTTTTACAAACTGCACTATTGCAGACTGCAAAAGCCCTTATGTTTTCGCAGTTGAATATAAAGCTTTGGTGGCAGGCTGGCACAGTGATGTCATAGTTTTATAATTTTTTGTTTGTTAATTTTCCTTTAGCAAAATAAAAAAATTGCATAAATTTGAACAAGGCATCCCGAGCTTTACATCATAATGCCAAACCAAATGAGAAAGGGTAATTAAAGATTCTATTGGGAAAATTTAGATTTAATTTCAAATGGATATTTTAATGTTCTTTCGAAAAAGTTATAGGCTACTATTAAGTTACTGGACGAAAAATATACGTCAATGATATCTATAGTTAATTCAAAAGTAAACATTTATTGTTGGAATCCCGACATTATCTCACTCATAAACCATGTAGGCCTAAAAATGTTTGCATAGATATTTTGTGCATTGTCCGTGACATAGGTGAACATTTTTTGAGTGTTTTTTGTTTTGAAATATCGGTGGTGAATTAAATACAGTCCATGACTGAGGCCTATGAAAGCATCATGGCGGTGAATTATACTATTATTGCATCATGATCTGTTTCCTCCATTGACATTGTACATTTCTCCGGATTGATGGCGAGATCTCCAGTTACTGGACTTCTTCAGACATTTTTTTAAAAAGCTATATTAGAATTGGCAAACTGGTATATTAAATGTGTAGGTATAAACATTGTGTTTTTGTTCGAGTGAACGGCAAGAAGTCGTTCCAGATAGGAACGGTCACAAGAACGATCACACAGGAAACCGGACCCCCAGCCAAACCATCCGCTACTTGAGCTGATTTTAATCATTGAAAATCATAAATTTAAAGCAAGTATGATAATAATAGGGCCTATACCACAGGTATTGTTTTAACGTTTAGATTACTGCAAATTTCCCAATGGATTAGCAGTCTTTACCATGAGACAATCACATTGTGATAGAAAGCGTTCGTCTTGGACAAAAATATTGCAAGCCGGCACTGCTGGTTCAAATTGAAGACTATAATTGACCCTCCTTATGTCTGTACAGATTCGAAATGACATGGACACCATCTCACGCAACCATGTGGGGTTGGTCGGATGCTGTTCCCTCCCATCCGTTTTCAAAAAATCCCAAGAGCTCGTGATATAATAATCTCTATATGTAATCCTATTATAAAGCCCCTGGATTCCATCAGCAAATCTGATGAAGACAAGTTGATTGAAATGTTGGGAGTGACTCATGGTCTTTTCTTAAGTTGTTTATTCTGTGTTTTTAAAACAGGTCTGTTTTTGGTTTAAATGTTTGCATTTACGTGCCTGAAGGGACGGGGTTTTCGCACCCAACACCAAACCCACCCCCACCCAGCCTACGAGCTAGTGTCCGGTGTCATAATGCAAGTTATTTCAAGGGTTTAATATTGTGTTGACAAACTGTTTGTCAGAAGTTTGCCCTTTGAGTTTGCATATACGCTCAGTTTTCGTATGGGGTGGAAATTTGTCCGTAATCTGTAGTTTTGGTCATGATTGGAAATCGAATTGAAAGTTTTCTAAAAAGAAAAACATTGTCATGAAAAATGCTCGTTGAATAGAAGTGTTTACAATTTAACACCAGTCGAGGAATGGAATTTCATTTCATTTTGGGGGGGTTTAGAATACAAACAACGCTCTAAAAACTACAGGGTCGGAAACGACCGGATTCAGGGTCCCGTGGGGCCTGATTCATTTCTGGGTCAGTAGGACCCGGAATCTGGGTCAAAAATGACACAGAACTTGGGTTAGGTCCAAACTGACGGAGAATCCGAGTCAGATTATTTAAAAAGAATCAGAACCTAGCTCAGAGGACCTGATATTTGGGTCAGTTCTGACCCGGGCGTTTTTAGAGTAAAGTGAGTTACCAAAAGTAAAAACAGCTTTCTCTTGATGCGTATCGCTAACATTAGGGCCTATGGGTGCATGCTAATTGCATATATTTTCCCCTCTTTGCACCATGTTTTAGTCTTACCATGTAACTTTCATTACATACACGATCAACCCCCATTATACAGCTTGGATCATCATAATAGACTAATTTTAAACATTTGAAGTTTTCTAAATAATTGTTGTTATTCTGCAGTGATAACGCGGTTCCATTACTGCAAAGCGAAAGCGCCCTCGTTTGACGGGGCCAAAAACTGCATTTTGAAAAATTCAAAAAGGTAGGCTTGGAGACTCACGTCGGTCTTCATCATTGACACAAAATATTGCAACAATAAGATTTGGCGACATGAAGTGCCCGAAACATGGTATACAGCTCAATGAATGTGCGTGAAGATAAATTATTTCACTTAAGCAAAATTGCAAAGAATAGCCCTACGTTAAAAGGCTGATACGTGATAGTTTATCAAGACAGAACGTCGGTCGGTGCACTTTCACCCTCCTTTAAATCAACAGCCAAATAAAAAATAGCTTACCTCTATTCTTTATAAAAACACACATTGATTGTTTACTCATAAAGGTCTAAAATCAACTGTAAACTGTCGACTTTGTCGTCAAGCGAAAACAAAATGGCTGACGGTCTGTTTTTATTGAGAGGCAGCAAAGTGAGGAGAAAAACAACGGCTGTTTGAGTATGCACACTCAAATTATTCTCTCTCCATGCAAACACATGGGCTTAAAATGTTGTTAATATGTAAACGGCCGTTGACTTATCAATAACGGAAGAGGCTGAGAGCTTTCAGATTTTACGGTGAAAATCTTTCGAAAACTGGTAGAAATCTAATTTTTTGGAAAGGCTATCATAATTTATGGTAAGTTATGGATTATTTGCAACAAGAAAAGTGATATTGGAATTAGTCCCTCGAGGTGGTACCAATATGTGAAATTTCGGCACCTGGCTCATGAACTCAAAATGTTTCAAATAACTTAATTCGGTCTTTGCTATTCTATCACCTCTCATCTTGTTTGTATACATGATCTAGTGTTATTGATGTGCTCCACATACCTAAGCACGCTTAACTCTACACTGTCCAAAATGGCGGCCTCAGCTGTACGGCTACGACTGTTGGTGAGGGTGTTGCCTATTCATGGCCAAGTTCGCGCAAGGACCAATGGTTAACTAGTATTTGTTTAGTGACAGAAGTTGTAGTGCGAACGACTGCAGTCAATAGTCATGTCATGTCAACGCGACCGGCGACTTATTGGTCCACTCTGCACTGTGCTATGCAAACGGCTATTGATTACCAGCGATGCTACCATGCCCCGTAGGCTGGTTCCAAATAGTCGACTAGCGTAGTCCAACTATCGTCGACTAGACAGAGTTCGGGCTAACTTTAGTCGAACTATGGTCAACGATAGTCTTTGCTCGAACTTGGCCTGAAGTTCCGGAGACTGGTTAAACTTGGTTCCAACTCTGTGGTTGATGATGGGTTTTTTCAACTGTCTCCCGGTTAAGAGTGAGTGGAGCATTTTTGGCTTTTGATAAGTTGAGGCCGTATTCGAATTGGCAGCTACAGCTACGGCTACGACTGTGCTAGGGATGCAGGACATATACTTCAATGATGACGAGGACATCTAGCCGTAGCCGTAACTGAGCCGCCAATTCGGACACTGCCTAAAATTCAATAAACGAGATATCATCAGACTGAATCGAGTTTGACCTTTTAAAGTTTACGACGAAAACCTTCACCGTGTTCGAATGATGCGACTTCGGCTACGGGTGGCCAATGCCTGCAGTGAGACAATATCGTTGAAGGAATGTGCATTTGCAGTGATCTGGATACATCAGCAGCCAAAACCGCCGATTTAGGTCCATGAAGTCCCTTTATGTGTGAAGTCGCAAGACAAGCACCAGCCTTAAAAAATCCGTTTGCGGCAGAGCCATTGGACGCCATCTTGGAATACGGATGTAATGCTCACGGTTTGACATTTAGGGTCATTTTCTGTGGCAGCATTATGTCAGACTTAAAAACTAAAAAACTTGGTGCAAGTATTTTAAGCTCCTTGACTAAAATGTGAGCAATTTTGTTTCTTTTTTTGATTGATGAAGATTCTTGGCCATTTGCAGCTTTGTGGTGAAATTAAAACAAGGTAGAAAATTTGTTAGGTGCAGTACACCCAACTGCTTTGTACAATGACCAGTATAGACGTAATATCCAGTCATTTTCTTTGACACAAGCCACCAAACACTCTCTACGTCTATGACACAATCAAACACAAGCAAAACTTGAACTAACTTAGTTTAAGATCAAAAGACGCAAACAATAATTATATATACAAAAACACTTTCCTTGTTCATTTTAACTTATTTATTTATGAAAAATTATTTCTCTTTTATTACGGGCACTTAATAATATAATCATTCATCACCCAGTGGTAGTAAATATCATAATAAAATATGAATACATTCACAATAATGTTATTGGATTAACTGTCACCACAATTATTTACATCGGCCTTCTTGTATTAAGAACAATTTTGTGGCTGCTTATACAATAGTTATTTACATGTACATAATAAAATTCACCATGTTTTTGTAATACATACATAACGAAAAGATACCAGTCAAAATCATACATAACTTGAATATAATATTTATAGGATGCGTAAAACAGCTACTACACGGAACCAACGGTATCGAGTTTTGCAACTTCCCGATTGTGTTTTGAATACACCGATCCATTAAGCCACACCCATTTCTCATTGACCAATCACAACCGCGAAATCTGATCACCATTTGAGCCGGGGCTTAATGGATCGATCTATTGTGACATTGGTTCCCAAAACAGAGTTGGTCGAGAATTCCTTTCTGACATTTCTTTGTGTGGGTGAAAGTCAAATTTATCTTGAAAAAATTGAATCGAGACTCCGTTAAACTCAAAAACATTTCTCTGAAATCACCAAGTTCCCTCCCCCATCCTGACATAGACTTACAAAATTCTTAGAAAGTTAGTTTTTCTCCCTTTTTTTAAACGATGCTTTAAAATTGTATGAACAAACACGAACAGCAAACATGTATTTCGTGTTATCCATCAAAATAAGTTCGTCTAAAAGCAAAGTAAATATTGCTATTTTCTGCGTATGCATTGTCTGAATCAAACATCAAAGCGTTTAGGCCTAATTAACAATCTATGATTGGCGTTTTAGTAATATAATAACAATGTGTCTTACAAAACTACTAATTTACAAATACAATCGGTTTTTGTTTCGTTTATTATAATAGAGTCAATATTTTATACATAATTTACACACATTTGATGCAAAAGATTATGCTATACAAGATGCCAGCCACCAGTAAAGCAATTTCATTGCAAGAAGTTCACCCTAAAGATACTGGAATACAAAATTAATAAACTTGGTCTTGACAGAGAGTCCAGATGATAAAAAGGGGTCCAGCGGGTGAAACAAAAAAACAAATAACTGGCTCAGATTAAACAGACAAAATGGCAAGAAATGCGATTTCCTAAAATGCCACAGAACAATCAAAATTCAAAATGGATAACAAAACAATAACTGTTTACGACTTTCAAATTTTTGATTCAGTGCAAAGACGAAGTCTTTTCAATGAATGTTTGCGCACAACAACTCAATCAATCCTCCGAGTTATTAGTTCTGACGACTTACTGTACAATATATTTTCGAAAATCGATTTTTTGACAAGTCGTACTTTTGCGCCAAGGTACTAAATTAAAGTAGAATTCCTCGACCATGGAGACAAACAGTTGTATTCCTGATGAAAGATTGAACAAAATTGTTCGCAGGAATTGGAATCGACGTCTTGCACTTTCAACAAAAAATTATACGAAAACCCGGGATGACTAAGTAAAAATGCACCATTCTCACATGGTATAGGTAAACTCTTCCTCACTACTGTAGCCACTCTCATTCGAGATGGCACGGTAATAACTTGGGTTCTTCAACCACGGTTTCTCCGACTCCTCAAAGCCATCCATGAAGTTCCCGCCTTGTCCAGGCTTGGTAAACTTGAAAGCCGAACCAGTAGCTTCCGTGTACATCTCCATGGTATCCCCGTAGAACCCGATCGCTCCCGGTTCGTCATCACCGGGGACCACGGCCACGTCCTCTGCGGCCCCGAGGTAGCCCTGGCAGTATTCCTCGGGCACCTCCTCGGCGGTGAACGGCACAGTTGCCGAGTCCTCCTCGTCGTCCGCCGGAATCAAGCTCTCCTCGTACCTGTCGATCACTTCGGCGTGATCGTTCTCAGATTCCTCGTCCCCGATCTGGAACACGTAGCCTGCCTTTAGGGCTACCTGTAGCTTTCGCTGCCAGGCGTCGTTGAGGCAGAATGCCGCTTCCCGTGGTTGGACGAACCACAGGAAATTCTGGTAGCGTTCACTGAGTGTCACCTCCGGATCTTGAAGAGCATCAAATACCTGGTTCAAAAAGATATAATTTTCAATTTAAGTCCAGACACTTTCAGACTTCAGAGATTTAGAAGAGGTTTGCAAAGAGTTAGTAACGGTTTCAACGAACAAAAGTTTGAAAGACGTGGTAAGGCTGTGTGTTATACACGTTGATGAGGACAGAGTTTGAAAAAACAAGGTGTCGGTCTTGGGTAAAATTGACGATGTTTTATTACCTATATCCATGGAGTAAAGGTAACAAACTATAACCTCTGAGTCTATGACAAATTTCGTAGATTAAGCACAAGGGTTAACAAATTTGACTGATCAGACTGAAAGGTTACTAGCCGAAATAAGATGTCGCGTGTATGGGTTGTGGCTCCTGCTCATTTTGTTGGTCCTGACTCAGGAGAAATTTGTTGTTAAGCAATATTTTCTGGCTAAGCAACTATATATTAATATGTCCCCAAATAGGAAAGAACTTTTTCACACACGCGTACGAGCTATTCTGAAACATCCGATTCCAAATTAAAAACAATCATTCACCGACCCCCCATCTCTCCCCCCCCCCCCCCCCCCCCCCATTGCGATCCTATAGAGTCCCCTTCAAGAACTTCAATCATTACTCACCATAACATCATCCACAGCTTGCTCGAACAGCGTCATTGCCTCCTCAAGGTGATGGGATAGCCTGGTCTGGCTAAGACACTGATCGGTGTTCTTCTCCGAGGGGACTTCGAAGAAGCCGCGGTCGTAGCTGATGTCGTAGAGGCTCTCGAAGCCAAGTCCCTGGCCGATGAAGCCGGCACGGTGGGTCCAAGCACCACTCTTCAGGTCGAATCGGTACTGCGTTTAGGAAGGGGAAAAAAACAATTTAGCTAAAGGGACTACCAAATAATACTGTTTAGTGTTGGCTTGCTGCCGTGTCAATATAAAAATCCTTATTTTAATATTTACAAAATGTTGTCTAAAGTTTACTATGTTTTAAAGGACATGTGTTCGAATTCTACGCCAACCATTGGCGAGGGGTCACACGGCAAAGTTCACAACCGGTACTCAATTCCCAGTGCAGCAGCAATTGTTTTTAATGGAGACAGCACACATCCAAAACCGTATTACGTTATGAAGATTTTGTGTAAACGGTAACCGGTTACGGTATTGTTTTTCACTACGATTGCTACACTATAAAAAATAATATCTGGTAATTTTACCCGACAGCCTGGGTGCCAAACTATAACCGTTTATTACACCAAATAAATAGTATTCCATTTTACAATATAACATTCTGCCTCAAAAACAAAACACTATTTTAGTGCATTATTTACGGATGATTCCTTTATACGGTGCATATATACTTTTAAACGTTAACCGTAATGTTAACGGTTACCGTTATGCACAATCGTAAAATTACAAGAGTTTATTCTCACCTGGGGGAGAAGTTTCCAGCCGTGTGTGGCGACTAGATCAATGGCTGAGAGGATGTAGTCGATAGTCTCATCTGCAGCGAAGTAAGGCAGGTTGATC
Source organism: Leptasterias polaris (assembly GCA_037783415.1). Lineage (NCBI taxonomy): Eukaryota > Metazoa > Echinodermata > Asteroidea > Forcipulatida > Asteriidae > Leptasterias > Leptasterias polaris. Next base: position 748,903 of record JAZGTN010000170.1, read on the forward strand.
CGGACGAAGCCCGGTCTGACGGCCTCTGCTGGCTCTTCGTTACACATATTTCTCCTGTCAAAGTAATGAAATTTCTTTTTCGTAAATACCGAGTTGTTAAGATAATTTTTCGGTTTGAAAACAACTGGTTTTTGTTCTTGCAGTTTTAAAACAAATTTGTATAATATCCTACAAAAGTAATGAAATTATATTATTTTAGTAAATATAGAGTAATTAAAGTTATTGCAAGTTTGAATATCATATTTTTGAATGCCAATTTCGCATGGCTATAAAAAGAACACCATAATAGCTTAGTTTTTAATAAATTGCTATAAATTTGCGTGCCTCGAAATAAAACTGAATGACGGCAAAATTTTCAACAAAGAGGCACAATCGCTTTATTACGAATGCATGAAAAGGTTACAGGACGCTTTTTGCCGAAACGACTGGAAAAACCTAGATATCTACATAGTCTAATTGCATTTCTTTATTTTAGTTTTTAAAACATCCCGGTAAAAACCAAATCTGATTGAGAATACGTACCTATCTTCGCGGATTAACTCGTAAAACTTGACTGCGCTGTCCTCCGAAATACCTAGAAGATCCTGCAAAAGAGACAAAATGGCAAGAAATAATTAAGCAATGTCAATTAGCTGAGCTCGGGGCATGAAGGGAAGGGGGCTGTATTTCATTCACTTTATCTACCAGAAAAGAATACCACCAGAAAAGAAATTACGAAATCATTTTATTTTAAACTGAAGTCAGCCATGTTAATTAGCAATCATCGATCGCTTGATGTAGGGATTCGAAGTTGGCACAGAATACTTACATGGGCATAGGGACCGGCGCACGCGCATCCTCCCCTCGCCTGGATGCCGAATAGATCGTTGAGTAGGACGGAGACAAAGTTGTGGTGTAGAAGTTTGCCCGTCTCCGGATGCCTGATTAGGAATGAGAAGATCGGAAGACGGGAAGCTTCCTTGTTGCCCAGGACAACCAAATTTTCGTTGAACTGCCACCGTTCAAAAGCAAGTCTGAAAAATGAAAGGGGTAAAAAATATCGATTAGAAAAACTACAAAGTACAGGTAATTTTTGGGGAATTGAAAATGGCAGAGAAGGGGTATGGGGTATGTCAAACAAGGGTTGATTTACATGGAATAAGCGACACTCCATACCCTGGTAATTAGTGCTGATGTAAAAAATGTGGCAAGCGTCGGTGACTCATTCGTTGCGTGCTGAGAATTTTCCGCGTCAAATTCTATCATATATAGCGGTTTAACCATCCGAATCAGCTAAGCAAAGAAAATGTGGCTTAACAGAAATATGCTAACAGCCAAAGTGTGCTGTATCATTATGTATTGTATGTGGTTAGTTCCGTGTAACATTTCACTTTTTAAAAAATTACTATGCAAAAGTTTCTGCTATTTGACTCATTGATGTGTTACGCAGAAATTCGCATACACATTGCTGACCGAAGACAGTAGCCTATATCTTGATAAATCGGATGGTGATTATAATTTCAAAAAATAAACAAATAAGGGTCTGATTAAATCATTGTTTGCACTTGTTGATTGGTTTTGTTTGTACCTTGATAGGTGCTGTTCTCGTTCTTCGATGAAGTGTGGACCGACGGCCTGCTTTATCTGGAACGTAAGCCCCGCACGGATGGATTCAACGATGGCTGGCGTGCCGCCCTCCTCTCTGGCTTCAATGTCCCTGAGATAGTGGTACATATCACGGGAGACCTGGTGGTGGTGAGACATGAGGGAGAATAGCTTTAAGTTAAAATATCACTACAGCTTTATTTCCGCACTTGCGTGGGTTTTCACCAAAGATAAGGTGAATGGTGTAAGACTTTCCCCGGCGCTCGACACTAAATTGGGGGGTTGTTCGCCTCTTCTTAAAAGCACGAAGATTACCAGAGGCGAAATGTGTATACCTGGTTAATGTAATATGATGTATTACTATTAGACAGGCAGTCAAATAATGTTGGTTAACAACCGAGGGGGCAGAAGCTAGGGTGTGGAGGTGGGGTTGGGGGGGATATGTAACATACAGACATTGTTAATCTACTATCAGCACCAGGCGCAGACCCGGGGGGCTGAGGGGCGCTTCCGTCCCGGGGATCAGACACGAGGGTGGGGTGACCCTAGCCCTTCCCCCGAGTTCCTGTGTGGCAACGCTAACTCTCTTATAATAAATCATGTCTATATTATATCCTACATGTTCAACCAGTTAAAACGGTCTCACCCGTTGAAAAGTCCAATGCTTTCCCTTGGCGATAGCTTGCAATAGTTAAACGGGAGGCTCGTTGATGATATTTTCAAACAACAAAACAAACCCATTAAATTTTGATAGCCAACCTTTTCGGACAACTCTGTCAGACTCGAAAATAAGTTCACATCTTCATAGGACAACGGGGAACCATTCTGGTTTCTAGCATGTATAGTCTGTCCTAAACTGTACACACGTACATTTCCCCAGAAATAAAAATTGCTTCAGAAATTGTGCAGTAAAGCCACATTTTAACTACATTTCGACGCAATTCCTGGGTTTGTCTCCGCAATTTGAATTTAAGGAACCCTTTACTGCCAAAGGTACGTGTGTGTCAAGTTTATACATTAGCTAGTCTCCCGGATGATGACTAAACAATCTAGGGTGAACATTAGGCGTGCCTTTACTTATTACGGCTGGGATATACTGCACCAAACTGATACCCTCTTTTTAGCCACCGTTTAACATCAAATCAAAGGGTGCATCTAGAATGTAGCCCACGGAGGGAAGGGGAGAACCTTCCTGACAGACACATTATACCCCCAAAACAAACAGCCACCACATGGGTGTATGGCCACATCAGCGGAAACGTAAGGTCAGAAGTGGGGTTAATTTGTAAGTTGACGAAGTTCTTGTTGGTTCTTGGTTGTATGGTTCCAAAACAAAGCAAAACATATCTTTAAAAATGCTGCAGTTGTGGGGTGCTAAAGTAAAGGTATAGCAGCGAAGGTGGGAGTAAAGAGTAAAGTAAAGTATACGTACGTATGCAACGGTTCCTCCCCCGGCTCCGTGGGGAACTTTGTTGACAAAAAGACGCTTCTTTGCGACCAGAAGACCTGAACGAAACAACGTACAAATATTCATTACCACTAAAAATTTACCCAATCTGTCGTATAAACAAAGCATCTCACTAACTGTCTATCAATAATGAATTAATTTGTGACGAAGACAAATATAGCCACTAATTGAACACCAGTTTATGATAAGTTGTTCACAGGTCTAAGATGGCTCAACAAAAATTCAGTGCATTAAAACTTAAAAAAATAAATGTTCTCTCAACATATTTTTTTTTTCATTCATCAGAAATACAATTACACATAAGCAACACTGACCTGGCGTTCCTACTCCTCCCACGAACTTGTGAGTTGATATAAACACGGCATCTTTCGAACAGTCCCAGTCAGGTCTGCGATAACATAAAATTATTAACACATTATTGTTTTTTTTGTGTTTTTTTTAAAGACACAGCCATTTATTATAAACATAGTTAACGCAATAACATTAATACTTGAGATAAAAATTTCCATTATAGGTCTCTCACCTGCTGTCTGTTGGGTTCATGTCAATATCCAAATATGGAGCTGTTTAGAAAACAGAAACAAAATTCATGTTTACACTTTATTCATTGGTGTTGTCATTATTGGTGTTGTTATTTAACTCTTTGTTACATTTTAGGCATAAGTAGGTCAGAAAAAGACGCACCTGTTTAGATTTGTTTTACAACTTTATTGGGGGGACAAGAAAACGAGCTGTTCATTCATTATTGTTATTTTTTGTTACGTATTTCGTCATTTGATGCAAGAAAACAAATCGTAGGCAGTTAGAAATAGTGGAAGAAACTAATTATATTGCGATGTAAGAAAACTCCCGGTTGAAAGCTCCCACATGTAGTCAAACATGATCAGTAGCAAAGATGGTACTTTTGTATGGAATGTTTTTCATGAAAACAATGTGACTATCCAGACTCAACCATTACTGATTGAGTGGGTTTTGGGGGGGGTTTTTTTTTTTTGGGGGGGGGGGTTTTGGGGGAGGGGTTTTTAAATTTTATTTATACATCTCGCTCCTCTTTGTCAACTCACCCGCCGTAGCATAGTCCCAGAACGACAAAGCCCCGTAGTGGTGCAACAGCGCCGCCACCGGCTTGGTGTCTGTGATGATTCCCGTGACGTTGGACGCGGCCGAGAAGCAACCCAAGATGAGTTCGTGCGTCTGACAGTGTGCCTGCAATTTCGATTCCAAGTCGTCCAGGTCGACTAGGCCACCCTGTGTCTGTTTAATTCTTTCAACCTATTGAGGGTAAATCATACATAAAGACCGTTTACCTTTGGTAAAAAAAAATCGGAGGTAAACCATTTTTTTAAATCTAGGTTTGAGTGAGAAGTAGCATTTTAGTGGTCGTCTTGGACTGGCCAGTGCAAGAGGGTTTTAATATAACCATTGTAGTGCATTTAGTTTACATTCCAAACAGAGTTAAGAAAAAAGAAATGCACTGCAGACATAATTTACACCGTGGCACGAGACAGAACACGGATTGTTATTTTAACAGCGGGCTTAAAAATGTGTCTCTTAGTTTGGTTCGGGCTTTAGAAGTTCTTTCCGAGATGGTTGGCAACACCACATGTGTTGTTTTAACTCAAGTATTTTAAAGTTTAGACGCCACCACACTGGTATTATTTTAACACTGTTCATTTAAGCCTATGTGTTTTTGTGGGGACTGTGCGAGCATTTTTACTGGTGTGATTGATTGGTTGTCTTTGTTAACGTTAATTTCAACCGGCACTGCCGCATACAGCGGCTGTTATTGCGCTTATTATAATTACATCCCAACATCTAGTCTCAGACCCAAATGCCTTATCAAGATTTTAATAAAGGGCATAACTTTCACTCCACTACTACTCCAGCCATTCTTTATTATTACATAAAAACAATAACAAGTCATGATTTTGATCGATAATTTAATTTTTTCTATTTAATATTTTTTTGTCTTGGCAATAATGGCTCACTGACTCCACACACACCGTTCCCCCGACATCACAATAACGTAGAGGGATGTCCGCGCCTGTGTGTCTAGCAACGTGTTTGTTCAGTGTTCCGCGGCACATAATAAACATTAAAAAAACACTAATAACACCAGACGTTGAGAACCCCCCTCCTTCCCTTATTAACCGCATTGACCTGCAGCGTGAATCTAAACGCCAAGAGAGAGAGAGAAACAAAAATCATTTTTGGATCGATGTGATGTTTTCTGATGGGGATGTGTATAAGAGTGAATCAGACCAGAAAGAAAACGAAAGACAAAAGAGAGGAGAGCGGATAAACCAAGAAGCGGTTTTTGTTTGTTAACAAGCATTTAACACTTCGTATAAGAGAGCAGCCAGCCTGAAGTAAACAACTTCACAACTGCGCTGTGTGCAAGCATTATTGTGTCTCCACCACGTCCTCCCACTCTCTCTTTTTCTCCCCTTCTCTTTCTCCAAGCCAGCAAATAAGTTTCTACCGCTGAACGAAGAGTCCGCTCAGAAGAGAATTTCAGAGGCCCGGGCTAGACGCAAACAGACGTCCATGTGTGTATAGGGAAGTGCTCGACATTATTAGTATCCGTCAACAGAAAGCGTCCAAAAATGATTAAATTATTAATTTAGGTTAATTTTAAAGTTGACCTTAAGATGCCGAGAGTAGGGGCTGTAGTTTGAAATCTTTGGCTGGGAGGAACTATACACCCATGTCTGCTGTTGTTTTACCCAATGGTATATGCACTCATACTCCTTCCTAGATTTGAAAACTTTGTCATTTATTTTCAGTAACGTCGATGTTAGTTTAGAATTCAAAACCATGCTTCTTTTGTACTTTAAAAACTCTTGAGTTATGCTCTGCGATATTTCTACAGGTGTATTTGGCTCGATGAAGTTTTCTCAGTGAGTAAAGAAAGGGCCGTTGGCAACCAAGCATTCAAGAAAGTTTTATTTTTATTTTTATTGAAACCAATTTGAGCAGAGGCGAAGAATTTTCTTAATCATTGGTCTAACGACAAGTGAGCAATCCACATGTATGTTGATACGATTCGAGCACGAACTATGCAAAAATGAAAGTCACAATTTCGTGACTTCTGACATTTTGGGAAAGGCATACACATACAAGATAGAGAGAAACAACGCAGAGCGTACGCCAGTGTGGGTTTCCCCACTCAACATTGGACGGTTTACCCCCAGCGGAAAAGGGCGCCCCATGGGAAATGCTCGGTTGTCGACCTACAAAAGGGGTGACCCTAGCTAGACTATACTACTTACCCTCGCACCACTCTCTCTCCATGGAAGGATGTTGGAATGGTGTTCAAACGGTCCGACCAACACCATCTGTCAAGATAAACAAAATGTGTTCACTTTTAAACATCTTTCTTCAAGCCTCCCTAAAAAATAACTACTAAATTTAGACGAGCTAATTTCTGTACAAGGGCGTGTACACCCTGTTCGTCCGGGAGATTTTGCTACATGACAATGTGTCAAGTTTAGGGGCACACTTGTTTTCACCACAACATTACATAGGCCCTATCTTGTTTTGGACAAAATAAACGAACTATGGAAAGCAATTGATTACTTCCTCCACGGTTAATTAAAGTAATTAGATTCTGACATTTTGACACCTGTCGAAGTTCCCCTTGGTAAAGACTGGGCAAGAAACTTCGAGTTGTTTTTGAACAAATCAGAATCACTGTACTAATTTTGACAGTTTCCTGAACTAAGTAAATCCAACCAGAACATAATCAGCAGTGGGAATGGGGTTTGACAGTTGATGGGGGGGGGGGGGGGGGGGGGGGGGAGAGACTTACGGTTTTGGATGCTTTCTCCCCATGTAGTTCCATGACATTGAGAAGCTTGTGAATGGCTCCAGTTGAACCACTGCCCGTGAAGATCACAGCGTCATCCTCTGAAGCGTTGACACAACTCCGAATTAACTCCCTGCCAAAATGGAACATAAACGAATATTGATAATAAACATGCTGGAACCCATACAGACAGGCACACACGTTCATGCATCATTATATACTTTTCGGCAATAACTTATTCCAAGATTTTTTATGGAGGTTCCTGAAATGCGAATATTTCCCCTCGTCCCATGGGCCGCTCGATATGTCATGCCACAGCATGTAATTCGTTAGTCATCATCAGAGGTGCTATATCACCGTTTTGAATGGAAAACCCCCAAACAGAATCTATGGTTGCTCGGTTATAAATGTTACTCCTGAACGTCTGTTTACCTTGAGTCACAGGACAGTACATACTTCTCAGTGCTGATGAATTTCTAGGACTAGAGTTTGAATCATCACCATAGTGACCGTTTACATGAGAGACCGTGACTCTGTGGTAAAGTGAAGTTTAGTGACCTTCGAGGTGGGGTTGTTGTGTTTCATTTCGAAACTCTTTACCGTGCGTGCGCGATCGTCCCGCCCTGTCTCCCTTCGTGAGTTCGCACCCACTGTGCGTAACAACACACCCCTCGTTCTGAACTGCTTTTGCCTCACGCTTCAATCTCGGCCAATCTCCTTCAATTCCTTCCGTGTGTTACCCGGCAAACCCCCCTTCATAATTCTTCCCCTTCTCTCTCTCTCTCTTCAGAAGCAAGTTACATCTGATGTTTTTATGAGGCCCATATGTGCCCCCCTTAATTATTTGCATCAGAGTATACTGTATAATCCCCTAACCCCTCCACGTCTTCGCAATTCCCTAGTGCACACGGCCACAACCCTCATGCGGCCAATGCGTGGAGGTTCTCTCTCCAACACTAGGGTGTATGTGAGTTTCTCTCCATGGGCCGGGATGAGCCGTCTAGTCTCAGGAGGAAAGGTCCGTTTTTATGAAAGGCCAACAACAGCAAAGTCACAGTGGATTTTTTTTTTAAATCTTCAAGTGTCCCAGTTAAGAAAATAGAGGTCAAACCCTTGACTGTGGATGGGGGCTGCAAACCGCAGGTGTCCACCTCAAGTTCGTGTCAGTGAGCGAACTTTATTAACTCTAAACTTATGAATCAGCAAAAAAATGTTTGATCCCTCCACCTATAGCCCCGGGCGTTCTTTAAACCACCACCAGCCCTCAGGATGAATGGGCTCGTCTTGGAAGCAATTTTCTTGGCCAAAGACTCTGTGGTTTTTCTTTGACGGGGAAACTCATTGGAAATTGACAATCTGCAATTGATAAGCAAAATGTATTTCGCATTATACGAATCGTGGGGAGTGTTCTTGATAATTCATCATACCTGGCCTCGTGTCTGAATTGAGTTGTTTGCTTGGACGTGATGGTAGTGGTGGTGTGGGTATTCGCGTACATCGTGTAGACATGTTCTGTGATGTAGTTCTCGATACATCGGAGAGGCCTGCGTGCACCGAAATAGATGAAAAAGAAGAAGAGGGGAAAAAACACAGTCAGGCATCAAGTTATTGCAGGAAATTAGGAGTTCACACACGAGACACGCCAAAGTGGAGTGAACTCAATTCTCCAGTGTATTATAATAGAAAAATCATTGATTAGGGGACTGTTTTCTCAAACAATACCGGGTTGTCTACTTATCTGTCCTAATCACTCAATAAATTTGTGTTGGGGCTAATTGCAGAACGGAGGAGGTGCAGGACGAGGGAGGGCGTATGCCAGACGGCCCATAACTTCCCCGTAAACACTGGGTTTCCTCATCATGGATATTGCGCCAAAAAATACGGTGTTGTGTGTCCCCCCCCCCCCCCCCCCTAAGTAAACTAGTGGCTTGTTTTGGGGTTACAGCACTGGGGTCAGAACACATTGAGCAATCGGATGTGTTGGATTAGGGAATTACACCAAACTGAAGGAAAAGACATACGGTACCCTAAACAGTCATCTCAACTGAATTAAAAATAACACACCGTTGCACGTAATTGCGCAATATAAATCGCTTTGAACAAAGGAAAGGTTGTGTGAACGCAGTACGCGTTGATGAAAAACTGAGTCAGATGAGCTATAAGAAGTCACGTAAAGACCTTTTGTCATTCCCGAAACAAAAGAGTTGTAATTTTCTATCAGAACGCCCATTGATTATTAAGTTTACAAAGAAAGATTTATGTTTGGAACATTGTCAAAGTTCCCACCATCCACGAAGAAAACAAAAATCATGGTTTACTTCAAAATAAGCAAACAAAATTAACACGTACTAAATCCCTGATAAAATGCAGACTTTTCCCGCTGTATTTACTCAACCTTATCTCTCACATAATAATTGGACGGTGTGTTTATTGAATTCTGGAGGATGGGTGTGAAATAAGATTCGCTTCCAAGTCATGTTTTTCTCATTAAGTTACTTCTTTTTTGCAACTGAAGATTTGGGCCTGAATTTCATAGCAAAAAAGTAAAAACAAGTAGCATATAAAGCAAAAACAAGTAGCTAAGCACAACAAAATTATGCTTATCAGAATATGGTTACCAGCCAAAATACCATGTTGCATGCAGCATATTTTGACTGGTAGCCTGCTTAGTTTTACTTAGCAGAAAATCTTAAGCAATATTTCTTGCTACAGCAGCTTTATGAAATTGGGCGCAAGACTAATGCGGTTTGATTGCAGTGTGTTGAAATCTTAGTGAGCAAGCCCGGCCACTTATACCAGGACGAGATACGGGGTTTCTGTTTTGTTGTTGTTTCGTCTCGTTGTCCTAATCCCCAAGAAATGGAGACTGACACGGCATCGGGGACGAGGAAATTAAATAGGAGGACAGTTTTTGTCCAATTTGTGTAAATGTGCCGGCTCGCATTGGCATCAACTGTGTCAAAGACCAGGCCCATGGATCAAGGGTTTGATGGAGCTAAGCCCCGGCGATTATTATCAGTTCCGTATTGAGCCAATACCCGGACTTTTTGTTTATCTTTAAAAAGAGTTAAGACAAAATTGATATGAAATAATACCGACTGGCCACACCCATGTGCTTGTTAAAGTTTTGTCTATATTAAGGCGTGTACAGGGGGCTGTGGATATTGGGTTAGTCCACATGAGTGATTTCTAACAACTTTCTCTGATAACAAAACAGACGAATTATGTTTAAGATATAAAAGCGGAGAGATTTCATGGTGTGTACAATGGCAGGACTCACAAGAACATTATAAGATTCGACTGTACTATTCATTCTTCTACATGATGTCATCACCCGACCGTTAATATATCGTGTCGTTTCTGTGCGGTTTTGTCTACATTTTATAGCAAATCACCAGGATGAAGGAGGGGGGGGGGGGGGGGGTCAGATCATTCAACAACTTAGGACGGGCACTATTGGCTGGGCCGCATGCGGTCCAGGTATGCTATAGCTCTTCAGTACAATGTAGATTGTACTCAATGCTTGGTTCGCGTGCCTTTAGACCACAATTAAAACGATGTTGATAAGTTGTGGTGTTTGGGTTGATTTCACTCACCTTCCAGAAGCTGTGTAATCGCAGTATATCACTGGAAAGAGAAAACAAAAATAAACATAAACAAGTTAGAAAACGCCACAGGGAGTTCTGCCCAACAAACAATGATATTTTCATAATTGGACAAAAAAAGCATCAAGTGTTAAAGCGTTTTTAAAGTTTAGGCCTACAACGATATATCGTGGTTTAAAACCTGCAAGACGTCAACTCCTTGGCAAATACCTTCCTTATTTTGTTCAAGCTTTTGTTAATATTCAGAACCAATTGATGTTTTGAAGGTTGATAAGCCGTAAAACAATGCAGCGAAAAATAATCAAACAGGTTAAAAAATAATTTATTTTATTTTCTCATTCTTGTTCTAGCAGCGAAACCAAGCAGCCTGCATGTACATGTCATAATACTTGTACTACCCCCAAATACACCCCATTATTAGTCACACTGATGGAACTTGACCACAGTGGGCGGGGTTAACCTGAGTTGGGAAGGCGTTACATCCGCAAAGGGAAAAGAGGGAAAATCCTTAAAACGTGTGTAAGAACCGCAGGGTTGTTTTCAGAATGATTGGAAAAGGATGATCGGGATCATTTCTCTCTATCTCTCTTCAAATGGGAGGTTTTTAGGTTGAAAGGTCACTGTAGGCTAAGGCTGCATCCAATGTAAAATTTTACAAACTGTATGGTGTGTGTTTTCGTTTGAATGGCAAACTCATTACATCATTATTTGTGACAATTGACCTTTTACAAAACATGACAACATTCGGTATGGACTGAAGATTGTATGCAGATTTTAGTATTACGGTGTTTGCCTAATAATAGCCTATTGTGCTGGCCACTGTGGAGAAATGTTTTATCTATAGGGTTGCGTGCGTAACAAACAAGTGGGTTTTGGTACACTATGACGTGGCGATATTGCATTTTGTCCGAGTACAATAACGTCTGGCCACAGACCTTGACCATCCGAATTTTCAGGTCATTGGTCAGTCCAACGGTGCAGACGGCTGTTGTATGTCTGCTTGTTTGCTTGTTTGTTTTGCATTGTTCAAATCGGTCCACTTGTTTTTGAATAAGCCATGTTTGTGTGTGTGGTTTATGGCGTGTCAGTCCCGAAACCACAAGCAGTGTTACACATAATCAGCTGTCAAGGATTTCCCTTTTCTTCTTCAATCGAGATATATTTTTAGTCCGTCACGTCAAAAATACCCATTGGTTTGTCGTCGTTCAGTAGGTCCTATACATGTAATAATCCGGGAGCAGTTGCTTTATCAAGTGCATTTTGGTTCATATGAGTAATATAACCGCGTTGTCTTTAAAGACAAGTTTTTGCATTATCCACAAAATATTGCAATCTCTATACGTCAGTTGTCCCGGGTAAAGTTGATTTTCCTAGAAATAAAACACCTTTTGGGAGGAGGGGGTTGGTGGTTTAAAGGTGGAACCGTTTTAATGTTCGATTTATTGAAACTGAAACAGTGAAAGGGATAAGCGGAGTACGGCCCACACTCAAAACTCACTGTTCTCTGTATGTAAGGCAGAAAATGTGTTACTTTTAAGAAAAACCAAATTCGGACAAATTAGTTGTGTACAAGTTGTAATTGCAGATATACGGTCACATGGCGTCATTGCAAAACTGTTCTATTTGCTGCAATCTTTAATTCTGTGGCATGATTTTGATTGATTCAGCATTCCATATATTCAAAGTATCACTACGTGTTTGCTGTGGGATTTTGACAGATTAAGCGAAACTATTACCATAGGGAGTATGGGGTTCGGTAATAATAGAGATGTCACAGGCTCAATCATTATCTAGGCCACATTTTGCAAGAAGTTCAGAGGACATATGATAATTAACAAATGTCTGGGCACTACCGTAGCCCGGAGTCACGCCTCACCGCAGACATTTTTAAAATGTAACAGTGAAGGAACTTAGAGGCCTGCTCTCAATATAACGGACCACGTCTCTTTTATGAGGACTTGTGTGAGATGCTAAATGCCACTTAAGACGGCCGATTAGCACACTGCAACACACCTCGCTTGTCTTTTTGGGGGGAATAGGGGCTTTACAATGATTCGGACAGGCAAACTGTATCCGTCCATCTGACAGTGTAGACGACCAAGCCTTAAAATCCCGGAAAGGGCCAATATTGGATGCATAATGCTGGATTAACGAAAAAATCAGCACCCGACTTTTTGGTGTTGGGGCATAATTTACGCAACACACACCAGCAGCCGTGGTTAGTGTCTCTGACTAACCCATACACGCTTAAATCCTTATGCTTTTATTAAGTTGCCGCTTTCAAACAAATTAGAGTTTTAAGCTTTCTAGCCGTGCGTCAAAAGGCGAAGGAATCGAATGGTTGAAGTTTGATGGCTTAATTTCTCGTGCTTCTAATTCCCGTATACCTAATTGACTATTGGAACTGACTCAGCTGGATTTGGTTCTTTTTTAGGACAGAAAAACAAATTATCAAAACAAACTTTACTTGTCTTGCTTTTTAACACTGAAGATCCATGGTGACAAAAAAAAAACATAATTACAAGCTGTTGGAAACTAACCCAAGTCAACTGTAGCTCATAAATATTCACCATGCATCCATCCCCTATCCCCCATCCCCGCCCTTGTTCCATCTCGGAAGGACCACTAGGATTTGACAAGTTTGTTTTCGGCCTAATTCGTCCAAACAGGCTTCTGGATGATCGAGTCTTCCGTGTATAAATTTATCAAACACATGCACGCTTTCTTGTCGAATTAGGAAAGGCGTGGAGACAGTACATGTCAATGACTGTTAAAATGGCACATTATAATTTACAACACATGATGTTTTGCTACGTCCATTTCCCCCCCCCCCCCCCTTCATTTTTTTTTCTTTTTCCTTTTTTCCTCCTTAATTCACGCAATAGAAAAAGTGGGCTGTTGCCAGAAATAAACCACAAGCTGAGTCTGGATACTTCGAAAATGAACACGAGAGTTTCAACCTTCTGCGTCAGGTTTTAAATTTATCTTCAATCGAATTAATTTATAGCACCATTGATTTTTTTTTTTTTACCTCAGCATTTTGCACAAAAACATGACTCGCTGATCTTTTTTATGATCGAACCCGAACCTGAACTAAATAATCTGACTAACACTGCAACATGTCAAGATTTATTTCCTTTACAAGTTAATACATTTAGACAATATTTTTCCCCCAACCACAATCAGCATGTTTCGAATGAACTTAATACAGACAACTGTTTGCCTTCGGTTTCAAAATGGCCCAATATCATGTACACCCATGAGAGAACAAGCTTGCGTTTCTTCCTCTTTTAGCTTAAATGAAATTAGTTTTCACCCGATACTTAGCTTGAAGGCATTGGTATCGGGAGCAAAACAATTGAGCGGTCGGGGTGGGGGAGGGGGTTCGTCTTAAAACCAGTGTGGTCATTCAAATGGGTACTACCATAAGAGCAAGGACCATGCTCTGTGGTACAACATTATAGTGGCATTACTTTTCGCATAAAATACTACGTCACCAATACACACTCCCTCACACACACCACACCGAACAACCCATCCCCCTTCCTGGTGCTACCATTCCCCTTCCTGGTGCTACCGTTCCCCCTTCCCTACCAATAAAACAGGTACTCACCCCTTCTCTGTCCGAATGGACCGCGGAATTGGGCCTCTCCTCCAACGACATTGTTGTTCACATAGCTGAGTAGTGCTTGTTTAGGACTACTGCTGTCTGGTCTAAAAGCCTCCATAGTTATTCTCTTTTCTCCTCGCGGTTGTAAGAAATCCTCAAATAGATGTTGGGAAATGCTCACACATGTGTGGGGTAAAAAAGGAGTCTCTTTTATTTCGACGGACAGTACAGTACTTCCGGTTGCCGTACTAGAACAGCTGTGGTGTCATGCACGTAGTGAGTCAACAGAGCCTACACACGTGGGTATCGAGAAGCATTATAGGCTCTCAGTCTCGGCGGTCTCCACTCGCGTGCCAGTTTGTATCTGTACTACAGCCGGTTTCAGTGGCGCACTTTATAACCAACGAGGCTTTGCTGTTCTCGTGAGAGCCGTGACCAATGACGTCACGTGGTGGGGGGTGATCCTACCTCCGTGCGCCTGACTGAGTATCATTTCTCGAACTTACGAGACGTAATGATTGCAACACCATTTCACACGTCACTCGGAAATTTTCCAGCCTGGGTAAAAGGATGTTCCGGAAGAAATCAAACCACGCAATCTACTATTGCCATCAATCGTCATGGAAACATCAACTGTTAAAGTAGCACTGCTTCGGAGAACCAGTTTTTAAGTATCTTGTTTAGTTTCTTAGTAGGTTGGAAACCCCCCGGTTGCAAATGGAATCGACCGTGGTTATCCCAGACCGTTTTGTGTTCCCTTTTGTTGGGGGTTCTATTGTGGTCTTGTATACGGATTACGGTGTTGTGAAACGTTTGGAATTTTTTGTAATAGCTTGCCTTGTTGCTCTATGGTTTGGACAGCTCTCTCAAGGTAGGCCATCAATCTGAGAGATTCTAGCCGTATTATTTGTTATCGCTAATCCCCTCAACACATTGGTGTTTTCCCCTTTTCAATTCTTCACTCTTTCTTTACTGTCCAATCCTCGAGATGTCTGGAGATTTATTTACACAATGCAGGGTCACTAGCTTTCCAAACAAACAACATGAGGGTCGCGTATTGAGATCTTAACAGGGTTGAAATAAGAAATATTTTTTTTAAACTCAGACCAACACATTCCCTTCGTGTCAAAAAGGTTGGCGTTTATGTAAACGACTCAAACTATGTACAACCTGTAGCCCAGCTATTTATGAAAACAAAACAAAAATGTGAAGTTGGTGAAAATGGGTTGTACCCCACCGCCCTTTCCCTTCCGGGCTTTTTTAGCGTCACATCAGTAATGTCTGACTCCCAGTTTGTCCCCCAAACCGTCTACAGGTGTCCTCCCCTCCTCCCTCCACATTTTGCGTCGAAGTGGAGAGGCATTACGATTTGTTCTCTCTTTTTATGGGGGTGTCATCATTTGTCTTTGGTAAATGTGAATTGTTTTCCCCAAGTGAAGCATATCTTGTTTGCAGAGTAATGAATTGGACCGCGTTAAAAGATTACAAAATAGTGCAGCTCGTTTGGTGTTCCACACCCTTGAGGGAACATTTTACCCCCTTCACTCAGGGATCTTCATTGGCTACCAATTAGAGAACAGATTCATTTTTAACTTCCACCTTTTTGTTTTTTAAATGCTTGAACAAACCTACTCCTAGCGATCTTTTCATACTGTCATAATACACTCAACCACGTTTTGTTCTGCCCACACTTGACATGATTGAATGTTCCGCGTCCGTGCAAACAAACAGTGGGTCAAACAGCATTTAGTATAGCTGGACCAATCTTGGAACAATCTTCCTCCTGTCATTAGGGAATCTGTGAGTTTATCTCTATTTCGTAATGCTCTTAAGACTCGCCTTTGTCCATCAAGATTCAAGATTCAAAATATTTATTGTCATGATAAAAAGCATGAAATTTGTTTTCCCTGTGAATTAGGAGAAGCAATACAAGTAATGGCATAAAAACAATAGACAACAAGAATAAAAATTTACAAAATTACAGTAATAAAAAGGGGGATATAAATAAAGTTGAAAATACACAAGAATTAACATCAAATTTTTAAAATGCACCACGTTATCTCGACCAACTACTGTTAAAAAGGTTTTGCGCTAGGTAGAAACGAATTCTTAAACGTTAATTTGTGTTGTGTACGCTATGATCTTGATGTGATAGCGCCGTACAAGTTTTAATTGTTATGTTATTAATGTGACCACTGATGAGAGTAGTGGCGGGGGGGGGGGGGGGGGTGACAAAATAATATTAATTGTCCTTGCTGGTTGTTGAAGTCAATATCCAAGCTGGGACAGCTTTTTTTATTTGTTTAGTATTACTGATATTTATTTATCTATTTTTTTTTTTGGGGGGGGGGGGTTTTCTCGATTTTTATTATTATTATCAGCATTGGCTTACTTGCCACGCGTTAAGATGGAATGTGAGTTAATTCTGTTCAAACACTTTAGGCCAAGTAAAATAAATAACATGTTGCTCGTCCGGACTTTTTAAAAAGTTGGTGAGGGAGGTCCTTGTTATTTGTTATTTTCAAAATTTTTGTTATTTTTTTCAAGATGGCCACCATGTCTAAGATGGCCGCCATATCGTATTTGAAGATGTTTTTATGGTTTTATGAGCATGTTCTGTATGTCCTCAAATTCTGTTTAAAGTCGCCATGTGTGTTTCTGTGTCCATTTCGATACATATTGTTATTCTTTCCAAGAGTTCTTCTTGCTTTTGCTCAAAAATTATTCTGTGTGTGTGGCATCACGTCTTGGTGCAAAGATCTCGTTCAAAAAAGAACTGTGGCATGCAAACGTCAAGGGCAAAACGTTTCAAAGAAATGATTGCGTTGTGGAAATAGCATTTTTTTTGTAGGCCTACCTGCAAGAAAGATGATGAAATTGCTCCAAAAAAATTAAGGATACATATTTTTTTTTTTTTTTTTTTTTTTTTTAATAACAAATAACAAAAAATTCGGTGCGGCCTCCAAAATCGGTGCGGGCGGGGACGAGCAACATGTTATTTATTTTACTTGGCCTTATAGAGACTTTTTCATGTTTCAAGATTATAACCATGTGAACATCGGCATTAAAAAATGTAGCCCACCCAAACATCGTTTTAAATATCACGGTTCGGTTGGAAGAAAGCAAGTCAAAACAATACAAACTTTTGACTTTCAACATGTTTGTTCCAAGCTAAAACAATCTGCGTTTAGCAAATTCAGTTGTGCTGTTAGCAGCTCTACATGAAGACTGATGCGTGTAGTTTGCTCCATTGCCGGTCTTGTGTGTACCTCTTTTGAGCTTCCTACGAGGAAAGGAAAATCACAGGTCAAAAACAAAATATGCTTAGCAATTTCTCGACAAAAGCAATTAAAGCAAAAAGGTCAATCACACTTTATGGGTGCTCAGTTAAAAATAAAATAAAACGGCCTGTTAGTTTTTGTAACGTCTGCCCAACCCTTCCGCGTTGCAGCTCGGAGAGAAACCGGTCATTTGCTTTTCCGCGACGGATATTATTTTCTTTACCGTGGGTTGTTTTGTGTCATATATTCATTGGGGGGGGGGGGTATGAACGAATGAATACAGGGCGTTTTTTATCACTTGGACATGCTGATCATGAGTTTAGCGACTGGGACACGGTGAAATTGCACCATCGGTCGTCTCACCTGTTTTGACTTTCCGCACGGCTTGCTCTCTGATAGACAGGAGGAAAACACGACAAAAACGTCGAACGTGACCAAAAAAAACT
This sequence comes from Leptasterias polaris, assembly GCA_037783415.1. Classification (NCBI taxonomy): domain Eukaryota; kingdom Metazoa; phylum Echinodermata; class Asteroidea; order Forcipulatida; family Asteriidae; genus Leptasterias; species Leptasterias polaris. Next base: position 766,705 of record JAZGTN010000170.1, read on the forward strand.
GCACAACAACGAAGGTGGGAACATGAAGGCGAGCAACCGCTCGTGCAAACAGAAAACATACAATAACAATATTATTATTAATAATGATGATAAACCATTATAACACGTTTCTGAAAGTACACTGTATTTTGAAAGAGTTTTTCATTCAATACACGGCTAGGGTCGAAACGTTAGCCCATTAACTATTTTTTGTAAAGTTTTAAATAAACACACCATACAACCAAACCAAAAGTGTCACCACATAATTATGTGAAAACAACTCAAACTGTTTGTTGTTCGTTCAATCGGGCTTGTTTTGCGGTGATTTGGGGGTTCTGCAATGCCATCTTCGACAGTACAGTATTTCTGTACAAAGGATTGGTACTGGTATAGGATACACTTGATAATAAGTGACTTTTCAGATTGAAACTTACATTTCTCCAAGGCTTTTACCCATCATGTACTCTGTCTGTTATGGTGGACCTGAAGTGACATCATATATATTCTAAAGTATATTTGCAAATATTATCGCAAATAAGTTGTAAAGTTCTTTGCAAAAACATTTGCGAAGATTTTTGCGATGATAGGGATTTTGTGACATTGCAAATATTTGCAAAGATATTTGCGATATGGCAAATCTTAGCAAAAATATGTGCGATAAAATTTGCTAAATCGCAAATTGCAAAAAAATATATTTGCGATGTATTAAACAGTCTCGTTATTTGGTGTTAATTTAGTGCTCTTCGAGCCATAGGAAAAACATAACTATCTGCCGTAAAGTGCAGTTCGTACACCCCAGTCTCCCCCACCCCCTCGCATACATCCCCACAATCTCGTCAGTGCGTTTACCGTCCTGGCGAACACGTTTAATATAGTTGCCCTCAGAATTTAGGTCACAGGAGTCGAGTCGCCTTCTGCCTTTCGCTCTTCGGTTTTGTTGTTTGTGAGACCGAAGCGGCGTGATGCCACCTGCCGCAGTTTCCCGTACACCCGTATAAATACGCGCGAACGTGTATCTAGAACAAAAACATCTCAACGACGTGATGATGACGTAATCGTCACGATACCTCCTCAAGAAACGTCAAAACAAAACATGATAGTTGTTGATGAGACGAGGAAATGTTGAAATCCCAACCTACCGGTGCCACAAAGAGATGGCAGGATTTTTCGTTGAAGAGGAGTTTGTTGACTGGTGAGAGACCGCAGTAACTGGTAAACAAAAACAACCCATACAAAAATATAACAGCAACAAACATACAAACAAACCAAGCATAACCCCGTGTAGATCACATTACCACCATAACTTAAAGAGGTTGTTAGACATAGGTTTCCTTTTTATAAAAGGTCATTCACATCGTATAAATTCATCCTCCCACAAAAAAGTCTGAAATCCTTGTATTTGCCCAACACCGATGTGTTCTAAAGCACTGTATACTCAGAGTTTTTCGAATCGAGCCAGGAAAATATCCACACGCTATGGCAATCGAAATAAGATGCGAGTGTTCGTTGATGATTTTTGTTACCAAAGCAATAATTTCAGACTGAAGCATTTCTCTGTGGTGCTGAATATATCAAGGTTATTTATGTATTTATTTTTTATTTAAAAAAAGGGGTTTTTTGCAGTATTATTTTTATGTTTACAATCATTACAAAAGGCGAATAACACCTTATTAAACACAGTCTGGGTACAAAGTGGGAAATAACCGACCACGCGCAACGCATTGGCGATGAGGTCCGGCGCTTGGAGACATTAGATTAATGCATAATGAACCATCGCTCGATCAATTTTCATTCTTAATACGGGGGATGGATGATTCGATGCAGCGCACCACTGCCGACAAAACGATGTAGACACGAAGCTATTCAACTTATCATAACCCGTACCATATGGGCGTTACCTGAAGACGCCATACAGGGGAGGCTCGTCTCAGTGTGCTTGGGGTTAAGTTGGAAGAATTTGAAAGTAACTATTACGACAAGGGATGCAGAGCTCTGTCTTTGGACTCACTAGAAGGTTTGTACCGACCTGGACCGTATGGCGGGGCAATTCTATATGACACACTAACGGGTCAGTTTGACCAAGAAACGGGTTCAGTAAGTGACCCAACATAGAAAACGGTAAAGTATGACCTAGATTCACCCAGGGTGACCCCTTGACCGTGACAGAATGACCCGGAGGTATAGTATGACCTGGATTCTAGTCAATATTCTCTAAGGAATATTCTGAAGAATGGATCAGTTTGACCTTAGTTTGAGTCAGTGTGACCAAGAAAGGGTCCATTTGACCTGGATGGAGATCGAGGCAAGATGACACAACGGTTCATTGCAATAACCTTGTTCAGAGTCAGCATGACCCGATGAGAAAGGGTCAGTACTCCGACTCGGATCAGTTTGGCCCGTAAAAGGAGTAAACATGACCATTCAGAAGGGGTCGATTTGACCTGGATTCAAACCAGGATGACCTGATTTGAGTCAGTGCGGCCCATGCCAAGATAAGGCGACCAGTGTGACTCAGAGAAGGGGGTCAAGTTTGACCTCGACTCGAGCCAGGATAAACTGACTCGGTTCAGTGCGACCCATGCCAAGTCGTGGTGAGTATCACTCATCAGAGAATGGGTTTAGTATGACCAATAAAGCTATTTAGCAGAAAATGCTGCTTAGCAAATCTCATTGCTAAGCAAAAAAATAAAAATAATCGAGCACCAGTGGCAACAATGTAATTTTTATGGGATGTTGGCTGGTAACCTGATTCTGCTAAGCAAATATTTTATGCTTACAGGCTTTATGAAATTGGGACCTGATATCATATAACCTGATTCGGCTCACCGTGACCCAGACAACCAGTCATTCGCTCCAGAACCCGGACATTTATAGAGTAGTGATGCCATTACTAGTGCAAAGTTTCAAAGCACCAAATCTCGTGCAGGTTGGTAAATGTGACGAAGCACATTATTTTTGTAAGTTTTGCAAAAATACACATTGCATTCTTCAACACGAGACAAACTTTCCTTTAATATGTTGACTTCTTTCCCTTCTTCTCCAATACTCCCTTAGAGACCTGACCACACTTGCGAAACTTGTGGAGACATTTATATGTCTCACGTTCCCTTTTTAAGACTTCTGTGAAATCAATTTAATCTACATTGAGGTGCAGGCGTCTTATGTTGTAGATAAGACGGAGGGAAGTGCAATCCCCATAAATACCATTTAGTGGTGTCTTCCATTGAGCTGTGTACAAATCGTAACTGCAGGAAGTCCGGGCTCTGTGGCTCTTTGTAAACATGTGGTGTCACAGGTTTACATGGAATAGGCCTACTAATGTCATTATGAAGACTTTGAACTCTTTATCCTGGCCTTGTCAACTTTTGGCACAGCTTAACAATTTACCATTTTGTGACGTCATTAACGTTAACCAATATTTCTGGCTCCCATACATGCACCAATCCGTGACTCGTGTTCCCCTGACACCAAATCACGGATCTTTTGACACAATAGTTTTGGAGTGTTAAAAATGCACCAGAAGTCTAACACGTCAGACTCCAGTTGACGCCAAAACTGGTTTTATAACTCTGACGTCACAACGAATAGCTTAGACTTGTTTTCCAGCCGCGCTGATCTGATATGTTTGTGTGTTTAACCGCGGATCAAATAGCACTTGCTGGTTGTTTGTTTGATCATGGGTTGTGATCCATGTTGTGCAAAAGATTGTTTAATTTTTCCCTTTTTTACCTATCTTGGTAGCGTGTAAATCCCTGCGCATCACAGTGTCTCTTCTTTTATCATAATTTATGTGTAGAAAATTCTTCCTATATCAAGATCGTGTTTGCTATATAGTTGCCATTCTTTGTTTGTGATCTGACTTCGACGTGCGGAGGGTGCGGGAAGGGGGAATGAAAGTTTGAAAAGAAGAAGGTTCGAGGTAGCGTATGTTCTGGCTTGATGCTCCATCGTGCACTCTCATATCTCCGGGGTCAGAGATGACTCGGTTTCCAGGTCCCCATGGGCCTGACCTCAGGTTGACCCGCTTATTGGTAAAAACTGGGATCTTGACCCGTATTCTGTGTCAGTTTGAACCACTTCCAGGTCAATTCGACACAGATTCCGGGTCACACTGACCCAGAAATGAGTCAGGTCCGAAGGGACACGGAGCCGGCTCAATTCTGGCCCGGGATGTTGCAGGTGTGGATGCCAAACGACCGAGAAATAAGTGTTTCTGACAGAAATTATTTTTCATCATGCTGCCTCTTCAGGGTGTTGTGCTGTTTTCGTGGAAAAGAAAAGTTCAGATGAAAGAACTAAATATAAAGATTAAAGGGAAGAAAAGCTGCTAAAGATGAGCCAAAACATAAAGCAATGTTTGAAAGGAAGGTGTGATTCGGTATGTCACCCCACACACAATAAACCATTTCATCTTTTCGGCTAATGTTGCAGTGGAACAGTATACACCAACCCAGTCTTCATCTACACATACAAAATCTCCAACGAAGGATCCTTGAGAAAATCAGAACACTTTGGAAGCTCGCTGGACTTTAAGCTTGCACTATTATTAACTCTGTGTGTATATGATTGCGTGTCTGATAAGAGGCAATTTCTATCACAATGTGCATTCTTTTGCTAAATCTTTTGTACAAACTGGTTTACAGTACGAGGATTTTATTGTGTGTACTTCTTCTTTTTCTCAAAAAAAGAACTTTTCTCTTTGTCATGTTACGACATAAAAGAACTGTCCAGCGATAATGAGTTATGGGGTGCGCGTAATCGCAGCCCGACCTTGGGATCCAAATCGTAAGTCCATCGAGGCCGCGTTGTTTACCAGATTTTTCTGGGGGGGGGGGGGGGGGGGGGGTTGAGTGGAGGGTAAACAATGTTGGTCTGGCATGGCTTTAAGCAAAAGTGTAGACAAATTTATGAAAGAATTAACACTTGTTTGGGCAGAGCTAGGGGGTTGGTTGGATTGACATGTGTCAGGCTGTATCAATGGCTTTCATCAATTGAACGGTGGCGATCAGTTAGTCCTTGCCCCCTGTGGTCTCGATAGGGAATGAACAAGAAGGATATCTGCGTGTGCCGCCGAATATAGAACGTTTCCTGTGGTGTGTCCATCTTGATTTTCTCCCATTTAACTCAATGTAATCAAACAGAGGCTGGAAGGAGAAATAGTCTGGTTCCTTTTGAAACAATGCAGATTATCATCATTTACTGATAAAGGATGCAGGGAACACGACCCAAACTGGTGGAAGCATGATATAGGTCTACACTACAGACCGTGTAAAGTCTAATTTCGCTTATTCGAGCGTGGACATGTGAGATTGTGTTTCTTTCGCAAATTTATGATAGCAATGTACAATGGCGGATTAAGGGGGTGCAGAAGGCGCCCCTCCCCCACCTCCTTATTTCCACAGCTGCAAAAAAATAAATTAATTGAACGGTAGATAAATAAAATTATTAAGTTTGATATTGTTAAAAAAAGACTTGTGAAACGCCTCTGAAATGTCCTAGTTGCACCAGAGAGAATCTTATTTTTCAACTTTTTCCCAGTGCCCTAAAGCGGACCCGGACCCCATGCTGTGGTCAGGTTATCTTTCAGACAGCAGCAGGATTACTGACAATTTTCAAACTTGGAAATTAGCCCTCAAAGTTTGTGCCCCACCCCTTTCTGAAAAACCTGGATGGAATGTATCCCAGATGAATGTGTTTCTCAGTGGAGAAACCTGAAGGATACCTATGGTTCCCAAACGTGTCCGCGGGCAAGACTTGCATGATTTTTGTATTTGTTTATTCTTAATTTATACCTGACAAAGGGTGGGCAAAATGTGGTTGAATGGAAGTTTTCGCCCCCAAGACGAGCGACCTTGAGTGTTTCACGGCATGTTCGGGCGGCAAAAATTCTATGCTGCACATCACTTTTTGAAGTTGAACAATCTGTACCGTATATTTTCCACACTAAATCAATATTGCACCCATCTGATCGGAAACCATTGCTGGTGGGTGAATTGTTAGATGCACACACCCTTTCTATCCGGTCATTGAATAAAAACAAAGTGGGCATTTACTGCCATCTTCGTAACATTTCTATGTTTCATGTCTCTTTTTGTCGACAGAGGGTCCCTATTCCATCCCCACACTACATCATAACGGTGTTCAGTTAACAGTTAAATCAATAAGTCAATTAATCGTTAAATTAATAAGGTGTCAATCTAATGGTTGCTGCTTATGTATACAGAAAGCTCTCGAAGCAAGGTAGAGCTATTACAGGAGATAGTCTGATCAGTGTCTTGATTAAGTTGATCCAACACCAAAGGTGCTGATGTAGAAAAGGCACGCCCCCCCCCCCCTCCTCCCCCAAGTGTTTGCTTGTTTGTGACAACTCTTTTCACTGTTAAATCAAGTCATGGAAGTTTATAACGTTGTACTTTTATCATGGTCAAACTCCGACATTAAGGCCATGTCACGCGGGGCATTTTAGTACATTTTAGTACCAGGTAATCTCCAATAAGGCAGTAATTGGTTGCCTCAAAGTTGACCGTAAACAGTGCCCTGTGTGACATGGCATTTAAAGTTGATTTTAACTTAAGGGATTAACAAGTTTACAAACACAGAAAGAGTGAATCATGCGATATCGGTTGCTGCGGACTGACGTGATGTCATTCGCGATCATGGCCCTGAAACTTAGTACACGGTTGTTATTTCTGTATTTTCTTTTGTTTTTTTGTGGTTTTTTAAAATGGGATATCGCCTAACATCACAAGACCGAACGGCCAGCTCAAGGTGAGAGCTACACTTAACTGATTTGGGCCGTCGACCCCAAGGAATTGTCACCAGGAGCACGTTGCCACCTAGGACTGAAAAGGTGTTACCCCTTCACAGTTCGTATACAGATTGGGGCGTGGGTATCATTCAGTAGGGGCCTAGCTGATGGAGCAGAACGCACTACCTTCCCAACTAGGTTTTATTTTGCGACGTTGGTCGTGTATCAAGGACGAGTTTGAATGTACACTCAACAACTAATTAATCAAACTAATTGCACGCACTCATCAGTCGTGCCTTCATTGTTCGGTTAAAAATACCATTAGTCAATTAAATATAAAGTACATGATGTTAACTATCTGATGGGGAAAGATAGTTCTATTCTGAAAGTTCTCTGATAATGGAGTTCATACCAGTTCCAATGCCCCACTGAGTATTACATCCATCTGGGTTACATTCCAATAATGGAGACAATATTATTTGAACGCCCTCAACGTTTTCGCGGTGCATTAATCAAACTAGCCGTAAGCTATGAGACAGTCTATGGGCGGGTATAACACAATTTGAATTTACCGCATTATTAAAGCACATCGACATTCGGCAACATTGGTAATTGTCAAAGACTAGTACATACATGCAATAGCAATCCTGTGAAATTTTAAGCTCAATCGGTCATCGTCACGAGAAAATAGTTGGGGGAAATCATTATAGGCCCTTAGGCCTATGATTGTTAGGGTTTTCAAACAAACCCTTTAATGATGAAAATTACTTTTGAATAATAGGCCTATGTTTTTAACATTGCATTTAAACAAATGGAATATCAGGGTCGTTATAATGGTTTTCTGGTTTTATATTTGAAACAGCACAACACGAAAGCTTGAAAGAAAAATAACTTGTTTAAAAAAGAGCTGTGGTTAAGACAGGTTTCTAAAAACAGTCACGACCGCGTCTTTCAGTTCCGAGTTATATTTAGATCACACAGCGACCGTTTGATGGTTAATGCATTTAATTGATGACAAATTCCATAAGCACACCTGAGTTTGCCTATACGGCGATCATCCAATTGTAACACAAGCGTATTTATGACGTTCATCATTTCTCAACAAGAAACATCTTTCTTTATAACACAATAATAGCTTGTCATTTTATGAGTTGACCAAAATAATTGCTTATCAACGTTCGAGAGAACAACTCCGTCACGCATGTATTGTTTAATCAGTCATTTCCTTTTCCAGGAACGGTTCTGACCCAACAAACAAAAAGTAATCAACATAAGAACGGAGATGTTGTTTGTTCCTTATCTCCGAAATGTCAAGGTTGATTTTTGTTGTTTTCGTTTACCTCTATTCTAATACAGTGAGCCCTGCACAACAGTCGTTTTGCAAATTTGGGACTATTCTTTACCACTTAATCCGATTGCGGTGTAACATCGTGAAGTATGTACATTCTCCCCCTCAATGTCATTAGTTTGTCCTTTTTATCCCGTGTTCGTCAATTTTAAGAACTTGTATGCGACTTCCCTAAAACCGCAATTAATTAAAGAACGGACTTGCGGTTTTAGTGTTTGAATTGTGCATGCAAGGAGGACGGTCCGGGTCACGGATTGTTTGCTCTCCGGAACCAAGGGGACAGGATCAAGGTCAGCTTATTCACAGAGGACGAACAAGTTTGATCTCCGGAGCCTAGCTTATCCCTTGACAAAGCTGCAAAACACGGTTTACGGCTGATTCTGCTCGGAAGAGAGACATGAAGCTGCGAAAATGTACACTCTATGAGGATCATTTAGCGGAAAGGGAAATGACGATAAAGCGGTTTTGCAACAGAAATTGCATCCAGGTGACGCAGTTTCTTTTCTGTCAGTCAGAAAATAGGCCTAATAATAAGAGTGTTTCATCTATAGAGCAATCAAACATGGATGACCTATACGCGAAAGGCCGGTTGGTGAGGGGCACGGAATTGCTGTGGTCAGGGAGGGGGAGGGGGGTTAAAAGAAACCCGGACGGAAAAGGCAGCACGAATGCTGCTTTTTAACCCCTCTTGATGACAACAGACGGGAATATCATCAGCATCCATTTCGAAAGAGATAAATTATGTTTTATTTTCGATTGACCAACCCTCTTCAGTCAAAAACTGCTTGTGCATCAACTATTTTTAAACACAGTGCGATTTCCCCCAAAATGATCCAAAGGGGCAAACAAAAACGATTATTCGGGATTAAAGGGGCAATTTTCCAGGGAGAAACAGTCGCAAGAGAAAAAATGTTCTCGCACATAGAGGCATGTGCATTAATTTAAAGAGGTTTATGGCGACATAATATCCTTCCACGTGCAGGGGAGGTTGCAGTAATTACTTGATGCACATGATGTAATTGTGAGAGACACTATTTCCCGGCAGAAACATTCAACAGAGACACAATATCCTGGCTCGAGACTGGAAATTGCTCTTAGGGGGGGACAAAACGACCGGGTAGGGGGTGAGGAAATTGGCCTATATCTGCGGGCACAATAACCCTTCAAAGAGGGCAGAGACCGGGGGACGGTTTGCAATGGTAAATACTCAATGAACCAAATGGAAAGGAAAACACTGTTTTTAAGTGACACTGTGTCAGTGCAATCAAAATATATAACTCTTCTTGTACTGCACGTTGGCATTATGACGTCATATTCTTTCATATCACACTTCATTCTAGAATCTGCGAAGCATGAAGAAGGGGATAGCTATCGCGTATGACGTCATACTAAATACACATCAGCTGGCTTCAGACCCCATAGGCTTCTGGGATGAGAGGGGCGCTATAAATAAATAGAGAACATTTTGCACTGGATGAATGTCCAGTGATGCATTGCTTATTACCGTGTTGTTCGATTAAAGGCACTAATTGTCTCCTCTGATTATCACACTGTGTTTTAATAAACGTGGCATATCTAATGCAATCGGAGAGTCACTTCAAAGGTAATTTAAACGGCTGCAAATAGCCGAAGAAATGTAAGTCAAACAATTAAACACTTAGTATTCTTGTTTAATTTTAGAAACGTACATAGTATTTTGACTTAAAGGCCCTGTACACTATTGGTAAGATCGAAAAACACAAATGTTCACAGATTCACACATAACTTACATGATTTAAAGTAAGTAATGGTAGAAAGGGTTCCTTAAAATATTTCTGCCTAAAATGCTATCGTTTCTGAGAAATGAGTAAAACAATAGTTTTTATCGCGCGCGATAATAAACTCGATGTTTGAAAAACAGAAAACACATAAGGTCTCTTTTCACTATTTTCTCGTGACCTCGATGACCAATTGAGCTCAAATTTTCACAGGTTTGTTATTTCATGTATGTGGTTGATTACACAAAACATGAACACTGTCTGTGATTATTTTGTCAGCTCTGCCAATCCTGTATAATACCTTTAAGACTAATGGGAGACAAGTACCTTCATACAAAACAAAATACTGTTATATTCTGTGGTTAATAAAGCAGGTCAGCGTATGGGCCCTCTACGATTGATCAGTGTTAACGGTATAATGGTTGCATATTTGTTTTGGGGTTACACAAATTCATTTTCATTCTCTAGTTCAGTATACAGCCAACCAACCAGTGAAAATTTCATCCAATTGGGTAACTAACACGTTTTGGTTCAAACAACGAAAAATCATGTCCTTTGTAGGTCAGGGATTTTATGCACGTTCATACATACATGCTTGAATTAGAAGAAGAAAAAAAAATCTTCGGAAGATTGTTACTAGTATGAACTTTAATATTCATGTTTTGCTCCCAGTAAGAAACAATTACACACGTTGTTTTTAAAGGTAGAGTCCATACTTTGGTGATGACCCCGTTGTGCATAATTTTTATCCGAAAGCTTACTTGTTGGTATATATAGTAGCAAGTATTGTAAGAAATAACTTGTGGTTTATTATTTGATATAGAAATAACTTCGTCTTAAGTGCCTCTGTGGATTAGAAATCAAGTAGGCACTAAAAGTATGTCAGGAAATTTGAATCTCCAAAGATCACCTGTAGGCGACTTTCTATAGAAGTTTCAGTGGTGTCCTTTTGAATGCTCTCAAAGCATTCAGAGATTCGTTTGGTACCCGCTGTCACCAACGTGGATTGAAATAACGTTCTTGATTGACATTGTTGTTGTTTTGGTGTTTTTTAAGTGTTTTTTCCCAATAGATAGGTATGCAATTGAAACTTTCACAGGTGACTTTTAAGTTGTTTTTGTTAATAATTTCGCCTAAATCAGCGTTACGTTGACAAAGACCTAACGATGACCCCACCTTTAAGTTTGTTCTGCGTGATTATGAGATGGAATCTGTAATACGAAGAAATTAATTTCAAGACTCAGCTCTGTGGTACCTTTACCTTTATACAGATTGCGAAGAAACCGTTAATAATTAATAATATATAGGAGAACTATACCAGGTTCCCGGTGGAATATTAATTGATTACTTAATGCTGTTCGTTCGACCAGACAAAAGTCATTATCTTGGGGTCGAGGGTGTAGTCATTATGTCTGCAACCCAAGACGTCAAACACCCCCTTTCTTCTGAGAATTATTATATATATATACATTATTTTTAGCCCACACAATCATAGAAATTAAATTACTGCCTTTTAAAGTGATCACCGCACCATCTGTAGTTATTTTTGCCGTAAATGAATTAGTAATTTTTAATATTTTTCTGGTAATGAAATCAAGGAAGCTTCATAAGTGAACTTGCTCACTGCAGCTCGCAAGCCTCAGGAAACCTGTAAACAAGAGTGCTTGCTGTATTGACCATACACACTCGGGTTAACCCTCTTACTGTTCCACTTTTCTTGGTTATTACTTGTACTAATATAATACCAAACACGGGAAATACTGCTTAATGTACAATTTGATGGACAGAGCAAAGTACACAAGCACACAAGTTTTAAGACCGGGACTCGAACCCGCACCCCTGATGCTCAAAAACACCATTCCGGAGCTCTTAACCGTTCGGTCACGACATGGTGGCTGCCAATTGAGGCAGTAATCACATATAGCTTGAAATAGCTTACAAAACGCAACACAGATGTAACGAAGGGATACATATACAACAAACAGATGAATTTATATTTATTTATTTTTATTTATTTATTGTTTAAGTAAAAGGATTCAAGGGAAAAAGGGTGCTACATTACACACCTGCCCTTGACAGGGGGGGGGGGGGGGGGGGGGGGGTCAGATCAGAGAGTTAACTTGACTTTTGACCCATCGTACGCACGACACGTGTTTGTCTGTCTTTTTCAGCAATGTTGAGGTTCAATTCCGTCACCATTTAATATCAAGGAACGTGCATAACCTGTCTTGCAATCAATCAGGGGGAAACTGATCAAATGCCAGTTAAACAGATGGCCGCCAAAAAAATGTATTTTTATTCATTGATCTGTTCTTTATGTTCTTTTTTAATAACCATCAAAACATTATTACTGTGTTAAAGGTGGGTACACTTTTGGTAATTGTCCAAGACCAGTATCCTCACTTGGTGTATCCAAAAATATGCATAAAATAACAAAACAGTGAACATTTGGGCTCAATTGTTCATCGTAGTTACAACAGTATATATATGAAAGACAAAACACATTTGTTGCACAGAATGTGTGCTTTCAGATGCCTGAGAAAGGCTTCATACCTGAAGCCCTTCTCCAGATTGAAATTTTGGGGTAAAATACCTCTTTTTGTAAAACTGAGCTACTTCAAAATCATTGTTTCTCACTACTCTTCAGTGTTTCTTACCCGGGAAGTTTTTATGGTCATAGAGTAATTACCCAAAGGATACCCTGCCTGTAAACACATCATACGATGGAAAGTCACTATCACTAGTAAACTTGCGGGTAAAATACATGAGTGTTGATTTACACATAATAATAATAATAATAATAATAGTGGAAACTTATAAAGCGCCGGTATCCGCCGCAAGCGGCGCTCATGGCTGTACATGGTTGTATACCCGAGTTTACTACAGGAAGATTTACTTTGCTACTATCCTCTATCCACATCATGCAAAGCTATACAAATAAACATCACTTATAACATACGATGTTGGTTTCTGCTTTTCGTGCCTTTTCCCCCTTTTGATCGGGCTTGTTGGTGTCGGAGGAGGCCTACATTCCGCGGTCGCTGCTCCATAAGAGTGTATTGGTTCCAACCACTTCCAAAGAGTGTTTGACTCCTTCGGCACCTTGCCTAGTTGGAGGAGGTGGGCGTGGTTTTTGTCCCTTCTGGCTGGGGATACCCCCGTTTTGTTGTACACTGTTATGTCCATTGTCTTATTGCTCATACTGTTTATTGTTAACAATGTTATATTTCCCAGTAATTTTGTGAACTATTATAAGTGACTTCAATCGTTTTGAAATAAAGATGTCATTGAAAAGTCAAAAAGTCCAGTGGGAAGAAAACATCCGAGGTTATGATTCGAACCTCCGACCTTCTCAAGGTCCGCGGTTTTGATCAGATGTCTTAACCGCTCGTTTACTGAGCTCGCCCGGCTCCCAGCTGTCCACTTATTCCTTTATCTTGTAAGCTTTTTTCCTCTTCCTGTTGGTCGATGAGTATTATGTTTGTGTGAATGACTTTTCAAGTTGAGATTTGAACTGCCATACTGCATTGGGAATTGTGTTTGCACGAACACCAAAACCATTCATTGTGGGCAAGATCCCACCAATGCCTTACGTGTTAACCGGAACATTATGGGTGAACTGAGACAGAATGCCGAATGAATCGAGATGTATAGTTGTTGAACAAATCCAAAATTTGCAGCTGTTGAATACATCCACAACTTTCTAAGCTATCCACACAGTCAACATTACATACACAAACGTTTTAGGGATACAAACGTTGAATTGGCACGAGCTACTCAGTGGAGAAACTGGAACTGGGGTGCAAGCGAAGTGAAGACATAAGGGAATTGATAGAACATAACATTTTTGTATTTTTTAGATTTTAATTGGGGGGCACCCCCCCCCCCCGGGGGCACCCCCCCCCCCCCAAAAAAAAAAACTGGCTACGCCCCTGCTCATACTCCAGACTCAATTGCAGGCTACTCATGTTCAAATCCGAAAAACATCAAAACTGCCTTTTTCATTTTCGAAATCTATACTTTTGATTATTATAGGCCTGCACTGTTTCATTCTTAAGACGATCAACACATTGTAACAAAACTGAGGAAATGCATTTAGTCAGACACATTTACAAAGTACTGGAAATCAGTATTTCATATGGCATGGGATACAGGGCACATGTCCAAGATGGTGACGTTTTGCGAACGCATGCACAGCGTGAACACTGCATAAAAAAACATGGCTGACATTTTGAGCGTTCATTAATACCTCCTACTTCATATATTTTTTTCATTGAAACAAATGGAAATAAAGGTCCGTGTACGGCTGCCAGACAATTTAAGGCAGTGGGTTCGAATCCCACCCGAGTATTCAAATATGCCTGTGGGTTTTGTTTTTTTCACACGACTCGTGTAAGTACTGAGTATATATTGCTTTACACACGTCGGTGTAAGAGTCAAACCAAATAGTTCAAGAATAATTACATTACAAAATTTCTCAGAAAGTTAAACAGGTTAGCATTTTTAGTAACTGGCAACTCCGAGGCTCTTTGCGATTTTGCTTTTCATATTTGAAGGTCAGAACACCTCGCGGCTTTTGAGTTCATATTTTCATCAAACTATTGTAACCACACGGATGCAGCCCACACATTCCATTAGACGCCTACCTTTCAATTATGTCGAAATTACACGAGGCAGTATACGGTTTTAGTGGAGAGATGCGAAAGTACAGATTTAATGAGACTTTCATTTAAGGTGAGATAGTGCAGTTTTGTGTGGGCTGAGCCAACTGAACGGGTTGAACCCGCACTGTCAAAGCTGTTTAGAAAAAGACCGGAAACTTCATCTGTCGCTGTTACTGATTTTTCCGTAACTCCGTTTTGCGTTGAAAGGAAATGTGCTACAATGTCGAATGTTTCCCTTTCGTTCGTTCATAAAATTATGGCAACTGGGTTCTTAGTAGCCTTTTGTCAAGGCCATCGTGGCTTGGACAGCTTTGTAAACAGTGGAGCGACTGGAACGAGAGACCACGCGCGCGAGCCGAGTGGCGAAGCCACGAGGCCCTTTTCCAACTTGTTTGCGGGTTTTTTAAATGAATTATTCATGAAGTATGAAACGTGCGTTATGCACTTCTGATTGGTTTGGACTTTTGCTACCGTTTCGGGTAGCAAAAGTCGAGATTATAAAGAAACACATAAGAAACCGCAAACAAGTTGGAAAAGGTCCTCGTAGCTTCGCGTGCGTGGTCTCCCATTTCAGTCGCTTGGGATCGCGGCTCTACAAAGCTGTTCAAGCCACGAAGGCCTTGACAAAAGGCTAGGTTCATATAGTTGCTTTGCAGTGAGTTTGAGGGTTACTTGTTTGAGGGTTCGTTATCATGGTCAAATTCCTACATGTTCATATAAGAGAGTTTTCCGTTGTCGATGAAATATTTTGACATTGAATGATGTTTCAAAAGTATTCCTTTTACACAAAATTAAGATATTTAATGCTATATTCATTTATAACTTTAAGGGCTGTTGATTTTGTACAGTGTATCCACAGATTACCAACTTCTGTTGAATTTAACGCATTTGAGTTTGGCTTTATGGAAATATTTCTGTAACGGAACAAACATTTAAAAACACCTAACTTGTGTCAGATCAGCGTTAATTAAGGTTAAATCAAACACACATAACATATACCAGTTTAACGAGGTATTTATGTTGACGGAGGAAGCGTCATCCTTCAAAATCATCGTCCTTCAAAGTTGCATTTTTCTACTTTTCAAATGTTGTTGTTTGTCCAGGCTCTCTTTCTCTGTCGTTGTTTCTCTTTCTCTGTCGTTGTTTACAATTCTCAAGGGCGGGCCCCCTGATGTCAATAAGAACTTGAATATGGCGCCGGAAGGGCACTTTGTGTACAACAATGGTCGTAACAAAAACACCGTGATTGAAAAGGATTCTGGAATTCTGAGATGAGAAGAAGATAAATGGTCAAGATGGAACGTTACTCGAGGGTTCCTTTTGTTATTGCACGATGATAGATCGGACAGGGGGATGAGATCGCGTGCTGCGTCATGATGGCAAAGTTTCTAAATTGGCGGGAGGTTTAGACCGGCATGGCCGTCCGTAGCCGGGGGAGGAAAAGGGGGGTTGCACAGTCTTAGAACAAGTTACGAAACCATCACTATTAATTGTTATGATGGATTGTTTTCGAACCCCTACCCCCCCCCCCCCCCCCCACCCCTCTCTCTCTCTCTCTCTCTCTCTCTCTCTTTCTGTTTAGGAAATGTTTTTCATTCTACAATCACGGAACCATTCTTCAAAAAGTTATAAACTGTTTACGTAATAGAGCTATTCTCCGGGGCATGCTTTTTCATCCTTCAACAACAAAAACATCCAGCAAAATTATTTTCTTTTTCGCAAACAGGCAAACATCGAACGTCGAGGTCCTTGATTTTTTAATTATTTATTTATTTATGTTTTGTTTTGCAATGCAAGTTCGCCCCGCACAAGGCTCAAAGCCACTCTTGGTAGAAGCTACAGGAAGTAAACATTTTAAAGATGAAAAACACTGAAGGTATGAATTGATTTGAGCAGTTGTGTCTTTTGCGTTTTTCATCATCATAAATATGGGATTTTAAAAGCCTACTGAATAATGAAAAGAGGCTTTGCCATGATTACGAGTAAATATGTTCGCGGAATCGTGCCAAAAACATGTGAAAGGGCACTCTATTCCAAAGAGAAAACACTTGTATGGCAAATTTGACAGTTACATTTATCACACTGTTGGTTTACAGTTTATTTATATATTTTGCGTACGCGAAGGTGAAGTCCATCACTCCCGAAATACTTTCCCAAAGTGAACGACACCTTTACGACCGAAATCAGTTCCGAACCGTCGCACTTTACAAGGTCGGAACGTTACGGAATGGAGGGGGGACCCCACAACCTAGACGATTTATGAATTCCCATCAGACTTCGGACAACAGTTGTTTCTTCTCCATTTCTGGATTCATCCCATTGAGTAAATCACGGACCCTGGTAAATACAGCCGGCCTTTGGTGTTAAAAAGGGCCATTATCTGTGTGTGGCAAGCGGAATGATGGGCTATATAAGTTAAGTCGGCCTTTTTAAGCGTTAGAGTGATATTGTGCCGAAGCAGCAAACCGTGCCCGGCTTGACACGTGACAGTTCAATTTCTGCTAGCTGGTACCTATGACATATTCCAGCAAAGACTTCTAAAACGAAGGAAGGGGTTAACGTTCTTTAAGAAAGAGTCATCCAAGAAAAAATTTGTGTCCATGTAAGAATGGCCCTAACCTCTCGATACCAACACTCTTTAAATTCACACTTTATAAAGTGCGGTCAGTGACTATGACTGTAAGTTAGACTTAACAACATGAAGAAGTTATGTGGAATCCACTAAGCAAAAGTAGTACAGTAACGACCGATTTCCTACCTTTCGCCCAGGTAGTAGTTATTATTAAGCAGGACAGTTCTGTTCAGAACTGAGAAGTCTCCCAGATTCCGAAAAAATCTACTCCGCGGCAGTAAAATAAATAGCAAGACAAGTTCTCATAGAACAAAATCTACCCAATAAGTATGATTATACACATGGTGTTACCGCAAACCAAATACACATGAATAAATTAACATTATCTAACATACTAATATGTTGTAACTCCTTTTAGTTCATTTGAATTCAACTTTACAAAAAGAGTAGTCACGCACTTCATGCACTCCAAAGTGTTTAATTTAGAGTGAATGATGTTGGCAAGAAACACACTGATACCGCAGAATAATCATCCTTTGTGAGTTGATGGGACCATTGTGACCTTTTCAAAATGGCCCATTTTTAATAAGATTTCCTTTAAATGTTTATTTGATAAATTTGTTGATGATATAAAACAAACACACTTTTAAGAAATAGTATGTGCTTTAATCAAGGCGTGTTAGTCGTAGTTGGGTCTCCTGTATTGTGCAGCACTGACAATATATTTTTGGTATAAAGCTGAATCCGTAGACAAAAGTATGTTTTCGTTCCATAAGAATCAATACGTCTCAGAATGCGTGGATCGTACGTTGTGTAAATCCCAAGTCATTTTGCATGAGTGGTTCTGATCCCAATTTGCGTTCGCAGTCTATGGGGGTCTATGGTCTTCACAACAAACCAAAGGTCGGTGTGCATCTCAAAAAGTTCAAGGACTTTGGTTGGCAAACAAACACATTCTTAAGAAGATGAACGTATACAGTCTGTAAGAGAGCATGTTACGGTGGCTCTGAAGGGACTTCAAATTGCATATCTACATCTGAGGGCAAAATAAAAAACCGTGAATAAACAATTTGGGGAAAACCGTGTACGGGTGACAAGTTTCCGTTTTGTGCGATGTCCCTTATAAGCCCCCATAGCAGTGGCATAAACCAGAGGGGGCAGGGGGCAGAGCCATCCCACCCGAACCCTCGCCCGATTCCTCTTGTTCCCATTCCCCACCCAAATGAGATCCACAACAAATCACAAATTAACATTAGACGGATGCCCCCGCTTTCCGCCAAATGAAAATATCAGATAACCAGATATTTTCATTTTCACCGCACCATAGCATCAGAAAATCTGCTAATGTAGTTTGTATAAGTGAGGAGAGCTCTCATTTTATTAACAATTCAAGGCCCACCTATTTAACTTAAATGGTTATATACATCATTGGCCTTTGAAAGTATACTACCACAAATGGGCAACCCATGTGATGTGACGCATTTCGCATGATTTTTTGTTTCCAGATTCACACACGTATAAACAACGTGACATTAGCTCGCCACTTTCACAAAGTGGACGGGTATATCAGTGCGCTCTCAGTTTTACGTCATGAGAAAAGGGTAGGAACTAAAATCCAGATGATTTCAAGAAACAATTACATATATTTTAGAATTTTCACTTCAAAAAGCTGGGTGTTAAAATTGACAACATCGGTGTTGTCACGTATAGATAACGACTAGAGACTCAAAATTTACATCATAGGGTGTTTCTTAAAGGCACTGCACACGTTTGGTAATTACTCAAAATATATACTAGCATAAAAACTTATGGTAACGAGCAACGGAGAGCTGTTGATAGTATAACACATTGTGAGAAACCACTCCCTCTGAAGTAACGTAGTTTTTGAGAAAGAGGTAATTTCTCACTAAAATATTTGAATCTGAAAAAGACTTCAGGCCTGAAGCCTTTTTCAGGCACACACATTTGTGCAACAAGGGTGTTTTTTCTTTCATTATTTTCTTGCAACTTCGATGACCAATTGAGCCCAAATTTTCACAGGTTTGTTATTTTATGCATATGTCGATACACCAAGTGAGAATACTGGTCTTTGACAATTACCAAACGTGTCCAGTGCCCGTAACACAAATGTAACTGTTTTAGCAGAAATAAGTGTCATTTTTGACCATAAGGTGTAAATGTTGATTCTTGTTTTGTATTTATATGTGACAACACTAAGGTGTAAATTTCAACACCCCAGTTTTTGCAGTGCTGAATTGGAAGACAGCATAACAACCGCCTTCAAAGATCAATGACAAGGTACGTTTTACCGTGACTTACTTCTTCATCAGCGATGTTGATAACCTTCCGCTCAACTTACGAAGAGTCATGTGCCCAACTCTGAAAAGGGGGGAAGACGGAAAATGCCGCAAAATCCGGTTCACATAATCCCCTTTTTGTCACAGGTTTTGTTGCTCTCGCTGATGTTGTTTACGTCTTAGAGGTTTTTTCTTTCTTTTATTTTCCTTCTTATATAAAGAGTCCTTCTTCGTCCGTTTACCATTGTGTAAGACATGATCACATTCGCATGACCACATTCACAATGCGAACGTGTACTTACTCCATTTGTTAATAGAGATAAGTACGTGATTTGCTCACCAATAAAGACAATTAGTAAACAAGCGAATAAAGATGGATTTATGCGTGTTTAAGCTGTATTTTGTAAATTGCCTGATGGGACAATTTGGAACTGTTCAACAGCAAAAACATATAGGCGTGTCGAGGCCGAGCAGTCACGTGCAATGGGCTCAAGATCATGTGTTTCTGACCAGCAGAGTGTGGCTTCTAGTCCCAGCATTGGCAAATTTACTTGTGTGTCCATTAAGCAAGACACTCAACCATGATTGCTCCGTCCTTCGGATGGGACGTAAAAGCTTAAAGTTACGTGTGTTGTGTAAAAGAACGCATGTACTTATCGTTTATTAAGAGAAGGGGTTCGCCCCGGTGACTGCTGGTATGGTTTACTGGTGCTCTAATGTTGTGCTCTTTATAAAAATTACTTTTGGGGGGGGGGGGGGGATGCGGTGGTGCTACCGATAACTTCTCAAAATTCTGACCAAGTTTTTTGTTAAATATGAAATGCCCGAGTCCACTTTTCATAGAGTAAACATAAGTGCTGCCCTAATTCGTAGTTGCAAGAAATGGGACCGAGCTGTATGAAAACCAACCGAGATTGAGCAAAGTGCGATTGTCCGAATAGAGAGACCACCTAATCGACTCAGTAATTTATGGGCACGAAATTATTCTTGTTTATAGCCAAAATTCAATAAATGCATCCAAACCGAGGCTAAAGGAAGAATAGTCTGGTACCTTTATCTATATAAAGATAAAATATATTCCCTGTTGAAAGTATGTCCTTGGAACAGGTTTAAAAAAGGAAAAATCAGTAGTCTTTAGGATACATGTCCAAGTGATTCAGTTGGGTATCTTTTATTTAGCTCGGTACGTCTATCCATGTTCGCTTACCCACTCCCCAGCTTATCACTCCATTTAAATATAGCATATCAATAAAAGATCGTTTCAATTTCTTATCACGCTATATCTAGACACTATTCAACCCAGGACCATGGTTCTTTCAATATAATAGGCACAAAGCCCCGCAGACCTTCAGACCAATGAGTCCCTTAAGAAAACTACTTTTTTGAGTTGCTGCCATTAGCTGTCAGCTGGAATAGATAGTGGTCTGGCGTGACCAATACACCGATCCATTAAGCCCCGCCCATTTCTCATTGACCAATCACAGCCGCGAAATCTGATCACCATTTGAGCCGTTTGGTGATCTTTGCTCTAATGGTGATCGGGTTTCGTGGCTGTGATTGGTCAACTCGTAAGGAGGTGGGGCTTAATGGATTGGTCTATTCAGACGATGGCCTTGTTTCGGGACTAAGCACGGCATGCTGTGAGGGCCCTGCGGGGGATTTTTCCGACAATTCACGAGACCTTTCTATCCAACATAGCCCCTCCCACATCGGATCGTCAGATCAATTATAATCTCTTTTCTGGTTGTATGGTAAACTGAATTTACTGATGCAAAGACCTGCAGGCATTTACATTGACACTCTAAAAAGTTCCGGGTCCGATTTGACCCGGATTCCGGGTTCTCGGGGACCTGACCTTTTTACTTTAGCTTTCGATAGTATAAAGCATTTTGAGAAACATTTCACTTCGAAGTGATGTGGTAATGGAAAACAGATCAGTTTCTATCTCCCAAAATTCAGTGAATCTGAGAAACGTTTCTGTCAGAAACGTTTTTCAGATTGTGAATTCCAATGACGGATTATTCTTCCCGCGTGGACCAAAACCGCTCCAGATATTCGGTGGTATCTGAAAAATGATACCACTTTTTTACACGATAGTTTGATTGCATACACATTTATATAGGATTAATATAATCGAACGGTATCTATTAATATTATTATAAAGCACAACTTAATTGTGCTTACCATCAGAATAATTAAGCTTACCAGCCAAAATACCAAGTCACGGGGGATACTTACTATAGTATTTGTGACTGCTATACCATGGCTTATTTTTGCTGAGCAGAAAATGTTTAGGCAATATTTTCTGCCTAAGAAGTTGGGCCATAAAACACACACAAAGTTGCGTATAATATCAGAGTAAAGGAAATGTTGGGACTGGTTCACTGACATATTTCTGGTTATGCAGAGGCGATATTATACTGTATCAGCTCGTTGAAATCAAACCCTCTTTAATAACCGTTTGCAGTGCCAGAAGGACTTAAATTATAAATTTCACAGTTAAGCATTCATCTGACTTTTTTGTTGAGCACAATCTGCGTTATGTCACGACCTTTAAGTTCGTCGACTATTGTAAAGTGACTTGTTATGCCGTGTAATTGAAAAGATGACCTTATGGAAGTTTTTTTATTATTTGGAATTGGCCCGCTTATGTAACCTCCCCCATGTGCCCATCAGCAAGGTGTGTATAGGGACAATTTACAATTTTATGTGTACTTAATTAAAGACCGGAGCCCAGAGCAGTTTGAGCTGAGAAAACATTTCCCACTTTAATTAGACACTTTCCTCCACCAAAAGAAAACCCACCTAATAACCAGGTTTTAAAAAGCTGGTCTAGGCCTTGGTCACGATGTTGCCGTCAATTTTTTTTATTTTTTTTTAGTTCGCTGTACGAAGAGTCACAATAATACTCTCCCAGTCTCGGTTTGGCTATACTATAATAAGAATTAATTGAACAAAACCAATAATGGCTTCCTTCTACGCGATCTACATGTTATAAAATTAATGACAGTTTCTTCAACATCAGTCTTTGCTCTATGGCCCTTTCCATAATCACGGCTTGGGCTTCCTTCAATTATTTAGAAGATGCGTGCTTTCCTTTGGCTTTCAACCAGGTGGACCAAGCCCAAGCCAAAGCCAAAGCCAGGTTTCGTAAATACATGATCGCAGGTGTAGGGACGTTCACCAAGCGTCCTGTTAGTTGGGGCGATACTCGGATTAGTCCCACAAAGCTATAAAGACATGCAGGATAATGGTCATGGTCGGTGATCAGAATTGGGGGATTACAATCACCTGATGATGGGATTTAACTCTGTAGATGCGAAGAAGAGATTCAATGACAGGGATTAAAGAGTGTTTAGTGTGTTATCTTGAAAATCCATATAATAAGTAGCGGATGGTGTACCGGTATAATAACATTTGAATTCAGTACAGCATCAATTCTTCGCGTTGTTTTCTTCTTCTTCTTATTGTGTTAGACAAAATGCAAGGATAGGTTTTTGAGTTGTTTATGTAATTGTTGAAAGTATGTTAGTACTGCGCTCATTTTTGTGTTTGATAATATGATTGTATATGTGATATTATGGTTATAATGATTATATAACAAATGATTGTAGGCCTATAACACGATTGCAGCAATAAGAAGACTGCAGCCAAAATTCCTTTTCCATCACAGTGTTTGTGATCAAGTTGCGATATCAAGTTCGCTAGTGGTGTCTTTTGCGGTGTATCTTTTACTGCCATTCACTTCATGATGACCCCGGTTTGACCGCCGCGGCCATCTCAAGCAGACCCTCGCAGAATTGATTTTTCAGTCCTAGATTACTAGTAGGCCTACGTTGGTAAAAAAATTCCTCTATTTGGAATTAGTCTCCAACATATTAAACAGAAAATTTCTTCAGGCTTTACGGATGGCAGCTTGTTATTATGTGGATCCCTCTTGCATTACCAGATTGATATCATGATTAGGAGAAAATGAAAAGATACTAATAAAAATAGTATATGAAAATTGATGTATTTAAGGAAAAGTAATAATGAACCTGACTTTTATTGTTTTCGTCAACTTCTGGAACACAGGTATTAAAACCATCAATACGTCTTTATGAAAAATGAGCCCACATCTGTGCCAGCCAGACGGGTGGGAAGGAGCGCTATAGGATCCACCGGCTTTACGCCCACAATCTATGCCAAAACAATCGGCGGGGATAAACAGAATACAAAGAAAGGAAGGGAAGAAAAAAAAACTCAACGACAAAGTCAGCTCACCGGGGCTGGTTTCGCATTTGCCAAATCGATGATTTAGCCGCCAGCTCGAGTTGTTGTGCTCCAACCAAAGTGCTCCTCGTACGTTTTAATATCACGCGGTTTTTAATCAATATGTGTTTGTAACGACCGTGCACGCTGTTTGTTTTTGAGTTTTTGACTTGTACCGTATCATAATTGACGCCTTCATCCACCTAGAAAGCATCTGGGCAAATTGCAAAATAACAAGGCGTCAAAGAGTGAGGCTCGCTTGCAATTCTGACGTAGGTGGGTGGGATACAAAAAAATTAAAAAATTGTGAATCGGCCCCAAAGACATGCAAAAAGGGGTCATTTCGGGCTCACAGCTTTTCAAGCTAATTGTTTATACAATTTTTTCTTATCCTTCCTTCAATGAGGGTTGAACTCTACCCAACTCCAAGTATAGAGTTGGAGTGGTTAGACGTAGGTTGAAAAGGAAAACTCAGAAAGATAAATATATGAATTTTATGTTTTGTAGTGTTGAGTGAATATCAACAACAAGTAATTTCCGCAGGGCAACAGAGCCCTAAATTTCAAAGCCACTGTTCTCGTGAAGTAACTGGCCTGCAGATTACCAGCTGTGTGATGTGACGAATTTCGAATGTCTCCCCTGATAATTGGTCTGAGCTTGCTTTTATAAGCTTCCCGAAATGATGAGCGTTGTGGGAAATTTAGCAGCACACTTCGGAAGAGAAAAACAAATTGAGGTAGAAGCTATAGACTCACCCTGCACTAGAAATAAGTACACCGTACAGAGAGAAAATAGCTTGAGAAAAAGGCTAGACACCAAAAGACTAATTATGGAGATATTTCAGAAACCGCCCTCCCGTAAATCGTGACATCACTTATGGGTTTTCCTGTATGGTTGTCTAAAAACAAACCGCACTACCTCGGGATGATTGGACACCTCATTGATGATCAGGAGATTGTGGTTTTTAAGCCCTTCAGGTAAAATGGAACCTCTGCCACCTTTTCAGATATGAAACGCCGTGTATTTAAAAGGAGAATATACAATCAGTGTATTTTTTATTCTCTAGTTTTCTATAAACTTTACAATCGGTGAGCTTTCAGCTTAAAATATAATCCCCAGCTGTACCAATCCTACTGTTTTTAAAGTTTTGTTATTTTCAATCAAGCTATTTTCGTTAATGTTTTACGTCTAACTGTCCTCTAACGCCCAAATATTGTTGGCAAAGTCTTTTCCAACAGTAACAAAACGTAATGTGTATCGATAAAAATTACTTCCATTGTGTCACAATAAATTTGTGACTTATAGTTATACGAAAAAGAAAGATCGAGTCTTTCAAAAAAGATTTCTGATTTTAAATAAATAATTGGGTTTGCCGTGTAATGAGAAAATTTTAGTAGTGTAGGATGTGTTAAATGCAATTTTCCGTAGAATGGTCCACTTTAAAGGTATAGGTACATCGTCAACAATGATAGAAAAAAACAATTTGATGAATGGGGCTTTTTTCATCTTAAAGCTTAGTGAACTGACTTCTTTCTGTCTTTCTTTGTTGTTATGAAAACCAATAAATTTGATGAAAAGACTAACTTTCTGGTGTACTGTCATGTTTTCTCAAACAAAAATTGCCACACAATACTTGATGTAAAGTATGGGGTTGATTGTTTTGTCTTTGTAGTAAAAACAATAGAGGATTAAAATAATATTGTTATCATTAACAATGACTTTTTATTTAGCGCCGCTGTCTGCCCGTTTTTACTCTCGTGGCGCATAAACAATTATTACCCTGGTCACTGGGCCATTTACTATATTCCTTAAAGACCATCTCAGCTGCCTTGGGAGTATACAGCTTTTGCTTCGAAGTATGCACGTTGTAGCACACCAAACTAAATCAACTCAAGAACCATCTTTGCCCTCACAGGTACCCCCCTTATACCCCTGGGTGAAGAGGAGCAATAGTATAATGTCTTGCTCAAGGAGAGCAAGAGTGTCACGACCGGGATTGGAACTCACATTAGCACCCCACAGAACTTAAGTTATGCCCAAGACCACCCGACTACGTACTCTTCCCCCCAAAAGAGTGATGTAACACAATACCTTTAAGAATGTTAAACTAGCTTGAGACATTTTGAACGGAACTTCGCGGGTTTCAACGCCCTTATCGTTGAAAACTTCACTTCTTGGTGGTCTATTAATCAGAAGTGGGCGTCTGACGATAAATTTAACCCTTTTCAGCAGGTTTTGGTTAAGGGGCCCTCCCAAAATACAAGATGCTGCAGAAGTTGAAATACCAGATGAGTAGGTTCTCTGTTTCTTTATCAAACCGTATATACCTTTACAGTTTACAGGCACAACAAGGGTTTTTTTCACAGGGTTCACGGGGCACCGGTGCACGGGGAGAGGAGCATGTGTTTTTAGGGCCTTCTGTTTTTGAGGGCACTACATTGTATCTGCATGGGTTTTTTTTCGGGGGGGAACCTTGGTGCACATGATTGTGCCCCCTAACCCCCCCCCCCCCCCCTGCAACGACGCTGCTCAACGTCGAAATACGCTGCAATGACCACAATTGTTTTTTAGGTCATCCTGTTCTTTTCGTACTTTGTCTTCAGCATCCAATTTTTTATAAATAAGCTGTTTTTACCTTCGTTTTCTGGGGGGGGGGGGGGGTTTCCTTGAAAATATACACAGTTCGGATTATCCCTTAACATCCACTATAATAGGCAAAAACACTTAGGCCTACCTTCTTTTTCTTGTTCGTGGTCTTAATTCCTAGAGGCTTCTTTTTGCAATGTTCTTTCTGGTTCTCCTACTTTTTCATCTTTGTATCTTTTCTCTGTTCTTTTTCATTTGTGGACGATTTATTTACAAATTACAATTTGGACGACCCCTTGTCTGCGGTGGACCAAGTCATATGAATCAAATAAGGTTTTCCTTTCCCCTAATGACTTTGGTTTTCAATTGACAGCCCACCCCGGCCCGGAAATGGTTTACCCCAAAAATTCATCAGACTCGGGGTCGAAAAAAGTGCCGCAACATCCTGTAGTTTTTGCACAAGACGTTACCATCTAGCAGTCTATATTTTCTCGCTATTTCAAGAAAGAATAAATGACTAACCATTCCTTGATATATAAATTACGGTAGGCGTGCTTTAAAATAATTGGCTCTTTTCCAAGTAGGACTAGGATTGTGGTTATTTACTTCAACCCGTCGCTCTGTTGCCTCTGAGTACGAGGTTGGCAATAGCGTTGTACCCCGAAGTGATGTTCAACGCACTCTACAAGCTGTACATACTGTATTTATAGTTGCACGGCCTGATTTTGTTAAAGACTTGTTTTCTCTCTGAACGAATTTTGACAAACTTACTAAAACTTTCGCATACGCCGGGAACATTGGACAAAATACATGTTACGTACAAAAATTGATTGTACATGGCTGAAGGAAGTGTGGTAATGTCGGTAATGTACCCCACACCCTATTGTGTCTTCATTGTGTGCTTAGATTAGAATCTCATGAATTTTTAGAGGATTTTAGGGGGGACATAATTCTGTACATGAGGAAAATAGTTTGTTAAAGTCTCAGAAAGTTAGAGGTACCCCTTGCATGGTATAATTAACTACCAGTTATCACTGGCAGATTTTTTATTTATTTGTTATGTGTGTGCAATACCTTAAATAAAAGCTTATTTTTTTTATTAACTTTCTCGAATCTATCAAATAGCTTTTTAGAATTTAAATCTAAATTTTCGGGTAAAATCGGCCGAATTTCGGACCGCGTATCTTTAATTGATTAGAATTTAATAACATATTAGTTTATTCCTTGAATACTACACCAACGCTAAAAAGTGGTGCCACGGACAAAGCAACAATATTGTGAAAGCGATTGCTGAGCAGATTCGACGCAAAAGTCAAGCATTCTTTTACAAAATTATGTAAAGAAAATTGTGATTGTCGACAACCACAAATGTTTAGGGGTGCGTGACGTCACCATCGCGCGGGGTAGGACCTATATTGTTTAATAGACTTTGCAAACACAAAGCACTTCACATTCAAACCATTGCTTTTTAAAATATCACTGCCGACAGCTGATGTTTGGCTCTTAAAAACATTTCATCCAGTGGTCTTGTTCTAAGAAGTTAGGCTTAAGTACTTTGTTTACTTTGTTCCTTCCTTTTTGTTTTATTTCTATCGTTACATCCCCCCCCCCCAAAAAAAACCTTCCACCCACGGACACTCCCATTACAACACGCTAATAATTATGCCCGATGTATGACAATGCAATATTTGATGGTACGCCGACTTTGGCATATAATAATGGATAAATGCTTGTACGGGAAGGGACCTCATTGCTGAATAATCCGAAACAACACTCGGGGAAGTGAACGGGGAAGGGAGAGTGGACAACACCCCAACTTTGGGGTATTCAAACCGACAGTAATCCAGGCAGTGTACCAAAGTGAAGGTATAGCTCAGCGGATTTGTGGAAAGTATACCCATCACTTTAAAACCTCGGTAATAATTTACCGGTACTAATAGACTATTTAGGCCGTGTGCTAATTGTCGGCTACGGCTACGGCTATGGCTACGGCTACGGCTATGACTATGACTATGGCTATGGCTGGGTCGCCACGTCATCGTGCATTGAAGCACAGGACGTCCTTAGCAACGCCCTTAGCAACAGTCGTAGCCGTATACGGCCTCAGTATTTCTCATAAGGTGGTTTCACGACCACGTGTGTGTGGGGGGGAGGGGGGGGGGGTGCGGATGGGCTGAATGCAAAGGTCAATGTGGTATCCAGCCATGACCAAAAGGGGCATTCTTTCTGAGAGCAGGAAGGGTCCAGGGGTGAGGAAACTCCGGGGGACAGGGGACGGGGGATGAACGGGGGACTGGGAAATTAAATAAATTGACAGGTTTACAAGCCAATCTGAGCAAGCCATTGCTATTTGTTTAAAGGATTTCTATCAGTGGTTACTGATTATAAAGGTTATACCAGCACAGATCTTCCTGTGACTGTGAGAAATACTGTCGAGTCGAGAATATACCATTTTGAAGACTCGAGAAGTCACCATTGCCGCAATCGAAATGAACGACTGAATAACGTGTATTTACAAACCCCATAACATGACAAAAAGCATTCCTCCTTGTTTTCACTTAAACGGCCAAACGGGATGAAATTATCACACGTGAATTGATTGGGGGGGTTTTTTTGGGGGGGGGGGGGGTGGGGGGGGGGGGTATTCGGAGGACGGACTTTAATCCACTCACCAAAAATCAATGAAGCAAAATACTAACGTGGCAATACGGCCACCCCCAAAAAATATTAAATCGGGGGAATTGGTATACAGCAATCCTTCACCGATCTTGAACTCTTGGTGGCAGCAGATACCGCCATTATTGCGGTGTTACCTGGGTGGTACTGCGCTGCCTAGCGACGGGTTTAAGCGATTTGCAAAGTAAAAGTCCAATAACCCGCGACTGATCAAATGATCGCCGTGTAGCCCAAACCTTATACCAGTCGCTAGGCAGCGCAGTACCACCCAGGTACACCGCAGTAATGGAGGCATATCTGCTGCCACCAAGAGTTCAAGATCGGTGAAGGATTGCTGTATAGGCCAAAACTCCCTCCCCAACTTCTAAAAAATCTCACAGTTATCTACTCATTTACTTCTGATGACCCAAGTAGTCTGAAGATTTTGTTCTTCTTCTTAAGCAAAACTAGCTTAGGTTGTGTCATAGATTGTTTAATTTTTTGTCAACGTAATGCTGATTTTTAGGCCAAATTATAAAGAAAATAAATAAAAGTCACATGTGGAAGTTTCAGCTGAATGCAGTTTCTACAGTAGCTGAGAAAATAGCAACAAAAACTGAGTATTTTCATATAAGATCGAATCTATCAAACTGAATCGTTTCTCAGATTCAAGCCAATCATCTTTGAAGGGAATCCTTATAGTTTATACTATCAACAGCTGCAGTGCTTTTCACCAAGTAAATTTTTATGGTCATTAATTTGTTGGGTGCTTATACCAATCTATGACCATACCTGTAATTTGGAGGACACATAATATTATAACCAGTCTGGGGCTATTGTAGCTGTCAGAAATATTACATAATATCGTTCCTTTAGACCGTGAAAAAAACCATCTGACAGGTCCCTTTTGTGTTGACTGGCTGAAGGAGGTAAATAATTTCAATCGCTGGTGTGTTTTTTATGTCCCTTCAGGGCCACTACAGTTTTGTTACGGACGGATAATCGGTCATTCTATGCAAATACAGGAATGTTAAGCATCTACGCTTTGGTACAATGTTATTTCTGGATGAACGCCAATTTGTTTGTTCTTTTCTGTCTTCCAAGGTTTTGTGGATATTGTTAGAATTAGTTTTTTTCTTTAAATCAGCTTATAGTTTATGTTCAACGTTGTTGGTGTTAGCTGGATCCCTGCGGATGATCCCATAAGCTGCTTTGGAATGCAATATTTTAACTCGTTAGGGGTGAAGTTGAAACATATTTTAAATTCCTCCACGGTGGGGAAAGAAAGTGCCTTCATTTTCATATACTTGTTTTTATCTTGATTATTCAGAGTTATAACAAAACCTTACTTGGACCAATCTCATGAAGTGTTATGTACAACATTGGTAAAGTTAAAGGGACACGTTGCCTTGGATTGCGCGAGTTGGGCTATGAAAAGCGTTTGAAACCGTTTGTTATGAAACGCATATGGTTAGAAAAATGTTTTTAAAGTAAAATACAATGATCCACAGAAATATGCCTCGAAATTGCGTGGTTTTCATTTTACTATGCGAACTAACAAAAATTTGCACAAATTTGGCTCTACAAAATGGCGGGCTGTGGTTCACAATGTAAAAGGAAAACCACGCAATTTCGAGGCATATTTGTGTGGATCATTATATTCTACTTTTAAAACACCATTCTAACCATATGCATTTCATAACAAACGCTTTTCATAGCCCCAACTCGCCCAATCCAAGACAACGTGTCCCTTTAACAGATGATAAAGTTAATAAATGTTAACATAATTTGCACCTTGATGCCAGACATTCAATGTCAGAATTCATTTCACACGACGCAACACCGATGTGTATTCGTAACAAACGACCATCGTTTTCAGATCTCGTGAGACCTTTCAATGTGTGTAGGCGCCATTTGCGGTGCCATTTTCCAGGATAAATGATATACACGCAGGTGTTGATTTGATTATTAATATCCTGTTCAGATTTAGTCTTACATCAGTCGCATACAAAAATGATAATTGCATCATTCAATTTTGTAAGAAGGAAAACACGCAGAGAAAGTTTTTGCACCCAAGCCTCGATCTGAAACACTGATTCACGTGACTGCCAGCAGGGAAAACAAAAGCAAGATGTCTACGACAATAAAGATTTTGCCTAAAGGGCAATCGAACTGCCTTTCGCATCAATATTCTTTGCGGTTTCTAACACTGAGGTCAAAAATATTGGAGAAAAAAAGAGGGAATAAAACATACAGTGCGTATATATAGGTTGGTGGGACAAGTTGTTTACGACGGAAATCCGCCTGCTGGCTTGTTAATTAGCCGATATCGTTTTGTGTCCAGCTGAAGTTGTTTGTCATTAGTTTGTCTATTATAAGATGCCAGCGGAACTCGTCCGAGCACAATGGGGCGATCGTGTGACATGGCCGGTCTTGATGATGATCTGGTTTCTTGGTACAGACGCCAAGGTCAAGTTTTGTCTCCTACTCCTCCTTGCATTCTTCTTCTTCTTCTGTAGTGTCTTAATGTTTTAATCGTTCTCTAAGTTAAATCTTTCTTTACTTAATTTCACTGTAACTAATGTAAACAAGGGACTTCATAATTGTTTGTTTTGAACTATGCGTTTGAAGGTGTCTTTTTTAAGGTCTTCTTCCTCTTGTTGTTCTTCTTCTTTTTAATTGTTCAAGCTGCAAAATATATTTTAAAAAAAATACACACGTGGGCACATGACCATCTTCGCCTCCTATTCCCTACAGTACGGCATTACTACTATTCTAAGTATTATTTTTTCATTTTTTTGTTCTTTCAGCCTCAATGAGGGCGTCTGGATTTGCACTGGAGGAAAATCAGTTGCTGCGCGGTTTTGGTGTATGTGTGGGTTTTTTGTTTTTTGGGGTTTTTTTTGCAACATTTGCTTTCACCAGCCCCATGTGAGTGTCCGAGTGGCGGCAACGGCTACGGCTACAGCTGGGATAGGACGTCCTTAGCAACAGCCGTAGCCGTAGCTGTAACTGCCATTTGGGATACGGCCTTTAGGTCGTGTCCTAAGTTACAGCTTCATCGCTGTCTGTGGCTTGATTGCTGAAAAGGCACCTTTTTTCTTCAGCGTTGACGCAGTTTGGCCAACGGCCGTAGCCGTAGCCAAAGCCGCGTAAATAACAGTCCGAACGGTTTAAGGGACAGCGCCCTCAACTTTACCAACTACAAAACTATTTGCCGATTTCATCGTTGCTTGTCATTGTTAGAAAATAAACTCACCAGAAACGTAAACGCATTTAGTCAGTGAAAATGACGTTGAACGGAAGCTAAACAGGTGGTAAAAGTACTTCTCAACTTTGACAAATTAAGCTGCAAGATTTTAATGAATCCGCAATGATGAACATCGCCTCTGTTTTGATATGCAGAGCGGGAAATGATCTTGTCAAACAGTGTAGTTTAAACACACGTCCTGTCAAATATGATAACATTCACTGTGGACAATTTTTGATGTTTTTAACAGACAAATCTAACCTTGATTTCTTTTCTGTAATTGGTTACTTATAAACGATTTAGTGATTATTTTGTTTTTTACGTTTATCGTTATGTTATAATGTAATCAAATGCAATAGCTACAAAAATCTTACGCCACAGTACACAGTGTTGTCATAAAGAACAAGCTAGCATTGCGTCCCAACAGCAGTAGGCGTCGCCACTGCAATGCATAACAAAACTGCAGTTGGCATGGAACCACAATAATAAAGACACGAACAAACACCGTTGCTTTGGATGGAGTCAGTCCTGAATCTATCATATACACAAAAATAATACCGAAAGCTTTCCACGAAAATGTGATCATTGTTTCCCTAGACGCCCTCGTTGGTTCCGGTGGTATCTGCTGACAAATACGCAATGGTGTACCCGCCCAATTTTTATCCTTACCAAATATAAGCGGTAAAGGTGATGACATCATTGACTAGAATGATGTGTACATTTAGCCGTCTGCTAACGAGGCCCTCTCTCCCGTGTATTGCGTCAAACCAACAACCCCGGTCGCCTTCACTTTTACTCGCAATCCGCGTGACGTCATCCGCGAGGACAACAGCTCCGCCAGATGGGGAGAGGATGCGAAGAAGAAATGGGGGAGCTCCTGGCCGGGAGCCTATGTTGCCACAGCAACCCCTGCATCAAGACAACAACAGACTCCAGGAAAGGGGCGTGTGTATATGATGAGCCACACTTCGATTGGTACATAGCGTGCAGATCGACTTCACTGACGACCCGAGACATAAGGCGGGCAAAATGCGAGCAAACGAACCGTTTCCGCTCTGGCTTTAGTATCGCGAGTCCAACAAACACAACACCCCGTATACTCTCTCATCAAAATATCATCTCCCAGCGGTATAGCAGCTTATGATATCAGTGAGCTCACTCAATGAAATTATTATGATGTTGAATCATAATGGAACTCGCGGCCTGTGGCACACAATCATTACTTGCTGTAGCCGAGCTGCTGTCCATGCATGCGATGATGTCATAGGTGAATGAACTGTTTGCTGTAATTACTCACTCAGCATGCACACAACGAAAGTACTAAGACAAGCAATCGGTGAATGAACTGTTGCAGTTAAAGTGGTTTTAACTACTTGATCAACTCTATTAACAGAAGTTGGGTCTGAAGTCCAAGGTGGCTCTGGTCCAGTTCTAGTTGGGACGGAACAAACTGTTGTCGAGATGGGCCAAACTGTAGTTGGGACGCACCAAGAAGAAGAAATGGGGGAGCTCCTGGCCGGGAGCCTATGTTGCCACAGCAACCCCTGCATCAAGACAACAACAGACTCCAGGAAAGGGGCGTGTGTATATGATGAGCCACACTTCGATTGGTACATAGCGTGCAGATCGACTTCACTGACGACCCGAGACATAAGGCGGGCAAAATGCGAGCAAACGAACCGTTTCCGCTCTGGCTTTAGTATCGCGAGTCCAACAAACACAACACCCCGTATACTCTCTCATCAAAATATCATCTCCCAGCGGTATAGCAGCTTATGATATCAGTGAGCTCACTCAATGAAATTATTATGATGTTGAATCATAATGGAACTCGCGGCCTGTGGCACACAATCATTACTTGCTGTAGCCGAGCTGCTGTCCATGCATGCGATGATGTCATAGGTGAATGAACTGTTTGCTGTAATTACTCACTCAGCATGCACACAACGAAAGTACTAAGACAAGCAATCGGTGAATGAACTGTTGCAGTTAAAGTGGTTTTAACTACTTGATCAACTCTATTAACAGAAGTTGGGTCTGAAGTCCAAGGTGGCTCTGGTCCAGTTCTAGTTGGGACGGAACAAACTGTTGTCGAGATGGGCCAAACTGTAGTTGGGACGCACCAAACTGTAATTGGATGGGCAACATTCCAATTGGGTCGAGCCAGGCTCTAGTTGCGCTCTGTGGGTCGCCGGTTCATCACGTTTGAGGGTAACTAATGCAACAGTATACACGCGTAGTACATGAGTTCAACCAGGAGATTAATATTTGTCAAAAACGTTGAATGGTTACTAATGGATAATGTCCAGTCAGTGACACGAGGGGCGACGGGTGTCTTTTAAAAAATAACATAATACAGAGGGCGCCCTTTTCAAATTATGACTACCGTTCACAGCTCCCAAACACGGTTGCGTGATCGTCGGGTATCATTATTTTTACCCCCAAAATTAAGGGGTATTTTCCTTAGATATGATCCCTTTCCCAATGTAAAGTAGAGACAATTTACAAGATAATTTGCAGTAGTTCAACAACAGTAAAGGCTGGTATTGGGGACTCTTTTTTAATAAACATTATATAAGTCATGTGTACTCTTGAAAATGCATGGTTGCTTCAAAACACTGCTACTGACCAAAAACACCTGAAATCATCACCCTAAAAATCTAGGTAGCGCTAATTTGGAAGTTGGACTTTATTTAACCGTGCAAGGCGCATTTTGGGAAACGCGCACGCGTTTTGACGCGCACCGTGCATTGACTCCCAAACTAGCAGAAGATGGGTAGACGGTAGCTGCGTATGACGTCAGAGCAAGGGGTCTATACAGCAATCCTTCACCGATCTTGAACTCTTGGTGGCAGCAGATACCGCCATTATTGCGGTGGTACCTGGGTGGTACTGCGCTGCCTAGCGACGGGTTTAAGCGATTTGCAAAGTGAAAGTCCAATAACCCGCGACTGATCAAATGATCGCCGTGTAGCCCAAACCTTATACCAGTCGCTAGGCAGCGCAGTACCACCCAGGTACCACCGCAATAATGGCGGTATCTGCTGCCACCAAGAGTTCAAGATCGGTGAAGGATTGCTGTATACCCACCTTGCGACCAGCAACAACAACTGTACTGGTGCAACAAAAAATAACGATGGTGGGTGAAGGTGAGTGCATGATCAACCTTTAAAATGGTCCATTTTGGCGGGATTATTGTGTTACACAATAATTAATAAGTCAATTTAATTTCTATTCTTACAGATACAATGCAGCCACCATGGCCCAATTTTATAAAACTGGAAAGCACCTTGCTTAGCACAGAAATATCTTGCTAAGCAAAAATGGGTTCCCGGCTTTAATGGCCGTGTGATTCATGTTGCTACACTGGTGCACCTTTATATTTTTGCTAGACTTTAGTTTGACAAGGAGAATTTGCTGCTAAAAGAATTCAGGCAAAAAGAATTCGGGCAAAATAATGTCACATGTCCATGACTGATTCTGTTTATTTTTGTTTAGCAGACAAATTGTCAAGCAATATTTCTGAAATATATAATGATCTATGAAATTGGACAATAGGCTTTTGAAATTTCATAGAGCTGCCTAAGCAGAAGGCATTGCTTAACATTTTTCCTGCAAAGCAAAAATATACAGGTGTACCAATCACAGATCGAACATTTGACATAGTACTTTGGCTGGTAACCTTATTAGTATTCTGGTAAGTATAATTTTTGTTGTACTCTTCTACTTCGTGTGCTTATCATAGTTCTGTGAAATTGGGCCGACTTTGTTCTCTCGACCTGGTTGATATTAGACCGTAGTTGCCGATACGAGTGGCATTTATATAGCATCACTGTGCATTGTATACCTGCATGCAGGTGTAATAGTCTCGTAGAAATTCATAATTAAATTCCTTAAATTATGAGCGGGAATCGATCATGAAAACTGTCTAGACAACCAAGAACTGTAATCGATGTGCATTATGACAATTTGTTAGCAATAAAGTCGGCATAAGGCTATTATTAGCCCGGTGGTCTGATGTCTCATGGGCGCACCACACTAAATAAACTCCCATAGGAACCAATGCTAAATGATAAATATTCAAAAATACTCCAAAAATCGTGAAAGTCTCTCAGCCTCTTGAAAACCAATCAAACATATTTTCGGACGACTGAACTTCAGAATTCTTTTCAATTTTTGCCAGGTCAGCCGTTTGGAATTTTTGCTAACTACCCCAGAAGAAAAAAACGCGAAAATTTGTATTTTTCCAAAACCGACTTGCTGCCAGTTTTCGTGAAGCACTTCTCTACTTACCCGGTCAAATAGGGCCAACTTTAACGCCTAAATTTATCAAGTCTCCTCAAAAGTTGAAGCACAGAACCCCCAGGTTGTGATAGATTATTATATTTACACAATCTATTAATTGCATGACCCCCAAAACGTTGTAATTAAAAATAAGTTGTGGGTTTACAAATTATGATAAGTAGCTTGGCGCATTAATTCTGGCTTATTTGGTGT
Organism: Leptasterias polaris; assembly: GCA_037783415.1. NCBI lineage: Eukaryota > Metazoa > Echinodermata > Asteroidea > Forcipulatida > Asteriidae > Leptasterias > Leptasterias polaris. Next base: position 803,309 of record JAZGTN010000170.1, read on the forward strand.
GGTGCGTCCTATAAGAGCACTTAATTATTCTTTATGGTTAAAAAATTATGCTTAAATTGTTGAAAATAAGTCACTGACTTGATATCTGAAAAAATTAATTGGAAATGTTATTGCGTTCGTCTACAACAAGGTCAAACATGTTTGGGCATTTACATGTACTCTAACACAATGCGATAAGAAAAACCTGCATTACACGCTGTGTACACTCTAATGACAAGTCAGTTGTTATATCCAAATCCTAGTCACTCAACAAGTTATAAACTTATCTCTTTTTTTTAGTTATACGATTCTAAACGCCTTACAATTATTTTTAATAATTGACAAGAGGGGGTTAACTAATGTGGAAGCTGTAAAAGGGAAAGGGGATTGAAGAGGGAGGGCCTGAGAAGGGGGGGGGGGGTAGATTTTGCTTACCCGCCAACATTTTTAACCATGTAATCATATTGAGTTTAAAATGGTGAACTTTATAACAAGAAAGAATATACATAGGTCATTTTACCACGTTTAATTGTCATTCCAAGTTTCATTTTACCTAGCTTTAAGGGATAAGGGGGTGAATGGGTGGGCGGGGCGTGGGCGGGGCTTGTTGCAAAATGCCCTTCCAGACACTTTACGGTTAATAAATTGTGGGTGAACGGGGAACAATTGGACTATAGTTAAGAGTTAAGAGTTAAGACTGTAAGCTAATAAGGTGTTTGGGCTGGGGGATAGGGTCCGGGCTGACGGCTAGGGTTTTGGGCTTTGGGGGTAGGCTCGGCTGGGGGTTAGGGTTTGGGCTGGGGCTATGATTTCGGCTAGGGGCTAGGGTTAGGGCTGGGGGCTATGATTCGGCTTGGGTGTAGGGTTTGGGCTGGGGGCTGGGTTCTGGGCTGACGGCTACGGTTTTTGCCGAGGATTGTAAAGTATAGTGTAGGGTTTAGGCTGCTGGTTGGGGGCTAGGCCTAGGGTTTCACACGCATCAGAGGTGTATTCACTTTCCGGAAACTTGACATATAATGATGACATATCCACCACCTCCCCTACTCTTCTTCAAATAGTCTGTTGGTGGTTTTTCTCTCCTTTTTCATATTCAACCAGCCACGTTGGCTCATGATTCTTTGAATGTGACTAAAACCGTCAGTCTCATACTTATTACTTTTCATAGTTTAACCATGCAGGTTTAGAAAGCAAACCCCTCTTTGAGTGTGAAACGTTGAATTATTCTCGGTTAATAAATGTACGGTAATTTGAGGAAATAGAAACATTATTGCTATACTAACAGTTTCACAGTCAAAGAAATGATGTTTCCAATGTAAAAACAGCAACAAAGTGCCAAACAATGCCCCCACACAACTCATTACTGTCGTTGTTTCAAGCCTACATATAAATGTAAACAGAACACAAACATGGCTGCACGGGCGCCGCCATGTTGTATATATAGGGCGCACCACACTAAATAAACTCCCATAGGAACCAATGCTAAATGATAAATATTCAAAAATACTCCAAAAATCGTGAAAGTCTCTCAGCCTCTTGAAAACCAATCAAACATATTTTCGGACGACTGAACTTCAGAATTCTTTTCAATTTTTGCCAGGTCAGCCGTTTGGAATTTTTGCTAACTACCCCAGAAGAAAAAAACGCGAAAATTTGTATTTTTCCAAAACCGACTTGCTGCCAGTTTTCGTGAAGCACTTCTCTACTTACCCGGTCAAATAGGGCCAACTTTAACGCCTAAATTTATCAAGTCTCCTCAAAAGTTGAAGCACAGAACCCCCAGGTTGTGATAGATTATTATATTTACACAATCTATTAATTGCATGACCCCCAAAACGTTGTAATTAAAAATAAGTTGTGGGTTTACAAATTATGATAAGTAGCTTGGCGCATTAATTCTGGCTTATTTGGTGTGGTGCGCCCTCATAGACCTTATGCATATAACGTCATTTGAGTAGGGCGCCCTCACCTAGAGGTCAAAAGGAAGATGTTCATTGGCCAGTCCTGTGCGCCGCGCGTACAAATCAGCGCGTTTCCATTGTTTCATCATCAGTTTACCTCTAAGATGGCGGCTTGGTGACGTCAATGCATAAGGTCTATTGTCGAGGCTCGTGAAATACGCTCGACAACCCCCCCCCCCCCCCCCCCCCCGGGATATTCTGTCCCCCATACGGTAAAGTGCAGAAAATTCGTCTGATAGCGCCCTCCTTTGAATCAACTTCTTTGGCCCTTTTTAACACACGCCGGGTAACAAAATCCCCCATGACACCGGCACCGGGCTCAGTTTTTGAAAAGTTTTACAATCGTAGACCCATTATAGTTCCACGCAGACCATAAAGTGTTAAAACTCTTATAACCCGGGAGTAACCCCAGGAATTACACAAATGCTAGAAGGATCCACTAAATACTGGCTCCCTGGTAAGCCAAACATTTTGATTGGGAGGGGTGTTGTAAACCCCAGTACCTAGCACAGGCTGTCAGTGGAAGCCTGCTACAAAGAACAGGATGGCCTAATTATTTTTATCAGAGGGTTAAATCTGGGGAAATCTGTATGTCTGTACATTTTTGTGCATGTTATGAGTGAAAATATTGTTCAATCCCTCAAAAAGACAACTTCACAACTGTGATACATGATTCCCTCTCTTGGGTGGAGTGGTCCAGTATAGGATAAGAAGGGGTTCTGACACCACTCCAGGGCATTGAACTTTGGAGAAAACAGTAGTGAAATAAATAAAGTGTGCTATGACTTGTATTACCAGTGCTTAGAACATTCGAAAGCCACTATTGTGATTTCGAAATTCATTTGTTGTCAACACCGAGTGAATTAATCAGGCCCATTGCATCCAGCCACAAGCACTAAACCTGGTGAAAACTGTCAGCGCACACGGAAGGCAGCAAGGCAACCATAATAGAGTAGAGGCACCCACAGATCTGCAGCTCAAAATCTCGCGGCAATTTAACAAGGGAAACAATTGCCGCTGAATACCGACTGAACAAGCAGTTTCAAGTCACAACCGGAAACATAAAACCATCCCGAAATAATCATCATACCGGGAATTCATCCCAGAGGAAGTGATAGTTTCTGTAAACTGCATGCAGCTATTACCGTTGTCAGAATGTTCTCTAATTCCCAAGTTGCCATCCAAAAATAACCCAGAATCTCGTGAGAACGTTATATTTGTGTCTAGGCTATTCATACCCATCCGCAGTTTGGGATTTTAAAGGGGTGATCTCGTCGTCGCAATTTTCCTGAGCAATATTATAGATTCGTCGAACTTTTTACCTAAATTTGCAGTATTTTTGACCGCCTGAGGGCGTGTGTGAACCAAAAATATGTGAAACGAACTGTATTTTTCATTGTCGTTATTATTTTGGTATTATTTATTTGGCTATTGACGCAAGAAAGCAACATACGCGGACAGTCAGAATATAATCAACTGCGATTGTGACGCAAGGAAATTCACCGTTTAAAACGCCCTCTTGTGGTAAAAAAAATACGGTAAATTGAATTTGTGTCAGTCCTTCACGTTCGTGGGACGTGGACAAAAAAACTTTTTATAGGGCTCCTGCAGCAAAACATATCAATGTGAACGATCGCACTGCCTCGTGCTGGCGTATTATTTGTCGTCATGTAGGCCTACCATGCTTTCCATATCAGTTGCAAGTTTCAATTCTTTAAGTGCCAGATTATTTTTGCCCTCCAATCCTCGCTTTGATTACGTTGGTTTAAAACAGTGGCAGCACCACGATGGACTTTCAGTGTAAGATTCAATTTTTTTTTTTAAGGACGCGCAGGGATTTGACAACAATGAAATGCAAATTAAGAATTAGAACGTTATACATGATTTAAAGCAGAAGCAAAAGAGAAATCAACAATTCAAACAACTGCACACAAATTCAAAGAAATCGTTGCACTCGCTCCTTGTCACAGGAAACCGATATAGCTAACCCTAATTATTGTAATTTTCTTAATCTGATTAGCATTCCTAATCCTATGTTACAACTATACATGGCAGTGTTTCAGCCTGTCATTAATAGATTGCAAATAATAAAATTTAGAGGACCCACAAAAATAAGCCTGAAATTACCCTATAATAGATTAAGAATCAAAATTAACAAATTTTAGCAAGTAAACGCTATTTTAGAATTTAAGGAATTGTTGTTACAGTTAAATAAGTTGTTTTAGCAAACTAGAATTCAAGATGCACCAGCAGGCAGGCAGCAGCATGAGGGAAGAAAGTTCCTGTACGTAGGTCAGTAGTAACTAAGTTCACAGGGAAAGATGGGGGTGTAACCGGCCGGCCACAGGCCGATATAGCGGCCCACAAGCCACAGTCTCAGGTCGTCTTCTCTTGTTCATAGCCCCAGAGTGGTCTTTATCCATTAGGACATGAATAATAATACTCAGCGGAAATCCCCACTGGCTTTTCCCCCTTCGCTCCCACCCACAACATTATTATTTTTAGCAAGTGTTATTGCACAGTATCCTGAAGAGATATGGGCCTGCGTTAATTATTTCAGTTTATGACAACTTGAAGGAAAGATAAATCAATTATTTCTGTTTTGAATGTTTTAACAGCTGGTTTGCCTTCTGAAGTTCCAATTTCGTATAACCACATAAAGCTATATCGTCAAGCTTGTCACCTCGATAATAATGAAGCGGCTTTGGGCTTAGTCTGTTCATCACTATACAAAAAATACATTATAATTATCTTCAAATCAGAATAGACAATTATTGTTTACAAACAATCAGTGGCGGCACCAGACCTGTTAATCTGGGGGGAAAGAGGGGGGAACTTAAATTTAGGGGGGCAAACAAAAATCTATAGTGTAATTTTGTACTGCAGAAAAGCATTGACTTACCACTTTGACGGACTTACACCATCTGGGACATTTACGTCAATATTAACTTCAATCCTGGGGTGTTTGTGTTTGGGTTCAGGATTCTCATCGCTAGATTCAGAATCAGATCTGTGCCTATCATCATGGGATGGAGGTTAGTAGTGTGTTGGGTCTTGATGAGACAATCTATTGTTAGTTTATGCATGATGCACAAGAACAATGGGGATTAAATGATTAAAATTAGCATAACAATGGAGGGTAGAAGTCTTGATGAGACAGAATTAGCATAACAAAGGAGGGGTAGAAGTCTTGATGAGACAGAATTAGCATAACAAAGGAGGGGTAGAAGTCTTGATGAGACAGAATTAGCATAATAATGGAGGGTAGAAGTCTTGATGAGACAGAATTAGCATAATAATGGAGGGTAGAAGTCTTGATGAGACAAAATTATCATAATAATGGAGGGTAGAAGTCTTGATGAGACAGAATTATCATAATAATGGAGGGTAGAAGTCTTGATGAGACAGAATTATCATAATAATGGAGGGTAGAAGTCTTGATGAGACAGAATTATCATAATAATGGAGGGTAGAAGTCTTGATGAGACAGCTTTATGCGTGGGATGATTTGAAATGGGCCAATGAGAGAGGAGGGTGAGATTTGAAAATGGGCCAATGAGAGTGGAGGGGTGAGATTTGAAATGGGCCAATGAGAGAGGAGGGTTTGATAAGACAGAATATGTATGAGATGATGAGAACAAAAGACAAGTCTAAATTTTTGATGAGACAGCTTTATGCGTGGGATGATTTGAAATGGGCCAATGAGAGAGGAGGGTGAGATTTGAAAATGGGCCAATGAGAGTGGAGGGGTGAGATTTGAAATGGGCCAATGAGAGAGGAGGGTTTGATAAGACAGAATATGTATGAGATGATGAGAACAAAAGACAAGTCTAAATTTTTGATGAGACAGCTTTATGCGTGGGATGATTTGAAATGGGCCAATGAGAGAGGAGGGTGAGATTTGAAAATGGGGCAATGAGAGTGGAGGGGTATGATTTGAAATGGGGCAACAGAATATGTATGAGACGATGAGAACAAAAGACAAGTCTAAATTTTTGATGCGACAGATTTATGCGTGGGATGATTTGAACAAAGAAAAGTGTAGAAGTCTTAATGAGACAGATGTATGTGTGGGATGATTTTAAATGGGTCATTAGAGTGGAGGGCATGATTTGAATTGGCCCAATGAGAGTGGAGGGTGAGATTTGAAATGGGCCAATGTGAGTGGAGGGCAAGTTTTGAAATGGTGGGGAAAAAAATAAATAAAATATAAATATATATATACCTATGGCGTATATATATATACACACATATGTGACCTGCTCTATCGAAATGAAGATTGTCTCGGAAATCACGTTTACGTGTAATTCACCATTCAAAAGTTGTTAACAATCAAAAATCTTGAAAAACACTTTAAAAAAAAAACCGATTCTGCGATTTTGGTGGTATTAGGTTTAACAAAAAAACTTGATCTTTCTTGTCGTGGTCTTACCTTTAATTAAAAAGATGAATAAATCCACAAAAAGTATGTTTTCTTGAGCATGTTTGTACGCATAGCTACAAGTAGCTAGCTGTTGTTAATAACGATTATCTAAATAAACACGTCGTAAAATAATGGAAGTGGCTTTGTCTTGTAGACTTTCTTCATTGCCTGATAACTTCGGACTGAAACGAGCTACATAAATAATAATGGTATTGTTGGAAAGCCTGTGAGTTACTTGTTAACATGGTATGTATAACTCAAATTTCAACAATTTCCGAGACATTCCTCAATTCGATAGAGCAGGTCACAAATAATAATAATAACAATAAATAAGCAAATGAATAAAATTAGACAGATTTTGTTTGTTTATTACCCTTAGTAACAGACAGTGGATGAATCTCTTTTTTGACGAAGTGGTGGCTCTTAAAAGAGCCGGTTGTTTTATACTGACGTGATCACCGTTGATTCAAACGTTGCAGTTTCTGGAGGCCATCTGTTCCTTCGGTGAAATAGGCCTCCACCAGACGAGCTTTCTCTTGCCGCGTCAGTTGTGCCAGGTAGTTCAGGTATTTCTCGTTTTTTTACGAAGCGTGCCTGTTTCGTTGCCATCTCTACCGTGATGAATTCCAACTCTTCGTCATAGTTGTTCGTCTTTGAGGCGATGTAAACCCTATGGAGCTCATTTACCTCCGCTCTTTTCTTCTCCAGAGAAATTACCCCGTAATCAGTCTTGTTTTGCGGCACCATAAAAATATAATCTAAGTACTTGGTATTCATTTTAGCTTGGCAGCAGAGGATCAATGATGCACAGTCCATCGTGGCAGAATGATTCAAGACTACCGCTATGCCCACCGTTAGTAACTTTCACGTACACTGAAATTGACCAATGATGAGACAAAATTCTGAATTGGGCCAATGAGAAGCGGGGGCTTGATAGGACAGAATTATGCATAGTATTGTACCATCGAACAAAGTTCTAAAAGGCGACGCAGTCAGGTAGTCTGTGAAATGTAATTACACGGATTAAGAGTGGAGGGGTGAACAAAAGGAATTTGGGAGGAGGGTAGGGGAGGAACAATATATCCATATAGAAGATGGTCTACGTGGGGATAAAAGGCGACGCAGTCAGGTAGTCCTTGAAATGTATTTACACGGATTAAGATAGTTGGAGGTAAACATAAGTGAACAAAAGGAATTTGGGAGGGGGTTGGGGAGGAACAATATATCCATATAGACGATGGTCTACGTGGGGATAAAAGGCGTCAACAAAAGTTTAACTTATCCTCGAGGTAATGAATGAAAAAGAAAAAGGGTACAAAGGCAGCTCTAGACGTCTTAACGAGACAGGTTTATGCAAGATTAACCATCCCCCTTTAATCATCGAGCCAATCGGAGCGTCGATTTGGCGTCCCTGACGATGATGTCACTTATTTTCAAATCAATTCGAGAGAAGCACAGCCAATCTGGCGTCCCTGACGATGATGTCACTTATTTTCAAATCAATTCGAGAGAAGCACAGCCAATCTGAGTCTCATATTTGGTGTCACTGACAATGATGCAATTTATTTTGAAAACAGGTGGAGCGAGCACATTCCATAGGAGTCTCGCATTTTATATTTCAAACGATACCCTTTGTAAAAGTTTAAACTGGTGTGTATGTCTTGTAGCCAATCAGAATTTCTGATTTGGCGTCCTCCCGGTGCTAATATATACCTACACAGGGACCACTCCTGTTACCATTCTACGATTAAGTTCGATACTAATTTGACAGTTCCAGTTACATCGAGACTAAACCTTCATCATGTTTTTCATATTGTCTGACTTTATTTAGTACATTAAGCATGTCAGAGTGCGAAGTACTTTTGGAATTCATGGAGTTGTCTGTGGAGCAAAGAGTAGCTCTTTCTCAGCGAATGTATCGGCTGTCGATCGATGAATCCGATTGTATTTATTTTTGTAAACAATTTATCGTTGGAGTAAAAACGATCCACCATAACTCTGTGTTACAAATAACGCATATATCACAGTCAATTCGATTCTTTAGAATCTAATATTTGGCTGTTACTTTTAGCAAATGAGAGACAAACATATTTCATTCTCAGCTTATTGAGATAAAAATGCACTCAAACTAACGAACTATCATTGCACCCCAACATTTTCCCTTTTTTATTTTTAGGGGCGATCATTCGGATGAATGAATTCATCCTTATCGTTTGGTACACAATACTAAACACAAACCTAATCTCTACAACAGTTTAAACAATTTAGATTGTTTCTTCTACAAGTTATCCAATAACCTTAACTGTCAACCGAGTCCATCTCAGGACTGTTTAGTTAAACATCATTTAGCGTGGAAAATAAACTCACCAACATCAGATGGCGCGCATGAAAAACCAACACGTAACCGTAGCTCCATGTTTATAATGACGGCAGCACCTTAGTACGTTCCTCAATCTCTATCAATATTATGTCATTATTTCCCACCGATACTTCTTACCCAAACTGATAATTATTAGAAAAATTATGCTTGATTTCGGCAGAACAGAAAAAACGCATTCGGACATTGTGCCATGATTTACACACACGCACACAATCGGTAGAGTTGTCACTTGCCTATACCTGCAACATTGGACCTTATAACAAATTTTGCCATTACGTCATGTACCGATTAGTGTTCCCCCACTATTTGGTAAAGGATTAAATTTGTCCAGTAGCCTACCTCTCACACATACAGTTTGTCCTTTAACAAGAAAGGGTCTATTTTGTACACGACAAGACCGTAGCTTCCAATGTTGATTGGAACTGACTGTTGAATGCTTATCGTTGTTAGAAGAAGACAATATTTTCATTAAAAACAGTTATTTTCTGTAGTAAAAATGACTGTCTTCATTCCGATTGAAAGACCTTTTTTTTTTTGCTAACACAAGATACATCAATGACTTTAGAATTTTGTCCGATTTAACTAACAATGTTGATGAGACTTAATCATAATAATTTACTTAGTTTAGTTATAAACAGACTACAAACTGTAAACTACAAACTACAAACCAAAATATAAAAAACATACTAAAAACGTAAAAACTTCAGACTATAAACTACAAACTCCAAAACAAAAACATACTAAATATAAACTAAAATACTAAAAACTGCAAACTACAAAATAAAAACTAAAAGAAAAACAAATACTAATCTCAAAATGTTAAAACTTACAAACTAAAAAAACTTAAAGCTTTAAACTACAAACTACAAACTACAAACTAATATAATTTTTTTAAATTAAAATCTTAAAACTACATAACTACAAACTGAAAAAAAAAATACTGCAAATTGCAAACTGCAAACTACGAACTACAAATCAAAAAAAAATTGATAAATTAAAAACCGAAAAACTTCAGCATACAAACTACAAACTACAAAAATACATACTGAAAACTGCAAACTACAAATAAATAAAAACTAGAAGAAAAAGTAATACTAAAACTTACAAACTAAAAAAACTAACAGTTTTAAACTACGTCCAAACCACAAACTGCTGCAAACTACAGACTACAAACTAAAAAAGAAAACCATTACTAAAAACTGCAAACTACATAATAAAAACTAAAATAAAAAAGAAAACTAAACTCAAATCTTAAAAACTAAAAACCTATAAACTAAAAACTAAAAGAAAAAACATACTGAACTGGAAAACTAAAAACTTAAAAATTAACCAACTAAAAACTTAAGAACTACAATTAACATAAATCTTTGTTTAAAACATATATATTAAAAACTTCAAGCTACAAAATAAAACATACAAGAAAAACGAAGACTAAACTCAAAACTTAAAAACTATTGCATAAGCCTAAAAACCTACTGAATCATAATATAAAAGATTTAGTATCTGCATACTTGTTTTGAAACAGAAGTAAGCCAACTTTTACTGAACTTTTCAACTGATACAAAACATTATTAGGGGAGACAAGACAGGAATGCATACATTTGCATCACGCTTATACACCATGCACTTGAACTAAGTTTTACTCAAGACTATGAGTAAATGTTTGCGCTTTAAATTTCGATAAGTTACTCTTAAAGACAATGTGAAAAATATAAAACATTTAAAAGCAATACAAACTGAAACAAATAAATACAAATTTACAAACAAATAGTGGTAAAACAATAACTAGAAAAGAAACTGCGAAAAATGCACTAACACAACGAATCAATACTAGTCAACGACATGATGAGGAATGTGCAACTAATACATCACATTATTATGACACAGCGCTAATTAGTTTCTGTACAAAGACATCGATGCAGTCCAAAACAATCGCAGACAAGAGTGCAGACACTTAGAAACCTCTTATAAATAAGACTGACAAATTCACTATTAAATCACAAACGATATAAAAGAAAAAAATGTATTCGAGCTAAAATAAAACATTAATTACGAACAAATGTTATCGTAATCAAAAAATTAATTTCAAAATTACAACTAAAATCTAATAAATCTTAAAATACAAACTAAAAACTAAAAGAAAACAATACTTAACTCCAAACCTACAAACTTCAATACCCACTAAAAACAAACAAACTAACACATGCATAATACTTTGAAACAAAAGTAAGATGACACTACTAAACTTTATACTGAAACTTTTCAACTGATACAAAACACTATTATGGAAGACAACAAACGATTACAAGTATATGCATACGTTTACACCTGACATCTACATGTACTTGCACCCCACTATACCTTTATTACAGACATGCGCTTTAAAATTCGATAAGCAACTCTTAAAAGTAATGTAGACAATTTATAATTATAATAACAGCAAAACAAGAACGAAACAAATAATATATGGAATCATTGAACAAAATGTACAATACTGCAAAGACCACGGAAGAGTGTAGGAGGAGCTGACTTTTCCCCGTAACTGAGCAATGAGGTATTATTTTAAGTGAGCAGCGAGGCCATGACTGAGAAATGAGTACAAATTTGAGTGAGCAGGTCACGAAGTGACGATCATGCAGCGACGGACAAGTGGTATTGTAGTGTGCGCGTATGTAATCGTTCAAGACGCAAGGAGCGTCTTGAAAGAGCCCCAAACTCAATGATTCAAGACATCCTTAACGGATGGAAAGAGGATCCAGAGGACGTTGCTCGTCTTTTTTATTCAACGGTTTTTGATGACTTGTCCAAACTGATTGACTCCACGATCAAACAACTGAATGAATACAATCATAGTTTGTGTTAAAAGTAATATTACATAACTGTTCATCCTTTATTATTCAATTTATACTTACGTGCATGGTTTTCAATAAAGGTAAAAAAGTTAAATTATGTATTGATTTGTTATCCAATCATTCTGTGTTTATTATCCGTATGTTGTTAAATTTAACTTAAAATATAATTATTTAAGTGAATAAAGAGACACAAATAAAAAGACGACGCGGGTGCCTAAATACTAACCGGATGTCATCAGAATTCCTTGAGTGGTCAACGGGCAAAGGATCATTTTCAACTGTGTGTGGACAGTATGTCACCTTCTTTCCCATTCTCCGCTGTATCCGCCGTACACAAGTGTTTAATTTTAGCCATGGACAGGTCCGAGAGTTTTTTGTCACGAAATTTAACAAAAGCCAAACATTTGTAAGGAATGTTTGTGTGGATCATTATATTCTACTTTTAAAACATCTTTTTCAACCGTGTTCATTTCATATCAAACGCCTTTTATAGCCCAAAGCGTCCAATCCGAAGGCAACGTGTACCTTTAAGTTTTCTGTTTTTTAGATTTTAAGTTTTTAAGTTTTATTTTTATTTTTTATTTTTCATTTATTTATTTATTTTTTTTTTCCCGGGGATAACATTTTATTTCTCTCTTATCAACTTACATTAACATAGTAAAGAGAACAAATGAAACATCTTATATTACAGTAAATAATAAGAATTAAACTGGTTACAGTAGGTTATTCACAGAGTACATAATACTTATTCCATACCAGTTTAATTCTTATTATTTACTGTAATATAAGATGTTTCATTTGTTCTCTTTACTATGTTAATGTAAGTTGATAAGAGAGAAATAAAATGTTATCCCCGGGATAAAAAAAATAAATAAATAAATGAAAAATAAAAACTAAAAATAAAACTTAAAAACTTAAAATCTAAAAAACAGAAAACTTAAAGGTACACGTTGCCTTCGGATTGGACGCTTTGGGCTATAAAAGGCGTTTGATATGAAATGAACACGGTTGAAAAAGATGTTTTAAAAGTAGAATATAATGATCCACACAAACATTCCTTACAAATGTTTGGCTTTTGTTAAATTTCGTGACAAAAAACTCTCGGACCTGTCCATGGCTAAAATTAAACACTTGTTTACGGCGGATACAGCGGAGAATGGGAAAGAAGGTGACATACTGTCCACACACAGTTGAAAATGATCCTTTGCCCGTTGACCACTCAAGGAATTCTGATGACATCCGGTTAGTATTTAGGCACCCGCGTCGTCTTTTTATTTGTGTCTCTTTATTCACTTAAATAATTATATTTTAAGTTAAATTTAACAACATACGGATAATAAACACAGAATGATTGGATAACAAATCAATACATAATTTAACTTTTTTACCTTTATTGAAAACCATGCACGTAAGTATAAATTGAATAATAAAGGATGAACAGTTATGTAATATTACTTTTAACACAAACTATGATTGTATTCATTCAGTTGTTTGATCGTGGAGTCAATCAGTTTGGACAAGTCATCAAAAACCGTTGAATAAAAAAGACGAGCAACGTCCTCTGGATCCTCTTTCCATCCGTTAAGGATGTCTTGAATCATTGAGTTTGGGGCTCTTTCAAGACGCTCCTTGCGTCTTGAACGATTACATACGCGCACACTACAATACCACTTGTCCGTCGCTGCATGATCGTCACTTCGTGACCTGCTCACTCAAATTTGTACTCATTTCTCAGTCATGGCCTCGCTGCTCACTTAAAATAATACCTCATTGCTCAGTTACGGGGAAAAGTCAGCTCCTCCTACACTCTTCCGTGGTCTTTGCAGTATTGTACATTTTGTTCAATGATTCCATATATTATTTGTTTCGTTCTTGTTTTGCTGTTATTATAATTATAAATTGTCTACATTACTTTTAAGAGTTGCTTATCGAATTTTAAAGCGCATGTCTGTAATAAAGGTATAGTGGGGTGCAAGTACATGTAGATGTCAGGTGTAAACGTATGCATATACTTGTAATCGTTTGTTGTCTTCCATAATAGTGTTTTGTATCAGTTGAAAAGTTTCAGTATAAAGTTTAGTAGTGTCATCTTACTTTTGTTTCAAAGTATTATGCATGTGTTAGTTTGTTTGTTTTTAGTGGGTATTGAAGTTTGTAGGTTTGGAGTTAAGTATTGTTTTCTTTTAGTTTTTAGTTTGTATTTTAAGATTTATTAGATTTTAGTTGTAATTTTGAAATTAATTTTTTGATTACGATAACATTTGTTCGTAATTAATGTTTTATTTTAGCTCGAATACATTTTTTTCTTTTATATCGTTTGTGATTTAATAGTGAATTTGTCAGTCTTATTTATAAGAGGTTTCTAAGTGTCTGCACTCTTGTCTGCGATTGTTTTGGACTGCATCGATGTCTTTGTACAGAAACTAATTAGCGCTGTGTCATAATAATGTGATGTATTAGTTGCACATTCCTCATCATGTCGTTGACTAGTATTGATTCGTTGTGTTAGTGCATTTTTCGCAGTTTCTTTTCTAGTTATTGTTTTACCACTATTTGTTTGTAAATTTGTATTTATTTGTTTCAGTTTGTATTGCTTTTAAATGTTTTATATTTTTCACATTGTCTTTAAGAGTAACTTATCGAAATTTAAAGCGCAAACATTTACTCATAGTCTTGAGTAAAACTTAGTTCAAGTGCATGGTGTATAAGCGTGATGCAAATGTATGCATTCCTGTCTTGTCTCCCCTAATAATGTTTTGTATCAGTTGAAAAGTTCAGTAAAAGTTGGCTTACTTCTGTTTCAAAACAAGTATGCAGATACTAAATCTTTTATATTATGATTCAGTAGGTTTTTAGGCTTATGCAATAGTTTTTAAGTTTTGAGTTTAGTCTTCGTTTTTCTTGTATGTTTTATTTTGTAGCTTGAAGTTTTTAATATATATGTTTTAAACAAAGATTTATGTTAATTGTAGTTCTTAAGTTTTTAGTTGGTTAATTTTTAAGTTTTTAGTTTTCCAGTTCAGTATGTTTTTTCTTTTAGTTTTTAGTTTATAGGTTTTTAGTTTTTAAGATTTGAGTTTAGTTTTCTTTTTTATTTTAGTTTTTATTATGTAGTTTGCAGTTTTTAGTAATGGTTTTCTTTTTTAGTTTGTAGTCTGTAGTTTGCAGCAGTTTGTGGTTTGGACGTAGTTTAAAACTGTTAGTTTTTTTAGTTTGTAAGTTTTAGTATTACTTTTTCTTCTAGTTTTTATTTATTTGTAGTTTGCAGTTTTCAGTATGTATTTTTGTAGTTTGTAGTTTGTATGCTGAAGTTTTTCGGTTTTTAATTTATCAATTTTTTTTTGATTTGTAGTTCGTAGTTTGCAGTTTGCAATTTGCAGTATTTTTTTTTTCAGTTTGTAGTTATGTAGTTTTAAGATTTTAATTTAAAAAAATTATATTAGTTTGTAGTTTGTAGTTTGTAGTTTAAAGCTTTAAGTTTTTTTAGTTTGTAAGTTTTAACATTTTGAGATTAGTATTTGTTTTTCTTTTAGTTTTTATTTTGTAGTTTGCAGTTTTTAGTATTTTAGTTTATATTTAGTATGTTTTTGTTTTGGAGTTTGTAGTTTATAGTCTGAAGTTTTTACGTTTTTAGTATGTTTTTTATATTTTGGTTTGTAGTTTGTAGTTTACAGTTTGTAGTCTGTTTATAACTAAACTAAGTAAATTATTATGATTAAGTCTCATCAACATTGTTAGTTAAATCGGACAAAATTCTAAAGTCATTGATGTATCTTGTGTTAGCAAAAAAAAAAAGGTCTTTCAATCGGAATGAAGACAGTCATTTTTACTACAGAAAATAACTGTTTTTAATGAAAATATTGTCTTCTTCTAACAACGATAAGCATTCAACAGTCAGTTCCAATCAACATTGGAAGCTACGGTCTTGTCGTGTACAAAATAGACCCTTTCTTGTTAAAGGACAAACTGTATGTGTGAGAGGTAGGCTACTGGACAAATTTAATCCTTTACCAAATAGTGGGGGAACACTAATCGGTACATGACGTAATGGCAAAATTTGTTATAAGGTCCAATGTTGCAGGTATAGGCAAGTGACAACTCTACCGATTGTGTGCGTGTGTGTAAATCATGGCACAATGTCCGAATGCGTTTTTTCTGTTCTGCCGAAATCAAGCATAATTTTTCTAATAATTATCAGTTTGGGTAAGAAGTATCGGTGGGAAATAATGACATAATATTGATAGAGATTGAGGAACGTACTAAGGTGCTGCCGTCATTATAAACATGGAGCTACGGTTACGTGTTGGTTTTTCATGCGCGCCATCTGATGTTGGTGAGTTTATTTTCCACGCTAAATGATGTTTAACTAAACAGTCCTGAGATGGACTCGGTTGACAGTTAAGGTTATTGGATAACTTGTAGAAGAAACAATCTAAATTGTTTAAACTGTTGTAGAGATTAGGTTTGTGTTTAGTATTGTGTACCAAACGATAAGGATGAATTCATTCATCCGAATGATCGCCCCTAAAAATAAAAAAGGGAAAATGTTGGGGTGCAATGATAGTTCGTTAGTTTGAGTGCATTTTTATCTCAATAAGCTGAGAATGAAATATGTTTGTCTCTCATTTGCTAAAAGTAACAGCCAAATATTAGATTCTAAAGAATCGAATTGACTGTGATATATGCGTTATTTGTAACACAGAGTTATGGTGGATCGTTTTTACTCCAACGATAAATTGTTTACAAAAATAAATACAATCGGATTCATCGATCGACAGCCGATACATTCGCTGAGAAAGAGCTACTCTTTGCTCCACAGACAACTCCATGAATTCCAAAAGTACTTCGCACTCTGACATGCTTAATGTACTAAATAAAGTCAGACAATATGAAAAACATGATGAAGGTTTAGTCTCGATGTAACTGGAACTGTCAAATTAGTATCGAACTTAATCGTAGAATGGTAACAGGAGTGGTCCCTGTGTAGGTATATATTAGCACCGGGAGGACGCCAAATCAGAAATTCTGATTGGCTACAAGACATACACACCAGTTTAAACTTTTACAAAGGGTATCGTTTGAAATATAAAATGCGAGACTCCTATGGAATGTGCTCGCTCCACCTGTTTTCAAAATAAATTGCATCATTGTCAGTGACACCAAATATGAGACTCAGATTGGCTGTGCTTCTCTCGAATTGATTTGAAAATAAGTGACATCATCGTCAGGGACGCCAGATTGGCTGTGCTTCTCTCGAATTGATTTGAAAATAAGTGACATCATCGTCAGGGACGCCAAATCGACGCTCCGATTGGCTCGATGATTAAAGGGGGATGGTTAATCTTGCATAAACCTGTCTCGTTAAGACGTCTAGAGCTGCCTTTGTACCCTTTTTCTTTTTCATTCATTACCTCGAGGATAAGTTAAACTTTTGTTGACGCCTTTTATCCCCACGTAGACCATCGTCTATATGGATATATTGTTCCTCCCCAACCCCCTCCCAAATTCCTTTTGTTCACTTATGTTTACCTCCAACTATCTTAATCCGTGTAAATACATTTCAAGGACTACCTGACTGCGTCGCCTTTTATCCCCACGTAGACCATCTTCTATATGGATATATTGTTCCTCCCCTACCCTCCTCCCAAATTCCTTTTGTTCACCCCTCCACTCTTAATCCGTGTAATTACATTTCACAGACTACCTGACTGCGTCGCCTTTTAGAACTTTGTTCGATGGTACAATACTATGCATAATTCTGTCCTATCAAGCCCCCGCTTCTCATTGGCCCAATTCAGAATTTTGTCTCATCATTGGTCAATTTCAGTGTACGTGAAAGTTACTAACGGTGGGCATAGCGGTAGTCTTGAATCATTCTGCCACGATGGACTGTGCATCATTGATCCTCTGCTGCCAAGCTAAAATGAATACCAAGTACTTAGATTATATTTTTATGGTGCCGCAAAACAAGACTGATTACGGGGTAATTTCTCTGGAGAAGAAAAGAGCGGAGGTAAATGAGCTCCATAGGGTTTACATCGCCTCAAAGACGAACAACTATGACGAAGAGTTGGAATTCATCACGGTAGAGATGGCAACGAAACAGGCACGCTTCGTAAAAAAACGAGAAATACCTGAACTACCTGGCACAACTGACGCGGCAAGAGAAAGCTCGTCTGGTGGAGGCCTATTTCACCGAAGGAACAGATGGCCTCCAGAAACTGCAACGTTTGAATCAACGGTGATCACGTCAGTATAAAACAACCGGCTCTTTTAAGAGCCACCACTTCGTCAAAAAAGAGATTCATCCACTGTCTGTTACTAAGGGTAATAAACAAACAAAATCTGTCTAATTTTATTCATTTGCTTATTTATTGTTATTATTATTATTTGTGACCTGCTCTATCGAATTGAGGAATGTCTCGGAAATTGTTGAAATTTGAGTTATACATACCATGTTAACAAGTAACTCACAGGCTTTCCAACAATACCATTATTATTTATGTAGCTCGTTTCAGTCCGAAGTTATCAGGCAATGAAGAAAGTCTACAAGACAAAGCCACTTCCATTATTTTACGACGTGTTTATTTAGATAATCGTTATTAACAACAGCTAGCTACTTGTAGCTATGCGTACAAACATGCTCAAGAAAACATACTTTTTGTGGATTTATTCATCTTTTTAATTAAAGGTAAGACCACGACAAGAAAGATCAAGTTTTTTTGTTAAACCTAATACCACCAAAATCGCAGAATCGTTTTTTTTTTAAAAGTGTTTTTCAAGATTTTTGATTGTTAACAACTTTTGAATGGTGAATTACACGTAAACGTGATTTCCGAGACAATCTTCATTTCGATAGAGCAGGTCACATATGTGTGTATATATATATACGCCATAGGTATATATATATTTATATTTTATTTATTTTTTTCCCCACCATTTCAAAACTTGCCCTCCACTCACATTGGCCCATTTCAAATCTCACCCTCCACTCTCATTGGGCCAATTCAAATCATGCCCTCCACTCTAATGACCCATTTAAAATCATCCCACACATACATCTGTCTCATTAAGACTTCTACACTTTTCTTTGTTCAAATCATCCCACGCATAAATCTGTCGCATCAAAAATTTAGACTTGTCTTTTGTTCTCATCGTCTCATACATATTCTGTTGCCCCATTTCAAATCATACCCCTCCACTCTCATTGCCCCATTTTCAAATCTCACCCTCCTCTCTCATTGGCCCATTTCAAATCATCCCACGCATAAAGCTGTCTCATCAAAAATTTAGACTTGTCTTTTGTTCTCATCATCTCATACATATTCTGTCTTATCAAACCCTCCTCTCTCATTGGCCCATTTCAAATCTCACCCCTCCACTCTCATTGGCCCATTTTCAAATCTCACCCTCCTCTCTCATTGGCCCATTTCAAATCATCCCACGCATAAAGCTGTCTCATCAAAAATTTAGACTTGTCTTTTGTTCTCATCATCTCATACATATTCTGTCTTATCAAACCCTCCTCTCTCATTGGCCCATTTCAAATCTCACCCCTCCACTCTCATTGGCCCATTTTCAAATCTCACCCTCCTCTCTCATTGGCCCATTTCAAATCATCCCACGCATAAAGCTGTCTCATCAAGACTTCTACCCTCCATTATTATGATAATTCTGTCTCATCAAGACTTCTACCCTCCATTATTATGATAATTCTGTCTCATCAAGACTTCTACCCTCCATTATTATGATAATTCTGTCTCATCAAGACTTCTACCCTCCATTATTATGATAATTTTGTCTCATCAAGACTTCTACCCTCCATTATTATGCTAATTCTGTCTCATCAAGACTTCTACCCTCCATTATTATGCTAATTCTGTCTCATCAAGACTTCTACCCCTCCTTTGTTATGCTAATTCTGTCTCATCAAGACTTCTACCCCTCCTTTGTTATGCTAATTCTGTCTCATCAAGACTTCTACCCTCCATTGTTATGCTAATTTTAATCATTTAATCCCCATTGTTCTTGTGCATCATGCATAAACTAACAATAGATTGTCTCATCAAGACCCAACACACTACTGAGGTTATTTGGATTTCTTGCAAAACTTTCTAATAAAAATCCATTTTAACTAACTGTTTTACCAACATGTTTAAGTGCAACCAACAACTAGCAGTAGGCATAATACAGCACTCCACGTGAACATCAAGTTTATGTCGTGTGTACTGTATAAGCCTACAATTCACTCCAGAAATAAGAGTTTGAACTGTGTGAATTTGACGTGTTGTGCGAACTGCGTTTACAATGGCTGCTTGCGGTTTTGGGCAGACAATGCATTTCTATTTATAGCAAGTTTCCAAGCTTGTACAGATAAATAAATCCACATTTTATTAACATTGCCGGAGATGGAAAGTGTATTGGGCTTTTTGGATGGTGCCAGCTAATTATGATGGATGAAATTGAGTTTATTATTTACAGCGCAAACAACATTGTAACAAATTGGGTGCAATGGTTTGGGATTAAACTCAATAGATCGATCCATTAAGCCCCGCCTCCTTACGAGTTGACCAATCACAACCGCGAAACCCGATCACCATTGGTGCAAAGATCACCAAACGGCTCAAATGGTGATCAGATTTCGCGGTTGTGATTGGTCAATGAGAAATGGGCGTGGCTTAATGGATCGGTGTATTTCCGCCATCGGGGAAAAAACTGGGGGGAAATTTTTTTTGGGGGGCCAAAAAAAATAACTGGGGGTAATTTGCCCCCCCCCCCCTTGCCCCCCGTAGCGCCGCCGCTGCAAACAATCCATGATTAGATATTAAAGTTTAAACACTCCGTCACCAATACTCAGTCCATCGGAGCCCGTGTCTTTAACTGACCAGTCATTCTCCGCTCATGAACGCCCCGCACCTGCTGTAATAGATACGCTACTTTGTCATCCATAAAAGCCAGAAATTAGAATTTTCTTTGCACACACGATCGAGAGAAACAATTACTAAAATCTCTAATTTGTTGTCATACTTGGGAAATGAAATGATTATTTTTATGATAATTATTTGATTATTTCTGATAATGGAACCATTATAAAGTTGTTTCAGCCGCGACGTGGTTACACCATTAAGGGAGGAAAAGGTAACGCTGATGGTTCGTTTCAGGGACAAATTCATATAATAAGATGGAGATATGGCCACTGTATCTCAGAAAGGGTTATTTTGGTTTGACAATACATGGGGGTTTAGCCGCAAGCGCCTCCCGATGAAAGAAAACCTTAGGATTTTTTTTTTCTTTGAACAGAATGACAAAACACTATGCACAAAATACACGCTTCATGTGAGCTTGCACTTGGCTGATGGATAAGAAATCATGTTGGAATTCCCGACAATTATTAATTTTTAGTTTTTAACTAGCTACCACGTACTTAGGCCTATCATTTGCTGATTTTTATTTATTATTATAATTTTTTTTTCTCGAATCGGTAAGAATGGCTTTTTAAATTTGAAATCTAAATTTCGGATAAAATTTAGGGGTCCTAATAGACAAAAAATCTGAGCCAGCATCTTAATGAAATTCTACCGCTGTCGAGCTTTGTTCGTAGTGTTTACGTCCGGCACCCCCGTTTATTCATTATTATTCTTTCTTCAGGCCAGCCGTGGGTGAATTGATCCCCCTCCTCCCCCCCCCCCCCCCCCCCCCCCCCCCCCGTTTTGTAACTTTACATGTGCACACAGCAGCGCCCTCTGTAGTCAGACAGTTGAAAGTAGACGTACAAAATGGCGGCGCCCACTAAACTCGGAAATTTGGCAGGGGAGTCCACACTATTTTTCCTGTGTGATATGCAGGAGAAATTCAAACCCGCTATCCAGTTTTTCACAGAAATAGTTGAAGTGGCGAAAAGACTGGTATGATTAATTTAAAAACGCATGGGAAACCAATCTGCCTTTAAATTGCATTTAAAAGATAAGATAAAACTTAAAAGACAAAATTTCAAAAAATGAGTACAGCGCCCCAGTTACTGGGTCTACTCATGGAGGAAGGTCCTCCATGGTCTACTGCAGTATAATCTTTAATTAATATAATATGCACATTAAAGGCCCCTGTACACTATTGGTAAGATCGAAAAACACAAATGTTCACAGATTCACACATAACTTACATGATTTAAAGTAAGTAATGGTAGAAAGGGTTCCTTAAAATATTTCTGCCTAAAATGCTATCGTTTCTGAAAAATGAGTAAAACAATAGTTTTTATCGCGCGCGATATTTACCTCCATGATATTAATAAACTCGATGTTTGAAAAACAGAAAACACATAAGGTCTCTTTTCACTATTTTCTCGTGACCTCGATGACCAATTGAGCTCAAATTTTCACAGGTTTGTTATTTCATGTATGTGGTTGATTACACAAAACATGAACACTGTCTGTGATTATTTTGTCAGCTCTGCCAATCCTGTATAATACCTTTAGCACCAAGATCAAGGTGTTTAACAAATAACAACTTTATAATTAATAAATCCTGTCTATCAGTATCACCAATCAGCATGATCAGGCATACTAAAGTTTAAACCATTTTCAATACAGTTTTGACTCCTGGGGAGCAAGCCTGCCTCTGGCCCTCATAAAAGTGGCAAATTGCCATCCAATTTTAATGATCTCTTTATATCATGTTCATCAGTACATACGCATGGAACCAGAAGTGCATCTAGGGGTGATCTCTATACTATATACAATCGAACTTCTTTATCCAAAAACAGCCTCATACCAAGATGCATTCTATTCTGGAATAATCTTAACCTTGATATTAGACAGTCCCTCACACTTAAATCATTTTCCCTAAACCTGAAACATTACCTTTTGAGCATGTATTAACATGTATTAATAAAATGTATAATTTAGTTCTATATGTATCATTATTTCTACACAACATCGTATAATCATTTTAATTAGTTAGTCTGGTCTCACTGTCTCCTTGTCTTGTCCGAGTCCTTGTCTGTCATAGGGAATGGCATAAAAGCGTCACGCTTCACCCTTTTCCTACATGTTGGTAAATTTAACTATTGTTCTCATAATTTTGGAATTGTATGTACAGGTATGTACTGATTACTTAAATTGTATTTGCATGTATGATATTTATGTACCAGCATGAAATAAATGTTGTTGAAGTTATAATACACCATGGTAATAAGAGAAGCAACTTTATGGTGAAGTGTCTTGATCTTTGTACACTAGTCGCAATAATTGTAACCTTCCATTCTTGCGACCGTCGGGAGGATGGAGGGTTACGATCATCGCAACTATTTGTACCCAAGTGTCATGTGTGTACTGTGTATAACATTGTGTTTGGAACCAACACAATAAGACTAGGCAATATGAATTTGAGTCCGGTGACCTTCAGATTGAAACTTTTATTATAAAAATTATCTTTTGATTTGCCACTTTAGTCTTTAACCTTCACTTTCAAATACATTCATTTTCAGACTGAGACCTCCAGGATTTTGGAGATCCCTCTGATCGTTACTGAGCAGGTAAGAGCATTGTCTGAAGTGAGTTCAGACAAATAAAAAGCCAGCAGGTTTGTTACCGCCCAAACTATCCCAATCATGAACCATCTCTCATTTAGGACACAATAACTCAAAGAAAAGAAACTCTTGTACAGAAATACCAAATCATTTTGCCCTATTCCTTTGTTCCACTAAGTTCCCTACTGAAAAATTCGGTGTAGAAATTTGTACTCGTAAAACTTTACAAGTTTACTAACGTCACACTCACAGGTCAGCCTGAGGCTGTATATGTGTTGGTGGCTGCGGCTATGGCTACGACTGTTGCCAAGAGTGTTGCCAAGGACATCCTAGATACTTCAAGGTGCGATGACATGGTGATGTAGCTGTAGCCATAGCCGCCAATTCAGACACGGCCTTAGTAATTATTATAGTTGCTGTGCTCTAGTCAATGTTTCCATCAAAATATATGAAAGTCAAAAGTTTCTGAACATTTTAGTTATAGATAGGTTGCAGTATGACGTAAGTCGGCCATCTTTACGGGCAGTTTGGAACACACAGTCATGCGTTACGCATGAGAACGGCGTGCAGCACGCGCACATTTCACCAAACTCATTGCATGATTGGTTAGTGAATGACGCGGCTGCGTTAATAATTTGAGCGCTTGACGCGCCTGCAAGCCAAAATGCGATTTGCCCGTAAAGATGGCGTCTACTGGGAACTATCTATACTGTATGCTTTCCAATTCCTGCAGAAACAAATTCACAGAATTTTAAAAATAATTCCCATTGTCTTTTTAACTCCTTGTTCAAATTCATGGTACATTGCATGCAATTAGCAATCACCTCAAATATATGTGACATGTGCAATCTTGCATGCCATGAAACAAATCCAAACAAAGAAGGCGCATAAACTAGTGGGATGTTGTGGTTATGGATAGGGGTAGAATTCGCAAAGAGCTAAGATTG
The DNA here is from genome assembly GCA_037783415.1 of Leptasterias polaris. Taxonomy (NCBI): domain Eukaryota; kingdom Metazoa; phylum Echinodermata; class Asteroidea; order Forcipulatida; family Asteriidae; genus Leptasterias; species Leptasterias polaris. The sequence continues at coordinate 827,372 of JAZGTN010000170.1, forward strand.
ATCTTAACTGTGTATCAATCTTAATTGCTAAGCAAAGTGTGATGTCACAATACAAATCACTATGGCAATATATTGCCAACTCACCTAAAATGAATCTTAGTGCTTTGTGAAATCAACACCAGACGACAAGGTATAAAGCACACTAGGATTAAATTTGAAGAGCAGGAAGTTTCATATTTTTCCAGACAGACAAAGTTTGTTTTTCACATCACTTCCCTAAATCCTTTGAATATTGGGGCTCTTGACGCTTTGTTTCCTCCAATGTTTCTTCCTATACAGTATCCAAAAGGCCTCGGGAGCACTGTGTCAGATCTGGACATTAAACATGCAGTGGGAGTTTTCCCCAAGACGAAGTTCTCTATGCTCTTGCCCCTCGTGGAAGAAGAACTGCAAAGGAGACCACATGTGAAAGCTGTAGTTCTCTTTGGTATTGAGGTGAATGAAACATCCCACCCTCTTCCTCTTATCCCCATCCCCAATTCTACTTGTTTGAAAAAACTATGCACTGATATCATCAAGATCGAAAGGCACTTTCTTTCTGCTAAAACAATTTGCACACAGTGACTACAAAATTCTGTAATTGTCCAGTATTTAATGATAAGATAACTAGAATAACTTGAAGTCAAGGAGTCACAGTATCTAGATTTGTGTTTTTGATTTAAGGCTCATGTATGCGTTCAGCAGACTGCTCTGGATCTTCTTGCTAAGGGTTTAGACGTCCACATAGTCGCTGATGCTTGCTCCTCACGTAGCATGATGGATCGACAGTTTGCTTATAAGGTAGGTCCGCTTAGATTAGTACAAACCACACTCTCTTTTTTTCCTGATGCAATTGTTACATTTGTTAAAATGTAGCGATACCCGTGTCTAATAATACAGGATTCGAACTGGCCACTCGTCACAAACACACAGGTGCATGCTTGTTGGGCTGGTGGTAAAGATGTTTGGTCTAGAATGTGGGGGTCTTGTGTTCGAATCCCACTGGAGTCAATTTTTTTTGGCAGGACTCTGAAAGCAGCCTGAAGAGACTTGTGTAGAAAAGATGATGAAGAAATGTCTTGCATCCTGCATTGTTGTACTCTCCTAAAAGCATTGCTGCTGTCCTGGAGAGGGTGGGTTGAAATTCCATACGTGCTCTGTGCATGTGCTGTCAAGATTGTGCTTATAAAGATGGTGATACATTCAACTTGTCCTGATAGAGATTGGCAGCTCCATCCCTCTTATAGCTGGCAGTGCTTCTCTCTGGAACCCTTTCAGATTTGTTGCAGTGACTGCAGCCACTGGTAGCAGAGATAGGTTTTAGATGAGTTTTAGATAAGGGAGGAAAACCCCACAAAGGGGAAAACCAAACCCGCATGCAAGGCTCCAGTAAGGAATTCAAACTGGGGCCACACAGGTGAAAGGCAGGAAAGAAACCACTGAGCCAGCCTAAATGCCAAGTTTCAGAAAGTAGAGGACGCTTGAATCAATGTGACTCCTTTCATTTATATTTTATCTTTTACAGAGATTACGGAAGGCCGGAGCGATAATTACAACAAGCGAGGCAGTCATATTCCAACTGCTCGGAGACTCTAAACATCCCAAGTTCAAAGAAGTGCAAGCATTGGTCAAAACTGTTGCACCTGTATCGGGTCTGGCGCCTAATTTATAGTTTCATGTTTGGCCTAACAGCAAACATTTTTTTCAATAATTGTTATTTTCCACTGTCTAATTAAAGGCAATATGTAGACAAGCCTACATGTAATCAAAATTGGAATTTTTTTTGGTTGGAACATATTCATTTGATTGCAAAGTAATTCGCAAGGTTCTGGTTTGTCTGCAGAACTCCCGCCACAAAAAGGGGGGGGGGGGGGGGGGGGGGTCACCAAGATCATCATAAATTGTATGAAAAGTAATTTGTGATTAAATTTGCACATTTAGTTTTGTTGTTTTGGGGTAATGTGTTCAACACATCACCCTCCATGTCTAAATCTCTCTAACCAGATTAGAATTATTTTAATGGGCTTGAACAAATACAAATTTACTAGAGCGGGATTTGAACCAACGACCTCTGAATTAACATGCCGGCGCTCTACCGTCTGAGCTATTTAGCCAATACCTTTGTTTAGGGGGTGCCAGTCAGAAGCCATTCAACCCTAAACTGCCATGTAGCCAGGGATCACACCCAAGTATACGATACAACCTGGGAAACGGCAGCCAGGGGATCACCTTTAAACAGCATTTCAAGTCGGATTTGGATTATGTCTGAACTATGCCTTTCTCGGTCACGAGTAAATCCTCAAATTTGTATTCCTAATTATAGTGTTGCACGGGAACCTTAAGATCAGTAAAGGCGGTTATTCATCGATGCAACAGCATGCCCTGAACCATGTGACATACCAACATTGGATGTAGTCTGAGGAATTCACTTATTACCAGGGCCAAATTTCATGGCTCTGCTTACGCGCTTGCGTAGTCCACGCTTACACAGCTAGCGCAGAAGTTCGGCGCTTGCTCGGTAAGCAGAGAATGGTGATCGCAAGCACAGAATTCGGCACTAAGCGGAGCCATGAAATTTGGCCCAGTTCATTTGTGGGAAGAAGATGGCAAGCAGGGGAAAAGACCTATTTATGTATTTTTATTTTTTTTTGGGGGGGGGGTCTTTTTATCGATCAAACTACTCATTTGTGCATTTATATTTGTTTGCATTGGAGGAAGGCAAGAGGGAGAGGAGTCGGGGCTACAGTCCACCCCTCTGCTCATTACCAAGCAAGGCATTGTACCAGATATCATTCTAATCTAACTCGCAAATGGCTTCTTGACTACAAATAAGATTACCAAGAAAAAATTTGATTTAAGACTATTTTTTTTGTATTGTACCTTTTTGGATAAAATAATACTTCAGTTTTTCGAACAGCTCATCTTTTTTTATATTATATTCTGATCAATTACTGTATGTCAATGTCAAGTTCTAAAGAGTTTGTCAGTGTTCAATCAAGCACACATCCTACATGGCTCTGCTTACCACATAATACATTTGAATAATAATATGGGATGAATGGGCCCCTAGTATTAAATATGCAACTCAATCCAACAGCAATATCAATCCAATATGTCACGGCTAGAGGGTGTTCCCCCTTTTTCCCCAAAAGGTTAGGTTACTTTAACACACTCTTTTCCTCTTGTACAAAAGTTCCCGTTCCCATCCCCCTAAAAAATTCCTGAGATACACAATAGGGGGGGTAAACCATGCGTCCATCATTAAGAACAATTAATCATTTGCTCCTCTGTTGGGGGCGAGCAAAAGATTTGTCATTTGATTTTCCATGCAGCCATCTTTGTTCTCTCTACCAATCAACCAGTGTAACCAAACTGAGATTGAAAGGGTAAATAAATAGTCTGATCCCTATTCCGGTATAACAAGAGTCGGCACGATGTGAAGCCGTGTCCAAATTGGCGGCTTTGGCTATTGCTATGGGCATCCTACAATGCTTGTTCATGTGACGATCAAGCCACAGCCGGTAATTCGGACACGGCTTAAACGGCGGTGAGCCAACGCTGAGTAAAGTCAATAAAACAACAAGACAAATAACTTTGTGTTACGTAACAGAGTTTTATTCAAAGTAATGCTGAATATGGAAAAAGTTCAGTTCAGTTACAAAATTCGTTTTAACAGATTCAAGAGTTATCCAAAACCAAACATAGAAAATTGATTAGTTTATAACATTAAAAGGAAAAAATTCATGCACTTGATACATTGGCATTATTGCGCAGTGAGCATGCCGCCATTGCTGTTGTCTATGGAGCACAAACTAGTGTACCCAAATGCATTTGGTTACAATCATTGTTTTAAAAAAAACAAGCGAATTAATACACATTACACGCAGCCTGCTGTATGCGCTGGACATGGGCGCGCTTAAGCTGAAGATCACGCATAGAAAACTAAACACAAAATAATTCAGGTCTGATATCAGGTACACTATTTTAGTATAGAAAGTTGCTAGTCTTTGTTTTATTTCTATGGCTTGGGTACATTAAAAAAATCCAGAATTATTTAACACCAACTATTTGCAGTTAAAAGAGTTTCAAAAAGAGGGCTCCAAGTTCTTTTCACTGATGAAACTTTTAGAAAAGGGCCCCTAACAGTCGGCCTTCCTCGGTGTAGACTCGTAACATTTTCCTGATCCAATTCTTGTGAGCTTATGACCCACTGTCACTGCAGCAGTGGTGATGTGAAAATTCTTTCTTTAAAGTTTTATATTTATTGTATAGACGATGTGACCTCTGACGTAATTTGAAAATCATAGCATGATGCGCGCATGTCGTCGGGCAAAACCTTTGTGTACTTGCCAGCCAGCTAGAAAGTACATGCAATATTACCATAACTACTTGCCTGGCGGAATGAATGTAAACAGAGGTCACATCGTCTATACTCATCTAGTGAATGACCTCTGAATCATAAAACCAGTGAAAGTGCCCGAAGGTCATCTTGTTTGCCTTGATGAGGTCCCCTCATTATGTTAAACTCCACTCCTAGTCCAATACTTGGGAGGGGGAGATACTGGTAATGTCAGAGGAAAAGAAGCAACAGGCGGAAACAATCTCCACTCAGCTGCTAGAGACCTACGGTGACCAGACCCCAGCCTGCTCTCTCCTTCAACAGTTTCGGAGGCAGCGTGCGACCAAGACAGTAAGGGAATTTTCCCATGCCCTCCAGGAGATTGCAGGTCGACTACAGAGACCCTGCCGCTGTTGCAAAGCCCGATGAGATGATACATTAGACATGGACACAAAGCTCAACTATTTGAATCATATGTGTCAGGAAAACTGAGGCAAGTCATTGGAACTGAGGAAGTGCTTGCTGATACAGTAGGTACTGCAACAGCAATGTCATCAGTACTGCATTCACTTCAAGACTAGAGAAGTGGAGCAAGATACTCCCAAGAGATGGGGTGGTGTTACTGAACTTTTAAAACTTCCCAGACAAAGTCAGTGCTGCTAAGATCACACTTTATTTGTTATGCTTGCCCACTTTTTAAAATTATTATTTAAAGAATAAAAAAGTGTCCCAGGAGACATAATCTGTACAATATTATCAAAATAGCAATTTGTTGATTTATTTTACAATGGCACTAGATAAAGAAGGCACATAAAGTATCCCCAAAGTAATAAGAAATAGTTTTATTTCTTATCTTTTAAAGATTTTAATTCTGATTTATAACATATCAAACATAATTAATAAAAAATATTTTGTAAGACTTTAGCCCGGTTCATACTTCCTGCAAATGCGAATGCGATACAATTTTGGCGCAACAAATAATTCGGAAGAGTTGAGCTGTGCGAAATACTCGCAGCGAAAATAATAGAGCTGTGACGTCAAAATTCGCTTCACATTAGCATTCGCAGGAAGTATGAACCGGGCTTTAGTCATAGGTTTCAAACCACAACCTGAATTTACTGGAAGCATAAAAGTTAATATCATTATCGAGCCTGAAATAACACCGTGGCCAGGGAGGCATGCCTACCAGAGTGAACAATATCCAGGGTCAATGCGACAAATTCTTCAAGAATATTGCACAAGCGAAATCCAAGCTTCCTACCCCAGTAACTAGGACCAACATCTCATCTTAATGAGGTCGGTGGATTCACGTACAAGTCAAGTAAGGCTATGGCCTCTGTTGCCCTGGTACTGCCCCTTCAAACTGCCCATAAACTTAAAAGATTTTCCAATGGAAGTGCCCTTTGCAAAGGGAAAATGTCCTGGTCCTCTCAGATATGAAATCCCAAGCCTGCAATATGACAAATCCCTCTGAGAGCTGCTTCAACAAGAAAACTCCATGGCCAAAGTCTGAACAATTTAGAGCATGTAATAGACAGTTAACATTCATGATTGTATGACACCAGGCAATAATCATGAACTGCAGCTTAACCAACTTAACCGGTGAAGTGATTTCTCGTAATCACAAAAATTGTGTAACACTTTGGGCAAAAAATAACTGGTGTACCTCAGTTAAAGCCTCCAAAAGGCAACATCAAACACACTACCAAATTAAACTCCAAAAATACAGAAATTTATTTTGATCAAAAATTTGTCAAAAAAACAAGATCAAAATTGATCAATAGAGCTCTTCTTTTTGTCATATCAAAATTGGGAGACTTTGTTTTTAATCAATCGTGGCTTAACATCACCTCCCTAAAAATTAGGTATGGGAGTTTTTTCCAATAAATTGATTAAATTAAATTTTAACAAAATCACAAACCATGTGATAATATAAAAAATATTTCAATTTATGGATATAAAAGGTCAAGTGAAAGTGGCACAAAACTCCAAGTGATTCCCTTTCTTAGGAATGCCAGACCAAAGTAACAATTAAATAGTCATTGGACAAAACATGAAGTCATGCAAAAATTAAAATAAATAACCAAATAAATTGAACTTATTATACTGTACAATGCTGATATTTCAAAATTGCATATTTACACAGATCTTAGTGAATTCTTTCGCTCCAACCTTTTAATCTACTTCATATTAAATATTTTTTATAAATTTGATAAGACGATAACATAAATATAAACACTTTTCATTCATCTCTAGAGTTGTAAATTATAAAACATACAAAATGCTTTTGATTGTAATGTAAATTTAATTGTAAACATAAGGCACATTGTTAACGATGGAAGCATGTTTTTGGATGTTCTTGGAAGTGAGAAAAACAAAACTATAATTGTTGCCAAGGTTTTGCAATTTTACTCTTATTACACACTTGAAGAGTAACAAAGGTTAATGACATAATGGTAGTTAACTCATCATATCAAAGCACACCTCTTCGTTTACTACAATGTACACAAATAGGCACAGAGACTACAGGCTGGTAACTGTGAACTGACATCAAACTGACATGAACTCTGACCTCACTGACTAATGGACCATCACACACTGGAAGTCAAACTTGTGCAAAGGTACATTGAAGTTGCTGCAAGTTTGGGTCGGGACTAACACATTCTTTCGCTATGGTGCGCCGCTCACGCTCACAAAATAATTACCTCAACATTAGACATAGAGTACATTGCAAGTTGCATTTTGGTATCAAACTTCTTATAAATAAAATATAAATGAAGAAGTTACCTGACTTTGAACGAAGGTGAATTGAGAATTTTTGTTTCTGTGTACAAAGAATTCCCTCACATCTGCGTAGTGAATAAGTTTATCAAGCAAAACTGCACCAGCTATGAGGAACGGAAGACCAAAACAACAAATGTCATTGTCCTAAGTTGGGCCTGAACCTAGGTCCACTAAGGTGTGAGGTAAAGGATGAGTCATTGAGTAAACCTACAGGTAATGGCAATAAGCCAGACTTGGCTACTCAAGTATGTCAAGCAGCAGCAACTAAGACAAAGTCCATGCAGTTTTTATTGTCCTAAGTGGGGTGTGAACCTTGGTCCATTGAGATGGACTTAGAAAATCTACACACAAATTTTGTGTCATGAAAGGGCCTTGAACATTCATTGGTTCATTGAGGTTGACTTTAGGAACTAATGACAAAATCCATGCACTTATTTGGTCTTGAGAGGCATGTGAACCTTGGTCCACTGAGGTTGACTTAGGAACCTACAACCAAATCCTAACACTTATTTGGTCTTGAGAGGGATGTGAACTTTGGTCCACTGAGGTGGACTTAGGAACCTACAACCAAATCCTAACACTTATTTGGTCTTGAGAGGGATGTGAACTTTGGTCCACTGAGGTGGACTTAGTAACCTACAACCAAATCCTAACACTTATTTGGTCTTGAGAGGGATGTGAACTTTGGTCCACTGAGGTGGACTTAGGAACCTACAACCAAATCCTAACACTTATTTGGTCTTGAGAGGGATGTGAACTTTGGCCCACTGAGGTGGACTTAGAAACCTACAACCAAATCCTAACACTTGTTTGGTCTTGAGAGGGATGTGAACCTTGGTCCACTGACATGACTGAGGTGGCTTGCACGGGAATAACCACTACCTAAACATAGTTGTAACAAATCAGTTTTTGCACTAGTTGAAAAATCAAACAAACCTGCATTTGTAGTAAGGAACAGAAAACCAAATAAATGCACTTACGTGTATTTGGTCTTGAGAGGGATGTGAACCTGGGTCCAATGCAAAAGAAGGCAAGGGGGTAAAAACACCACGCAAACCCTATATCTAGTCTCCACAAGCAAGGATTAACACACAAAAATGTGTTACGAGTTGGATAAATGAGTTATACAAAAGTTATAAGCATCAGCCTTTTGCCATCCAGATGAAACAGTGAACCAATTTTAAAATCAAATAGGTCTTACTGAACATCACCAAACTCTGGCAATTTGTTTTTTTAGAATGCAAAATGTCGGCATATTTTCCAGTGTTCTCCCTTAACAGTGGTCCGCTGGCCAAATGCCAGTGGAAACACATGAGGACCAGGCAAAATTCTGTCCAACTAGTCTGCTTGATGTAAACCTCTGATTGTTCATACTACAAGTCCCAGGCAATGTAGAAAGGAAATCTTCAAATATCACCAGTCAAAAAGACGGAGCACCAGTGAAATGGCAAGCTAACTGGTCCCCCTGGCTAGTCAATAAAATAGTTCAGGGCAGACCCTGGTTTAAAAATACTGGTACACTGTCATTACTCATTATCGCCATATATGGTCCAGTCAATCTAACTAAATACAAAACCATCTTGACACTGGAAGACTAGAATCTCAGATCTTTCGAACCACTGATCTGATTTGTCCAAAATATCGTCAATAGTTAAACAATGAATAAAAGTGCTGATCATTGTACCAATCAAAATATCGTTATTGCTACTTATGGCCCCCATCATGTCAAAGTCTGTTTAAACACATGCGTGTCTTCAATAACTATACATTACAACCAAGTTTTCTTCATTTGACTAGTGCTAAAGTCATTCTTACAGCGGTTACAGACTTCAAAAGGAGAAAAGAAACCATGCAAATTCTTTTCTGTTCTAATTTCTTGAATACATCAAAGTATACAAGAGACATGATCAATACAGTTCTCTGGCCATTTACTAATCTTTAAAACTAGTACATTAAAATGTACATTCAGTTTAGAGGTGCAGTAAAAGAAAAACCCAAGTAAACTTCCTCAATGTGCCAAGACATTGTTTGCGCTCCCAGCAATCACACATTATGTTATAATTTTTCCAATATTTACCTGCCCTTTTCTATGCAAACCATTACACATTGTATAACATAATTGACATGCTCAAACAAATATCCAATCCCTAATTTAAAAAAATAATAAAAATAAAAGTTAAACTCAGCCAAACCCTCCTACTCTCCATAACATTTCCCATCGAGTTGACCAACCATTCAGAACCACTCAACTGCATGGCTTTTGTATGGTGGAGCAACCGTACACTGATGTAACAGTTTGCGTAGATACCGGATATCATACTGGATTAGTGCATCATTCAAAACCATACGAACCAAAATTAATTGTCAAACAATAGGAGGGTTACAACAAGCTGATAACTCACATGATAACTCACATGCCTGCATGATCGATGTTCAAATTACTTCACACTCACTGTACCTGCACATAATATCGTCTCCTTGCCAAGAGCTTAAAGGCAGTTTTGTCTCATAGCTTTTTGCCTGGGTCCCCCTTCATCACATGACTAGGCAACTAGAGTCATCCTTCCCTTTGGCTTTGCTGAACATCTTGGGCGACGTTTCTTCGACCTGACTCCGGCTCTCCAAGAGGTCCTGGTCCGTCTTGGACTCCTTCAGGCCGTATTTCTCCCTCACCTTGTTGCGTTCCTTTGCTCGTTCCGCTTTCTTCTTGAGCTGTGCTTCGTCCCGCTTCGCCCTGAGGAAATTTATTCAGTTTTTATTTATCAAATAATAAACCACAAGGGAAACTGACTGGGTAAATGTTTAAATGATTTTGGGTCGAACAAAGAAAAATTGACTAGAGCGAATTTGAACCAACGACCTCCGGTTTAACGTGCCGGCGCTCTACCAACTGAGCTATCTAGCCCTATGTTGGCGGTCTCCCTATTTTGTCAATATCTTTGTTCGGGGGGTGCCAGTCAGAAGCCATTCAACCACAAACTGCCGTGTAGCCAGGGATCACACCCAAGTATACGATACAACCTGGGAAGTTTTTATTTAATCAAATTTATTTCTCAATATGGAAACTCGTACTGCCTATCAAGGCATAGACATTTTGTACGAACAAACACAAAAGGCTCCTCGAGAGAGGGAGGGGATGGGGGCTCAAACAAAATGTTTTTCTTAACCTCCTCCAAAGAAACTTTCCTCTTTGTGCCGTTGTGCATGCTCATAAGTGTCACTACCCAACTGCAGATTAATACCATGACAGGTATTCTGTACATGAAGAAGTCAGTAAGGGAGCCTCTCAATAGTCTGGTATGTTCTAGTCGCAAAGAAATATTCCCAAGGGGGCATACGCCCACAATCGGTAGCACCGGCAAAACGTTCTGCTGGACTGCATCACTGTACCGAGGTACGGGAGCAAGCCCACATGAGTGAATACTCACATTCATATTTTGAACGTTCCAATGGAACCCTCTTGTGGTCCAACGGAACGGTCCATGAGCACGTGCTAGATTACTATCTAATCCAATTGGAATTTTCCTGACTGCATCACTGTACCGAGGTATGGGAGCAAGCCCACATGAGTGATTACTCGCATTCATATTTTGAACGTTCCAATGGAACCCCCTAGCGGTCCAACGGAACGGTCCATGAGCACGTGCTGGATTACTATCCTATCAAATTTGAATGTTCCTGACTGCATTACTGTACCGATGTACAGGAGCAAGCCCACATGAGTGAATACTCACATTCATACGTTCCAATGGAACCCTCTAGCGGTCCAATGGAACGGTCCATGAGCACGTGCTGGAATACTATCCAATCCAATTGGAGTATTCCTACCGTTCCGACTTTTGAGACCCTTCCTAAAAGGTGCATTTAGGGTCATGAATATACAAAAACACATTGCTCTTGTAAACAATTAAATCAACAGTTTGTAAACCACTCCCTTACAGTAAATGTTTTCTGTACTAAAGTTATGAAGGACTTTCCCCACCCCCCTCCTTCCCACACACACACACACACCCCTCCCACTAATGGAAAAGAGGTGATTACTTTTCTCTGGCCATCTTGTCATCTTCTTCCTGTTCCTTCTTGTAGTCATAAGGAGCATCTTCCTTATCGTCTCCAGACAGACCGATGGTCTTGGTGATGCTGGACACTTGGTTCTTCACCAGAGACTTGCCAACTAGATCCATGATCAGACTGATGAGATCTGGGCGGGATGGGAAAATGAACCACGGAGTTAGCTATGACCTCAAAATAATGAGTCCAAATTGCTTATTTTGACAAGTATGAAATGGATACATTTAAAATGTTATGGTTTTGAGTTGTTAGGCCTACATGTATATCATGTTTATATTGTTTGAAGTGAGTTTAAATAAACTAAGCAAAGCAGGTCTACATTGTAGGCATAAACATTAAATTAATAGTAATCATTTGCAGGGCCCTAATGAAAACCGTTTATAATTGTTTGGGCATAACTTGGGCCCAATTTCATAAAGCTGCTAAAGCACAAAACATCGCTGAGCACAGCAAAATTATGCTAACAAGAATAAGGTTACCAGCCAAAACAGCAATGTCACATGTACAATCTGTGACTGGTATCCTGCTTATTTTTTGCTTTTTAGCAGAAAAATTTGAAGCACTAATTTTCTGCTTCAGCAGCTCTATGTAATTGGCCAAAAGGGGTAAAAAGAAATGTACTAAATAAGTGAAGAACAAAATGATAGAGTCCCTGATGCTCACAACACAAAGCAATACAAACAAAGTTATGGCACGAAAGGAGATGTGCATCGCTCCATGCCAAAGCAAGGCACTTCCTGCCCAAACTCAAAACGGGGTTTATTTGCTCATTAAAATAGATGAGAAAAAGAGTCTTCAACTAAACGCCTACATAATTACGGCCTATAAATGTAAAAGTCTGTGTGTATTTCTCAGAATAAAGCGCGTTTAAAAGACACCACATCACATTAATATCAAGCTGATGTTTCGGTTGAATTCACTTGTAATATACCATTTCATTATTTCCGAGAAGTGTCCGTTTTTGGCGTGGGGCGTAACAATTGATTCCAAAATAGAGCTTGCTTATTTTTTTCCCCCAGTCCCTTTACAATTACAGTGCTTTATACAGTAAGGAATGATAATAAATATCATATGGCTCATTAAAAAGCACTTGCAGCCAAAGTACCTGTGGAGCAAGGAAAATAAAACAGCAGAAGAAAAAGTATTTAATTTCCTGGGGAAAAAAATAATTTTCAATTGAGATGAAAAAAAACAACACTGAATATATAGAAATTACTTGAAAAGTCAAAACATTGCTTATAGCTCCCTGTTAATGACAAACAAATTCCATTTAAAAGAAATGAACCACCATAACACAAAACGTTTTGCAAAATTTACAAGATTTTAAGAAAACTAGAAACAATTTATACCATTTACTGTACAACCGACAACCTACACAATTAATAAACACATGTGATCAGGTGATACAAAGAGATTTGGAAGAATAGTTACTGAGACTAGAGAGCAATAAAATACAATTTTGTTTTGTCATTCCAGAGACATAACAATTATAACTTAAAAGAGCTTCCAGCTCCAAGATGCAATTTTGTAAAACAACGCATTCAACCATACAACCAACATAGAGCACAACACTTTTGAAAGTCGGGATGACATTAAGAACCGGCAAAAATAACAGGAAAAATATGGTAATCATACTACTGAAAGTCATAGTAATGCAGTTACTTTTGCTTTCTGAAGGTGAAAGACTGAAAGACACAGATTACAAAACATGGGTTTCATGGAAACATGACAAGTATAGCAAGATGCCGCACATTGAGATCACAGCCATGGTTCGTCGCTGTTTGTGTGTGTAGGACGGCATGAACCTGTCGCTATGGTTGCAGTTCAGTGATCTTTGTATTCATGATGTAAAATGTTGGTCAGTATGTTGGTAGTCCAGAACGCCGAAATGGGTTCCAGACACCCTCCACAAGAAAATCCCCTTGCCACGCCCCTGTACCGAAATACAGTGTCAGAAATGGTCAATCTGATTGCACGTACCTTGACAGTGAATGCAGATTTGATTTTTTAAAACACCTTGCTGTTGAGTAGATCAGGCAAGGTACAAGTTCTCCAAAAACGTTGAGTTGACTATCACAAACGGCTGAATCTGTCAACAACAAAAAACATTTCATTTTAAACATTCATTCTTTAAAAAAAATGGTCCATGTATGCACTTCACTTCATTTAGATCAATGACACATTTGGGTTTGAAAATCCAATTAACTTTTCCGTAACCCAATTAGTTGATTTCCTTAACATCTTTACAAACAAAACTAAATTGTTTCACCTTTTTTATAACATTACTGCTCTGGACTTCCCCTTCACTATTTTTCATTAATAATGCGTGACCAGGCTGGGCTCGATTTCACAAAGCACTAAGAATCATCTCAAAGTTGAAATGTCGATATTGCAATAGTGACATCACACTTTACATAGCAATTAACATTGATCAATCTCAGCTCTTTGTGAAATCAGCCCCAACACAAATTCAGTTCTTTTGTTTGTTTGTTTGTTTGTTGTTGTTTTGGGGCAGGTTGGGGTTGGGGGTGGTGGTTCTGCTAGCACTTTTACTAACACATGATACGTTTCACTAAATTATTGTTATCTTTTCCTTTAGACGTACAGTGATTAGTACAGTGATTTGTATCGAATCAAATTTCAAGCTGTTACGAACAATCTGTGTCGAAAATGCTGTTAGCTTTGTGGAGCATTTTCCACAACTAATGGTAGCTATTTGGACCAGTTTTGGGGGCATTTAGATTACTCCTGTAGGCCAACTGATTTACTGGCATTTAGCAAGGATGGACCGCTATTTGGTTTGGAGAACAGAAGATTCTTTTGAATGGTCTGAATATCATACATTGTACACTGTACGTTGTACTAACCCTAACTCCCAAAGCGTTTTTACTAGAATCCATCCCTAACCCAACACATTCCAACAGCTTATTATACTACCATGCGATGGGAACTGTACCCAATCTTAGGGGGACGATACACAACCTAACAAACTCCAACAGGCCTTTTTTGTTTGATTTTGTTGGAGTGTGTACACTTGGCATGTGCAAAATTTGATCAGTGAAATCACACAGTACCCAACGTAACATAATCCAACAACTATCTCATTAGACCATGGAGGAAAGAGCAATGCCAGACATGTACATTTCACACATCCACCATACCCACTCAATCAAATTCAAACACCATTACTTGGCAGCAAGGATACACAATCCCACAGAATCAAACACCCAATCCTAACTTCACTGTACTTAACCTAACAAATTTGCCCTGTTTGAATTTGTAGGGTTAGGGATTGTTAGGGTTAAATCATTAATTTAAAGGTACATTCTGTTGGTAAGGGTAAAAACATCATTGTTTAACTTTAGTCTGAAAACTAAACTGATTATGAAGTTCATAATAGAACCATTTTTTCTGTGAAATATTTTCTTCTAAAATGAAGTCTGTATCTGAAAACCTTTTAAAAAATGGCATCAGCTAATTGTTAAAACAAAAAAGGACAAATAAATAAAAACAAAATTTAACAAAAGCGTTCACATTATTTTCTAATGGCATTGGAAATAGATTCAATGACTATTGTCTTTTGTGTTGACTTTCAAGACCCTGTACACAATGTAACAATACCACTTTTTATTTGTTTACCACATACCAGCATTTTTTAGAGTGTTAATGGTATTGTATGGCTGCAGACATGACAGTGCAACCATGCACTATAGTATGAGTGGTCTGATTAGTATGAACTAACCAACCCACCTTTGTTTCCATGGGCAGCATCGTGATGCCCTTTTAAAAATGTAAATTTATATAGCACCAAAGTCTGCCTGTAAAGATATTTGTCAGTTGGATAACCAGAAGTGGAGGCAGGAGGCTGCCGGCTGCCCCCCCCCCCCCCCTTCCCCCTCCGAAACTTTTGCCCCCCCCCCCCCCCCCCCGCCCCCTCAATAAGATCTTAAAAATGCAACAATAAATAGTTTAATAAATTAAATAGCCATCCCCCTTCTCCCCCCAAAAATGATAACATTGTGTCTATCACAAACCGGAGGCCTCCACTCACGTCTGGTCTATGACCGTCGGGGGGATGGAGGGTTGGAACTTGGAAGACAGTTACGATTAACGCAACTGTACACTAATTCGTCTATTAAATCAACCATAAAAAAGAAATTATGAAGTTCTTTTACCACATATAATATTATTGCTGGCACTGGCCAACTATATTACTACTAGACGCTATAAGCAGGCATCATGCCCTCTTTCGACATACACAAGAAGCCAACATCATTAAATCGCTGGGATTTTCTACCACTACTGCGTAGCTCAGTGGAATGAGTCCCACTTTAAGTTTAAAATACAGAGATCACTCCCCCAGGATTCACTGCATTCAGGAAAGATCAGCTCCGCATTAAGAAAGGTGGTGTCGTCATTCTGGTTAAAAATGATCTCATTGCTACCCAGTGCAACATTTCTGAAACTGACTCTGCCGAGTTGCTTTGGATTGAACTCTACATCCAGGGTTGTAAACCCTTAATCATAGGGTCCTTTTATAGACCACCGAACTCTCCATCCTCCAATCTCCAAGAATTGTCATCCTCCCTGGAAGAAATCCAGCAAAAATTCAAAGATGCAATCATCATCATCGGCGGTGACTTCAATTTAGCTGACATTGATTGGCCCAACCACACTGTAAAACCGTATGCAATTGAATCTGCCAAATGTGCTTTGCTGCTTGACACCTGCAATGCCTTCTTTCTCAACCAGATGGTCACAATGCCAACCAGAATTACTGATACCACCCTAAGCATCCTCGACCTTGTTTTGACGACTCACCCTAGTTTCATCAATAATTGTGATGTGGTGTCCGGCATGAGTGATCATGAAATAGTCACCTTCTGCATGAACTTTAAGCCAAAACGCAACAAAAAAGAGCCAAGAAAGGTGTTCCTATTTAGCAAAGCCGATTCCGACAGTTTCCAGTCCGACTTGCTCGATTTTCAGCACAACTTCCTCAGTGACAACCCAGAGTCATATTCTGTCCAGGAGAATTGGGAACGTTTTAAATCTACAGTTTCATCTCTTATGGATAAAAACATTCCAACTAAGATGACTCGTTCAAATGGTAACGCTAAACCCTGGGTAACTAGGGAAACTAGAAGGATGTCAAAGAAGAAGCAGAGGCTCTAGTATTAACAAATTCCAATCTTGCAAATCAAGTCATGACTGGAAAGTTTACAGAGACTATCAAAAATCACTAAGCAAAAAACTCTGTCACAACTATTGGGATGTTCAAGGACAGCGATGACAAATCTTACAAATCATTTTGGAAATTCATCCATTCAAAACAGCAAGAGTCCTCAGGAATATCATCTTTGAAATCAAATTCCAAAATCATCTTTGACAATAGAGGGAAAGCCAACTCATTCAACGATCAGTTTCGCTCGGTGTTTACATCTGAAGACACTACCAGTATTCCTGATATAGGACCATCTAACTTTCCATGTATGAAGGACATATCACAGTTACTAGCAATGGCGTGTTAAAGCTCCTTCAAACCTTGATCATCAGGAAAGCTACTGGGCCAGATTCCATCCCAGCCCGGATCCTGAAGACATATGCCACAGAAATTGCTCCTGTTCTGACCTTCATCTTCCAGCAGTCCATTTCCTTAGGCACTGTTCCATCCGACTGGCGATTGGCTAATATTTCTCCCATCTTTAAGAAGGGCGACAAAAGTAACCCATCTAACTACAGACCAGTATCCATCACCTCCATCTGTAGTAAGCTTGCCGAGCACGTCATCTTTAGTAGCATAATGGACCACTATGAGACCAACAAAATCCTTGTCGATGTCCAAAACGGGTTTCGCCCAGTACGCTCTTGTGAGACGCAGCTCCTCATAACTGCACATGATCTCTCCAAGTCACTAGACAACCGTGAACAAGTTGATGCCGTGGTTTTGGATTTTTCCAAAGCCTTTGACCGGGTTCCCCATCAACGGTTGCTGCTTAAGTTACACCACTATGGGATTAGAGGTTCTTTACTGCAATGGATGGAACACTTTCTCACCAACCGTAGCCAGCGTGTAGTCGTGGATGGCCAAGCATCAGATTGGGTACCAGTTGAGTCGGGTGTTCCACAGGGTACTGTACTAGGTCCCCTGTTGTTTTTGACCTTCATCAATAACTTGCCCGATGGTATCACTTCCAACCTGCGCCTCTTCGCAGATGATTGTCTTATGTATCGCTCCGTCGCCAACGCCAGTGACAGTGTTAAAAGCTTCAAGAAGATCTTGACCGATTACATCAATGGTCCAAATCCTGGCAGATGAAATTCAACACCGACAAGTGTCACGTAATGCCATTTATTCTGCGCCGCAACCCTTCCATCTCAAATTACCACCTTGGAGGAAGAAACCTTGCCACAGTCACCGACCACCCGTACATGTATCTGGGCCTCACCTTCTCCAATAATATGTCATGGCAGAAACACATCAACAAAATCACAACTCGTGCCAACAGAATGTTAGGTCTTGTTCGGCGTAACCTTAGGAGATGCTCAGTCAAAATACGCCAGCAAGCTTATTCGTCACTCAGTCAGACCCCACCTGGAATATTGCAGCCCTGTCTGGAATCCATACACCCAGAAAGACACTACCAGAATCGAAGCCATACAACGACGTGCTGCCAGGTTCGTTCTCCAGTCGTACCACCGTACTGAAATCGTGTCACCCATGTTGAACACCTTGGAATGGGACACCTTAGAAAGGCGACGCCAGGCAGCCAGCCTCACACTTCTCTACAAGATTCAGAACCAAACTATTGCAGTCAATCCAGATTTATACCTTAGCCCAGCCATCTCAAGTAACACCAGGGCATACCACCCCAAGAAATACCAGATCATCCCAGGTAGGAATACAGCTATTCTCCAATTCATTTTTCCCAGGAACTGTCATCTGGTGGAACACACTCCCAGGCAACATCATTGCCTCACCTTCAGTTGAGGCATTTAGGGGAGTGGTGGCTGCTCACATGTAAGCAGCGCTGAGTTTTTACTTGCACATTGTACATACGCACCCCTGCACTGCTCATGGACAAGAAGTCCCTCGGCATTATATCCAGACTTATGGATCCTACCGAGTATCCAAGTAGAAGTAGAAGTAGAAGTGTATATTGACACACTCCACGTTTTAATCCCTGCTGATGCCCACCCTTTTTTCCATCCCCCCCAAAAAATTCTTCTTTTTATTAAAATTTAAGGTACATTTGTAGCCCCAACTAAATTTAAATGGATAGTTACCTTTTCTTTTTCTGATTTGTGAATCCCAAAGGTTTTGTTTGTAAAAATGTAATGAAAATACAGTCAGAAATTCTTAAATTTTCTAAAAACAATCACTGCGCATGTTCAGTGCTGGCAATATACACTTCCTCTTATTTGCTTTTTTGCGTATGTTAAACGTTCACAAATCAATTCAGTCATTTATTTATGTGACATTTAATTTACAGTAATGTTAAATTTGCAATCACTTAAGGTTTTAGATGATGATTTGTGAACAGAAGTTTGTAGTAAGTTGAAGTCTCTTTCATGCTTTCACAAAACAAAATCTCAACAAACACAAAACAAAAGTTACATTTTACAATTTAAATATCCTCCCCTGTCCGGTTTTCGATGTAGTATGCCTTTTTCTTTGAATTGAAAAAAAATAAAAATATTCCATAATCAACTGATGCCCTAATTACCTTCCTTTGTTTATAAGAAATATGCAAACATATATTAAAATGTGATGGACATTGAAACTTTCACACCACGCACCGATCTTCGATGACTTCAATAGCGTCCCATTTGTTTTGAGTTTGACCTGTTTTCGATGCAAACAAGAAAGTATGGTGTCCGGGTGAAGCCATACGTGGAAGGAACATCTGCAGTGACTACAAGTGTTCTGTGAGACTTAGTGTATGACTCTATATAGCCAGCAGTTTTCTTCATTTTATTCAACATATTTTTTATTTAGTTTTAAAAATAACCATGGTATTTTTCAAAAACTTTAAAAAAAATATATATAAAACAAAAATGTAAATAATTCTTGGCTTTGAAATCTTATTTTTATTTAGTTTTGTGTCTTTTTATGTTTCTTAACATTTATAATAAAGCATATAAATAAACAGTGATAATCGAATCACAAAGCTGATGTTTAAATTTTAATATTAATAACAAAAATGATAGACTAGAGTGTTACAAAAAAAAATTATCCAGACTATTAGAAAATGATATAAGGCACGTGGCTTCTTTAAGCCTCTGTATTTTTTTCCCCAGAATGCTCAGCAGAATGTTCAGTCCCATGATTTGATCATCGTGAATTGTGAATTGAAAAAGTGTTTGATGAAACTTTTTCGGTGGGAATTTTTTTTTTTATGGCCCCGACAATATGACATATTTTTGTACCTTGCAGAAATGCCTAAAATACCACAACTTTTTGCATTTACAAGTGCAACTAACCAGTGGAGCCTTACATGTTTCTAAGTTTTGGTCAAATGAGAGGAGACTCTTTGCTTGGCAAGTCAAACCACAAAAATTGTATCTAGGGACTGTTTACATCGCGCGCAGAGAGGTAAAAGATTTGCCTCGATTTCAGGGACGCCCTGAATACAGGGCGTCCTAGACGCCCTGAATACAGGGCGTCCTACGATATAAACTAACTTTACTAAACAAAACGAATTTTGTGATGTAGGCCCAACACTCCCAACAGAAAGGCATAGAACTTTGAATCCATCACCTCCTGTACACCTTATAAACATACGATATTCAGGTGGTTGGTCTTTCCATGTTTTTCATTCTTGAAAACAAATTACAACAAATAACAGAACATTTCCCTGGGCTGGGGCTTACCTGTTCGTTGTCAACCTGTTGCACTCGCGTTCCTTTACTAGACTACTAGTAGTACTAGTACTCTACTAGTATAGTGGGTGTTCCTCGTATGTTGTGCGCTACATTCATTGATCATACATAGTGTGTAGGTGAAGCGCATTTCAGGGATTTGCTCAATCTTCAGATTGCGCAAAATTTTGCTCAACCACTGGAAATAAATAAACGAAAGTAATATTAATACAAGAAAACTGCACATTAATATCCAAAGGATAGCCCCCAAAAGCCAACAACTTGGACTTATTTCCACTAGGGTCCTCATATAAAAAATTGCAAAAAACACGAAAGAAAAAACAAATAGAGATACATCCAAACATATAGAGCATAAAAGAATGGATGAACAAATTAGCTACACAAATCTTACAAAAGTAAACTAATTATAATTGAAAATAGATTAAAAGTTAAAAATAAAAACACAAAATTGATACTTTGCAAAGAGAATAATAATAATAATGAAAACTTATAAAGCGCACAAATCCATCAAAGTGCTCATGGCGCTAAATACAAACAATAACATACACAATGTACAATAACCAAAATTGAAACGTAAGCCTAATCTAAGAAGAAATCCAGAACATGTGGTAGAGAAATACAATATGCAATATCTAAGAAAACATCGACGGTAAAAATCAAACTATTGACTCAAATACTTGATTGATATGTGTCTTAAGGTTTTTTTTAAATTGGGGTAAAGAAACAGAGAATGTGCCCCTTACTGTAGTAGTTTTACGTGAGTGACATAGTGTCACATAATAACTACATTTTTCATTCATTCCCCCCCCCCCCCCACACACACACACACACACACCCACATCAAAAAACACCTGTCAAATAAATTATTCAAATGGTGCTTTTATTCTTTTGCTAGCCGGAGAAAGTTTTGTGGAGGAACAATCTTCAGATTGAGTGCGCAATCTGGTAATAACGACGCCGTGGCTAAAATTCTTCAAAATGAGCCGAACATATGCGGACAGGACAAATCCATGCGCTAAACATGATTATACTCGAAAGACTGGTCAAGTTTAATCCCTTTGTATACGAAGTAAACAAACATAGCTCGTTGATTTTATCAACAATCTCAATGTTTATTTTATTAAATATAATCATTATATTTTTTAGAATGCAAACATTTCAAGAAAAGAATCAATTTTATTTCCGTTTTTGCAAACATCTATAGTCGGTGCACCATGCATGTTGCAGCGAACGAAACACACGTTGTGAATATGGAAAAACGTACAGGTTGAATACAATGAACAATCGCCGTGGTGCAGTACACCAAAAAGGATCCGAAGTAATAATCACTACTTGCGCTACATTAAACTGGCAGCAACAGCCCTCCCACTTCCCACGTTTGGGGCTCGCATACATTGTATACAGTTGTCACGTACACTGACTGCAAGAACAGGGCTCCACTATTACACCCTTCACACTGGAACCCATCCTCAGTGTATCTAAACATTGACGGAAATTCTTCAAAATTTCAGAATCTATTAATGAAGAGTCTAGCTTGCTAACGAGTACATTACTTTTACAGAGTTTTCCGCTTCATATTACCGACTTATTAAGTTAAAGTCATCTCAAACGATTGGGCCTCATCGGTAATTTTGTTTTTAACTATTTAAAAAAGGCTGCTCACGCGGAGAACAGTGAGCCAAAATTGATAAGTGGTATATTGCAAAAGAACAGGACCGGGATTCTCTTGCTGATATGGTCTATAGCAAGTCCTTGGTTCGAATCCGAGTTGGCTACAAAAACAAATATTTTCATTTTACCGTTAACAAAAGTAACTTAATACTGTAGAGAAAAGAAAGGCGTTTCTATGAGCAGAACAGTTAGCATAACTGGGTAGTTGATGGTACTGCATAGCAAGTCTTTGGTTCGAAACCCAGCTGGCTAAAAAAAACTTTTACTTTTACCTGTAAGAACAATTAACTAAGAAAAACATTTTATTACGAGCAGAACACATTAGCGCAACTGGAAAGTTGATGGTACTGCATACAGCAAATCCTCGGTTCGATTCCAACTTGGCAAAACAAAAATATATTTTTACCTCCAAGAAAAAGTCACTTAATAGGCCCTAATGTATATATTTAAAAGATAAACGTTTCTTATGACCAGAACAGTTGGTGCAACTGGATAGGTGTTGGTAGTGCATATCGCAAGTCCTTGGTTCGAATCCGAATGGCCTCCAACAAACTTTTCCTTTTACTTTATAGAAATAAATATTTTAATACATTACATAAAGAAAAGAAAAGCGTTTCTTATGAGCAGGAAAGTTAGCTCAACTGGTAAGGTATTGGTTGTGTACATCGAGAGTCATTGGTTCGTTTCCTGCTTGTCTCAAAAAACCTTTTCTTTGTGACTCTACACTTAATAATGTATATACATTTTTTTCAAATGCGTTTCTTATGAGCAGAACAGTTAGCTCAACGGGATAAGTGATGGTAGCGCAAATCGCAAGTCCCCGGTTCGAATCGGAGTTGGCTCAAGAAAAAGAGAAGAAAAAACAACATTGTTTTACATGTTATCCAATTGCAGCACGGAGTACAAGACGAAGGGTGACCGGTTCGAACCGGCCACGCAAACAACGAGTGAAAAAGGAGAAACTTAGAAACGTAGAAACTGCAACAGGGCCCATCTGCAACAGGGCCCTTACTTACGGTTTTACGAGTAAAGTCTAAATTGTGACCCGCTCTATCGAAATGAGGAATGTCTCGGAAATCACATTTTCGTGTAAATCGCCATACAAAAGTTGTTGACATTCAAAAATCATGGAAATTTTTTTAAAATCCGATTCCGCGATTTTGGTGGTATTATGATAAACAAAACTTGATCTTTCTTGTCGTGGTCTTACCTTTAATTGAAAAGATCCACAACAAGTATGTTTTCTTGAACATTTGTGTACGCGTAGTACAATAGCTAGCTGTTGTTAATAACGATTATCTAACTAAACACGTCATAACAAAATGGAATTGGCCTTGCCTTGTAGACTTTCTTCATTACCCGATAACTTCGGACTGGAATAAGTTACGGAAATAATAATGGTAGGCCTATTGCTGGAAAGCCAGTGAGGTACTTATTAACATGGTGTGCATAACTCAATTTTCAAAATTTCCGAGACATTCCTCAATTCGATAGAGCAGGTCACAATTGTGGTTCTTCTTCAGCATTATAGCCATACCAAAATAAGTAGATTCTAGAGAAACAAATAAAGAAAGAAATAAAACCAAAATATGTTTACACCTAAGGGACTAGTTGAAGTTTAGCAATTACGCTTGACGCATGCGATATTGCCTTCGGATACTTTTTGGTGTACTTAGCAATGAGCCCTAAACGTTTGAAAATGTTGGGCGCAATCTTTGAAGTTGTCCCTTTTTTAATTTGCGCAGGGTGGCTCAGGCGTAAACTTTGAACACCGCGCGCGCACTATCTTCGTCGTTCAAACTTCATTCCAACCACTTGTCGTGAAATCTGTTTGACGGGAATTTACATCCAAAGGTTAAAGGTGTAAGTTCGAAGTAGTGTTCGGCCGTATCTTAACTTCTGTCTGAATTGATACTTTTGTTCAAAAACTTGAGAAAAATGTCGAGAAACGGTTCTGCTCACGAACTGTAAGCTCAGATAGGCTTGTGTCATAAAATAAAACGGAATCACGCTGGCAGCAGATTCCTGTGTGATATATATAAATAAACCGCGCAGCAACTTGTTGATAAACTTTTGTTTACAATAGAACAACAAATTAGAGAATTCGTTTGAAAGACAAACTGGATACATTTAACGTTTTTGTTTCTAGTTTGACAATCGCCGGCCGCTGTCATGTTTCCCAATATGGAATTGTTCCTACCTCCATGTTCCTAAACGCGTAGCTCGTGTCAATTTCGTGCCTCAGTCGCGCAATTTTTATTCGTGTGGACAGACTTTAGTTCCAAAATTGCGTGCGCGCAAGTTTTAAAATTGGCTTGCGCGCAAGCGCGAATTTAAAAAAAGGACGACTTCAAAGATCGCGCCCTACATCATGCATGTACATGAACAAGACCAGGCTGAAGTGAGCACCGAATTTGGGCCCAGCACCGAATCAGGCCCAGCACCGAATTTCTCCTCAGCACCGAATTTCAAAATTTCCGATAAAGACCGTCACTACATGTCAATAACAACACAAAGACGGTGTGTCCTACATGCCTACTTTAAATAAGGTTGTGTCACCTTTAATTTATGAAATTTTAATATTTTTCTTCATAGATCTGTTTATTATATCCCTAGCCATAACTCCTAGGCGGAAAAAATATTCTCAGGCCACTAATTAGCTCAGCCCAACTAATTAAACATTGCCTCAAATTAGCGCGATAGCCACACACTGTACAAAGTATGTAAAACATACCTAACTTTGACGAAATTTGTGTCACCTTTAATTTATGAAATTTTAATTTTTATTTTCATAGATCTGTTTAGTACATCCTTAGCCATAACTCCTAGGCGGAAAAATATTCTCAGGCCACTAATTAGCTCAGCCCAACTAATTAAACATTGTCTGAAATTAGCGCGATAGCCACACAATGTACAAAGTATGTAAAACATACCTAACTTTGACGAAAGTTGTGTCACCTTTAATTTTTGAAAATTTAATATTTTTTTTCATAGATCTGTTTATTATATCCCTAGCCATAACTCCTAGGCGGAAAAATATTCTCAGGCCACTAATTAGCTCAGCCCAACTAATTAAACATTGCCTCAAATTAGCACGTGTTTACATTGCTAGCCACACAATGTACAAAGTATGTAAAACATACCTAACTTTGACGAAAGTTGTGTCACTTTTAATTTATGAAATTTTAATATTTTTTTTCATAGATCTGTTTATTATATCCCTAGCCATAACTCCTAGGCGGAAAAATATTCTCAGGCCACTACTTAGCTCAGCCCAACTAATTAAACATTGTCCTAAATTAGCGCGTGTATAGCCACACAATGTACAAAGTATGTAAAACATACCTAACTTTGACGAAAGTTGTGTTACCTTTAATTTATGAAATTTTAATATTTTTTTTCATAGATCTGTTTAGTACATCCTTAGCCATAACTCCTAGGCGGAAAAATATTCTCAGGCCACTAATTAGCTCAGCCCAACTAATTAAACATTGTCCTAAATTAGCGCGTGTATAGCCACACAATGTACAAAGTATGTAAAACATACCTAACTTTGACGAAAGTTGTGTCACCTTTAATTTATGAAATTTTAATTTTTTTTTTCATAGATCTGTTTAGTACATCCTTAGCCATAACTCCTAGGCGGAAACATATTCTCAGGCTACTAATTAGCTCAGCCCAACTAATTAAACATTGCCTCAAATTAGCACGTGTTTACATTGCTAGCCACACAATGTACAAAGTATGTAAAACATACCTAACTTTGACGAAAGTTGTGTCACTTTTAATTTATGAAATTTTAATATTTTTTTTCATAGATCTGTTTATTATATCCCTAGCCATAACTCCTAGGCGGAAAAATATTCTCAGGCCACTACTTAGCTCAGCCCAACTAATTAAACATTGTCCTAAATTAGCGCGTGTATAGCCACACAATGTACAAAGTATGTAAAACATACCTAACTTTGACGAAAGTTGTGTTACCTTTAATTTATGAAATTTTAATATTTTTTTTCATAGATCTGTTTAGTACATCCTTAGCCATAACTCCTAAGCGGAAAAATATTCTCAGGCCACTAATTAGCTCAGCCCAACTAATTAAACATTGTCTGAAATTAGCGCGATAGCCACACAATGTACAAAGTATGTAAAACATACCTAACTTTGACGAAAGTTGTGTCACTTTTAATTTATGAAATTTTAATATTTTTTTTCATAGATCTGTTTAGTACATCCTTAGCCATAACTCCTAGGCGGAAAAATATTCTCAGGCCACTAATTAGCTCAGCCCAACTAATTAAACATTGCCTCAAATTAGCACGTGTTTACATTGCTAGCCACACAATGTACAAAGTATGTAAAACATACCTAACTTTGACGAAAGTTGTGTCACCTTTAATTTATGAAATTTTAATATTTTTTTCATAGATCTGTTTAGTACATCCTTAGCCATAACTCCTAGGCGGAAAAATATTCTCAGGCCACTAATTAGCTCAGCCCAACTAATTAAACATTGTCTGAAATTAGCGCGATAGCCACACAATGTACAAAGTATGTAAAACATACCTAACTTTGACTAAAGTTGTGTCACCTTTAAATTTTGAAAATTTAATATTTTTTTTCATAGATCTGTTTATTATATCCCTAGCCATAACTCCTAGGCGGAAAAATATTCTCAGGCCACTAATTAGCTCAGCCCAACTAATTAAACATTGTCCTAAATTAGCGCGTGTATAGCCACACAATGTACAAAGTATGTAAAACATACCTAACTTTGACGAAAGTTGTGTCACCTTTAATTTATGAAATTAAAAAAAAAAAATTCATAGATCTGTTTAGTACATCCTTAGCCATAATTCCTAGGCGGAAAAATATTCTCAGGCCACTAATTAGCTCAGCCCAACTAATTAAACATTGCCTCAAATTAGCACGTGTTTACATTGCTAGCCACACAATGTACAAAGTATGTAAAACATACCTAACTTTGACGAAAGTTGTGTCACCTTTAATTTATGAAATTTTAATATTTTTTTCATAGATCTGTTTAGTACATCCTTAGCCATAACTCCTAGGCGGAAAAATATTCTCAGGCCACTAATTAGCTCAGCCCAACTAATTAAACATTGCCTCAAATTAGCACGTGTTTACATTGCTAGCCACACAATGTACAAAGTATGTAAAACATACCTAACTTTGACGAAAGTTGTGTCACCTTTAATTTATGAAATTTTAATATTTTTTTTATAGATCTGTTTAGTACATCCTTAGCCATAACTCCTAGGCGGAAAAATATTCTCAGGCCACTAATTAGCTCAGCCCAACTAATTAAACATTGTCTGAAATTAGCGCGATAGCCACACAATGTACAAAGTATGTAAAACATACCTAACTTTGACTAAAGTTGTGTCACCTTTAAATTTTGAAAATTTAATATTTTTTTTCATAGATCTGTTTATTATATCCCTAGCCATAACTCCTAGGCGGAAAAATATTCTCAGGCCACTAATTAGCTCAGCCCAACTAATTAAACATTGCCTCAAATTAGCACGTGTTTACATTGCTAGCCACACAATGTACAAAGTATGTAAAACATACCTAACTTTGACGAAAGTTGTGTCACCTTTAATTTATGAAATTTTAATATTTCTTTTCATAGATCTGTTTATTATATCCCTAGCCATAACTCCTAGGCGGAAAAATATTCTCAGGCCACTAATTAGCTCAGCCCAACTAATTAAACATTGTCTGAAATTAGCGCGATAGCCACACAATGTACAAAGTATGTAAAACATACCTAACTTTGACGAAAGTTGTGTCACTTTTAATTTATGAAATTTTAATATTTTTTTTCATAGATCTGTTTAGTACATCCTTAGCCATAACTCCTAGGCGGAAAAATATTCTCAGGCCACTAATTAGCTCAGCCCAACTAATTAAACATTGCCTCAAATTAGCACGTGTTTACATTGCTAGCCACACAATGTACAAAGTATGTAAAACATACCTAACTTTGACGAAAGTTGTGTCACCTTTAATTTATGAAATTTAAAAAAAAATATTCATAGATCTGTTTAGTACATCCTTAGCCATAATTCCTAGGCGGAAAAATATTCTCAGGCCACTAATTAGCTCAGCCCAACTAATTAAACATTGCCTCAAATTAGCACGTGTTTATATTGCTAGCCACACAATGTACAAAGTATGTAAAACATACCTAACTTTGACGAAAGTTGTGTCACCTTTAATTTATGAAATTTTAATATTTGTTTTCATAGATCTGTTTAGTACATCCTTAGCCATAACTCCTAGGCGGAAAATATTCTCAGGCCACTAATTAGCTCAGCCCAACTAATTAAACATTGTCTGAAATTAGCGCGATAGCCACACAATGTACAAAGTATGTAAAACATACCTAACTTTGACGAAAGTTGTGTCACCTTTAATTTTTGAAAATTTAATATTTGTTTTCATAGATCTGTTTATTATATCCCTAGCCATAACTCCTAGGCGGAAAAATATTCTCAGGCCACTAATTAGCTCAGCCCAACTAATTAAACATTGCCTCAAATTAGCACGTGTTTACATTGCTAGCCACACAATGTACAAAGTATGTAAAACATACCTAACTTTGACGAAAGTTGTGTCACTTTTAATTTATGAAATTTTAATATTTTTTTTCATAGATCTGTTTATTATATCCCTAGCCATAACTCCTAGGCGGAAAAATATTCTCAGGTTACTAATTAGCTCAGCCCAACTAATTAAACATTGTCCTAAATTAGCGCGTGTATAGCCACACAATGTACAAAGTATGTAAAACATACCTAACTTTGACGAAAGTTGTGTCACCTTTAAGTTATGAAATTTTAATATTTTTTTGAGCTTTTCTCTTGAACTTTTCATGGTGCTTTTCTCTTGAACTTTTCACGGTGCTTTTCTCTTTCTCTTGAACTTTTCATGGTGCTTTTCTCTTTCTCTTAAACTTTTGACGGTGCTTTTCTTTTTCTCTTTCTCTTGAACTTTTCACGGTGCTTTTCTCTTGAGCTTTTCACGGTGCTTTTCTCTTTCTCTTTCTCTTGAACTTTTTACGGTGCTTTTCTCTTGAGCTTTTCACGGTGATTTTCTCTTGAGCTTTTCACGGTGCTTTTCTCTTTCTCTTGAACTTTTCATGGTGCTTTTCTCTTTCTCTTAAACTTTTCACGGTGCTTTTCTCTTTCTCTTTCTCTTTCTCTTGAACTTTTGCACGGTGCTTTTCTCTTGAGCTTTTCACGGTGCTTTTTTCTTTCTCTTTCTCTTGAACTTTTCACAGTGCTTTTCTCTTGAGCTTTTTGAAGCGTTTTGAAGCGTTTTGAAGCGTTTTTAAGCGTTTTGAAGCGTTTTGAAGCGTGTTACTATTTTAGAAAGTTACAATTTTAGAAAGTTACTATTTTAGAAAGTTACTATTTTAGAAAGTTACTAAGAAAACTACCGTGAAAACTACCGTGAAAACTACCGTGAAAACCACCGTGAAAAGTTGCGTGAAAACTACCGTGAAAACTACCGTGAAAACTACCGTGAAAAGTTGCGTGAAAACTACCGTGAAAACCACCGTGAAAACCACCGTGAAAAGTTGCGGTGAAAACCACCGTGAAAACTACCGTGAAAACTACCGTGAAAAGTTGCGTGAAAACTACCGTGAAAAATACCGTGAAAACTACCGTGAAAACCACCGTGAAAAGTTGCGTGAAAACTACCGTGAAAAATACCGTGAAAACTACCGTGAAAAGTTGCGTGAAAACTACCGTGAAAACCACCGTGAAAACTACCGTGAAAAGTTGCGTGAAAACTACCGTGAAAACCACCGTGAATACCACCGTGAAAACTACCGTGAAAAGTTGCGTGAAAACTACCGTGAAAACCACCGTGAAAAGTTGCGTGAAAACTACCGTGAAAAATACCGTGAAAACTACCGTGAAAACCACCGTGAAAAGTTGCGTGAAAACTACCGTGAAAAATACCGTGAAAACTACCGTGAAAACTACCGTGAAAACCACCGTGAAAACTACCGTGAAAAGTTGCGTGAAAACCACCGTGAAAACCACCGTGAAAACTACCGTGAAAACTACCGTGAAAACTACCGTGAAAACTACCGTGAAAACCACCGTGAAAACTACCGTGAAAACTACCTTGAACTTTTCACGGTGCTTTTCTCTTGAGCTTTTGACGGTGCTTTTCTTTTTCTCTTTCTCTTGAACTTTTCACGGTGCTTTTCTCTTTCTCTTGAACTTTTCACGGTGCTTTTCTCTTGAGCTTTTCACGTTGCTTTTCCCTTGAGCTTTTCTCTTGAACTTTTCACGGTGCTTTTTTTTTGAGCTTTTCTCTTGAACTTTTCACGGTGCTTTTCTCTTGAGCTTTTCACAGTGCTTTTCTCTTGAGCTTTTCACAGTGCTTTTCTCTTTCTCTTGAACTTTTCATGGTGCTTTTCTCTCTCTTGAACTTTTCACGGTGCTTTTCTCTTGAGATTTTCACGGTGCTTTTCTCTTGAGGTTTTCACGGTGCTTTTCTCTTTCTCTTGAACTTTTCATGGTGCTTTTCTCTTTCTCTTAAACTTTTCACGTTGCTTTTCTCTTTCTCTTTTCACGGTGCTTTTCTCTTTTTCTTGAACTTGTTTCAAGAGAAAGAGAAAAGCACCGTGAAAAGTTCAAGAGAAAAGCTCAAGAGAAAAGCACTGTGAAAAGCTCAAGAGAAAAGCACCGTGAAAAGCTCAAGAGAAAAGCACCGTGAAAAGCTCAAGAAAAAAGCACCGTGAAAAGTTCAAGAGAAAAGCTCAAGGGAAAAGCAACATGAAAAGCTCAAGAGAAAAGCACCGTGAAAAGTTCAAGAGAAAAGCACCGTGAAAAGCTCAAGAGAAAAGCACCGTGAAAAGTTCAAGAGAAAAGCTCAAAAAAAAAGCACCGTGAAAAGTTCAAGAGAAAAGCTCAAGGGAAAAGCAACGTGAAAAGCTCAAGAGAAAAGCACCGTGAAAAGTTCAAGAAAAAGAGAAAAGCACCGTGAAAAGTTCAAGAGAAAAGCACCATGAAAAGTTCAAGAGAAAAGCTCAAAAAAAAAGCACCGTGAAAAGTTCAAGAGAAAAGCTCAAGGGAAAAGCAACGTGAAAAGCTCAAGAGAAAAGCACCGTGAAAAGTTGCGTGAAAACTACCGTGAAAACTACCGTGAAAACTACCGTGAAAAGTTGCGTGAAAACTACCGTGAAAAATACCGTGAAAACTACCGTGAAAACCACCGTGAAAACTACCGTGAAAACTACCGTGAAAACCACCGTGAAAACCACCGTGAAAACCACCGTGAAAACTACCGTGAAAACTACCGTTAAAACCACCGTGAAAAGTTGCGTGAAAACTACCGTGAAAACCACCGTGAAAACTACCGTGAAAACCACCGTGAAAAATACCGTGAAAAGTTGCGTGAAAACCACCGTGAAAACCACCGTGAAAACTACCGTGAAAACTACCGTGAAAAGTTGCGTGAAAACTACCGTGAAAACCATCGTGAAAACTACCGTGAAAACCACCGTGAAAACTACCGTGGAAAGTTGCGTGAAAATTTGCGTGAAAACTACCGTGAAAAGTTGCGTAGAAACTACCGTGAAAACCACCGTGAAAAGCTCAAGAGAAAAGCACCCTGTAAGAGAAAGCTCAAGAGAAAAGCAACGTTAAAAGTTTAAGAGAAAGAGAAAAGCACCATGAAAAGTTCAAGAGAAAGAGAAAAGCACCGTGAAAACCTCAAGAGAAAAGCACCGTGAAAATCTCAAGAGAAAAGCACCGTGAAAAGTTCAAGAGAGAGAAAAGCACCATGAAAAGTTCAAGAGAAAGAGAAAAGCACTGTGAAAAGCTCAAGAGAAAAGCACCGTGAAAAGCTCAAGAGAAAAGCACCGTGAAAAGTTCAAGAGAAAAGCTCCAAAAAAAAGCACCGTGAAAAGTTCAAGAGAAAAGCTCAAGGGAAAAGCAACGTGAAAAGCTCAAGAGAAAAGCACCGTGAAAAGTTCAAGAAAAAGAGAAAAGCACCGTGAAAAGTTCAAGAGAAAAGCATCATGAAAAGTTCAAGAGAAAAGCTCAAAAAAAAAGCACCGTGAAAAGTTCAAGAGAAAAGCTCAAGGGAAAAGCAACGTGAAAAGCTCAAGAGAAAAGCACCGTGAAAAGTTCAAGAGAAAGAGAAAAGCACCGTGAAAAGTTTAAGAAAAAGAGAAAAGCACCGTGAAAAGTTCAAGAGAAAAGCACCATGAAAAGTTCAAGAGAAAGAGAAAAGCACCGTGAAAAGTTCAAGAGAAAAGCTCAAGAGAAAAGCACTGTGAAAAGCTCAAGAGAAAAGCACCGTGAAAAGCTCAAGAGAAAAGCACCGTGAAAAGCTCAAGAAAAAAGCACCGTGAAAAGTTCAAGAGAAAAGCTCAAGGGAAAAGCAACATGAAAAGCTCAAGAGAAAAGCACCGTGAAAAGTTCAAGAGAAAAGCACCGTGAAAAGCTCAAGAGAAAAGCACCGTGAAAAGTTCAAGAGAAAAGCTCAAAAAAAAAGCACCGTGAAAAGTTCAAGAGAAAAGCTCAAGGGAAAAGCAACGTGAAAAGCTCAAGAGAAAAGCACCGTGAAAAGTTCAAGAAAAAGAGAAAAGCACCGTGAAAAGTTCAAGAGAAAAGCACCATGAAAAGTTCAAGAGAAAAGCTCAAAAAAAAAGCACCGTGAAAAGTTCAAGAGAAAAGCTCAAGGGAAAAGCAACGTGAAAAGCTCAAGAGAAAAGCACCGTGAAAAGTTCAAGAGAAAGAGAAAAGCACCGTGAAAAGTTTAAGAAAAAGAGAAAAGCACCGTGAAAAGTTCAAGAGAAAAGCACCATGAAAAGTTCAAGAGAAAGAGAAAAGCACCGTGAAAAGTTCAAGAGAAAAGCTCAAGAGAAAAGCACTGTGAAAAGCTCAAGAGAAAAGCACCGTGAAAAGCTCAAGAGAAAAGCACCGTGAAAAGCTCAAGAAAAAAGCACCGTGAAAAGTTCAAGAGAAAAGCTCAAGGGAAAAGCAACATGAAAAGCTCAAGAGAAAAGCACCGTGAAAAGTTCAAGAGAAAGAAAAAAGCACCGTGAAAAGTTCAAGAGAAAGAGAAAGAGAAAGAGAAAAGCAACGTGAAAAGTTTAAGAGATAGAGAAAAGCACCATGAAAAGTTCAAGAGAAAGAGAAAAGCACCATGAAAAGTTCAAGAGAAAGAGAAAAGCACCGTGAAAACCTCAAGAGAAAAGCACCGTGAAAATCTCAAGAGAAAAGCACCGTGAAAAGAGAAAGAGAAAAGCAACGTGAAAAGTTTAAGAAAAAGAGAAAAGCACCATGAAAAGTTCAAGAGAAAGAGAAAAGCACCATGAAAAGTTCAAGAGAAAGAGAAAAGCACCGTGAAAACCTCAAGAGAAAAGCACCGTGAAAATCTCAAGAGAAAAGCACCGTGAAAAGTTCAAGAGAGAGAAAAGCACCATGAAAAGTTCAAGAGAAAGAGAAAAGCACTGTGAAAAGCTCAAGAGAAAAGCACCGTGAAAAGTTTAAGAGAAAAGCACCGTGAAAAGTTCTAGAGAAAAGCTCAAGAGAAAAGCATCGTAAAAAAAGCTCAAGAGAAAAGCACCGTGAAAAGTTCAAGAGAAAAGCTCAAAAAAAAGCACCGTGAAAAGTTCAAGAGAAAAGCTCAAAGGAAAAGCAACGTGAAAAGCTCAAGAGAAAAGCACCGTGAAAAGTTCAAGAGAAAGAGAAAAGCACCGTGAAAAGTTTAAGAAAAAGAGAAAAGCACCGTGAAAAGTTCAAGAGAAAAGCTCAAGAGAAAAGCACTGTGAAAAGCTCAAGAGAAAAGCACCGTGAAAAGCTCAAGAGAAAAGCAACGTTAAAAGCACAAGAGAAAAGCACCGTGAAAAGTTCAAGAGAAAGAGAAAGAGAAAGAGAAAAGCACCGTGAAAAGTTTAAGAAAAAGAGAAAAGCACCGTGAAAAGAGAAAGAGAAAAGCAACGTGAAAAGTTTAAGAGAAAGAGAAAAGCACCATGAAAAGTTCAAGAGAAAGAGAAAAGCACCGTGAAAACCTCAAGAGAAAAGCACCGTGAAAATCTCAAGAGAAAAGCACCGTGAAAAGTTCAAGAGAGAGAAAAGCACCATGAAAAGTTCAAGAGAAAGAGAAAAGCACTGTGAAAAGCTCAAGAGAAAAGCACCGTGAAAAGCTCAAGAGAAAAGCACCGTGAAAAGTTCAAGAGAAAAGCTCAAAAAAAAAGCACCGTGAAAAGTTCAAGAGAAAAGCTCAAGGGAAAAGCAACGTGAAAAGCTCAAGAGAAAAGCACCGTGAAAAGTTCAAGAGAAAGAGAAAAGCACCGTGAACAGTTTAAGAAAAAGAGAAAAGCACCGTGAAAAGTTCAAGAGAAAAGCACCATGAAAAGTTCAAGAGAAAGAGAAAAGCACCGTGAAAAGTTCAAGAGAAAAGCTCAAGAAAAAAGCACTGTGAAAAGCTCAAGAGAAAAGCACCGTGAAAAGCTCAAGAGAAAAGCACCGTGAAAAGCTCAAGAGAAAAGCACCGTGAAAAGTTCAAGAGAAAAGCTCAAAAAAAAAGCACCGTGAAAAGTTCAAGAGAAAAGCTCAAGGGAAAAGCAACGTGAAAAGCTCAAGAGAAAAGCACCGTGAAAAGTTCAAGAGAAAGAGAAAAGCACCGTGAAAAGTTTAAGAAAAAGAGAAACGCACCGTGAAAAGTTCAAGAGAAAAGCACCATGAAAAGTTCAAGAGAAAGAGAAAAGCACCGTGAAAAGTTCAAGAGAAAAGCTCAAGAGAAAAGCACTGTGAAAAGCTCAAGAGAAAAGCACCGTGAAAAGCTCAAGAGAAAAGCACCGTGAAAAGCTCAAGGAAAAAGCACCGTGAAAAGTTCAAGAGAAAAGCTCAAGAGAAAAGCACCGTGAAAAGCTCAAGAAAAAAGCACCGTGAAAAGTTCAAGAGAAAAGCTCAAGAGAAAAGCACCGTGAAAAGTTCAAGAGAAAAGCTCAAGGGAAAAGCAACGTGAAAAGCTCAAAAGAAAAGCACCGTGAAAAGTTCAAGAGAAAAGCACCGTGAAAAGTTCAAGAGAAAGACAAAAGCACCGTGAAAAGTTTAAGAAAAAGAGAAAAGCACCGTGAAAAGTTCAAGAGAAAGAGAAAGAGAAAGAGAAAAGCAACGTGAAATTTAAGAGAAAGAGAAAAGCACCATGAAAAGTACAAAGAGAAAGAGAAAAGCACCATGAAAAGTTCAAGAGAAAGAGAAAAGCACCGTGAAAACCTCAAGAGAAAAGCACCGTGAAAATCTCAAGAG
Source organism: Leptasterias polaris (assembly GCA_037783415.1). Lineage (NCBI taxonomy): Eukaryota > Metazoa > Echinodermata > Asteroidea > Forcipulatida > Asteriidae > Leptasterias > Leptasterias polaris. The sequence continues at coordinate 862,412 of JAZGTN010000170.1, forward strand.
AAAAGCACCGTGAAAAGAGAAAGAGAAAAGCAACGTGAAAAGTTTAAGAGAAAGAGAAAAGCACCATGAAAAGTTCAAGAGAAAGAGAAAAGCACCATGAAAAGTTCAAGAGAAAGAGAAAAGCACTGTGAAAACCTCAAGAGAAAAGCACCGTGAAAATCTCAAGAGAAAAGCACCGTGAAAAGTTCAAGAGAGAGAAAAGCACCATGAAAAGTTCAAGAGAAAGAGAAAAGCACTGTGAAAAGCTCAAGAGAAAAGCACCGTGAAAAGTTTAAGAGAAAAGCACCGTGAAAAGTTCAAGAGAAAAGCACCGTGAAAAGTTCAAGAGAAAGAGAAAAGCACCATGAAAAGTTCAAGAGAAAGAGAAAAGCACCGTGAAAAGTTCAAGAGAAAAGCTCTAGAGAAAAGCACTGTGAAAAGCTCAAGAGAAAAGCACCGTGAAAAGCTCAAGAGAAAAGCACCGTGAAAAGCTCAAGAGAAAAGCACCGTGAAAAGTTCAAGAGAAAAGCTCAAGAAAAAAGCACCGTGAAAAGTTCAAGAGAAAAGCTCAAGAGAAAAGTACTGTGAAAAGCTCAAGAGAAAAGCACCGTGAAAAGCTCAAGAGAAAAGCACCGTGAAAAGCTCAAGAAAAAAGCACCGTGAAAAGTTCAAGAGAAAAGCTCAAGAGAAAAGCACCGTGAAAAGTTCAAGAGAAAAGCTCAAGAAAAAAGCACCGTGAAAAGTTCAAGAGAAAAGCTCAAGAGAAAAGCACTGTGAAAAGCTCAAGAGAAAAGCACCGTGAAAAGCTCAAGAGAAAAGCACCGTGAAAAGCTCAAGAAAAAAGCACCGTGAAAAGTTCAAGAGAAAAGCTCAAGAGAAAAGCACCGTGAAAAGTTCAAGAGAAAAGCTCAAGGGAAAAGCAACGTGAAAAGCTCAAGAGAAAAGCACCGTGAAAAGTTCAAGAGAAAAGCACCGTGAAAAGTTCAAGAGAAAGAAAAAAGCACCGTGAAAAGTTTAAGAAAAAGAGAAAAGCACCGTGAAAAGTTCAAGAGAAAGAGAAAGAGAAAGAGAAAAGCAACATGAAAAGTTCAAGAGAAAGAGAAAAGCACCATGAAAAGTTCAAGAGAAAGAGAAAAGCACCATGAAAACCTCAAGAGAAAAGCACCGTGAAAATCTCAAGAGAAAATTAGTAAATTGGACTTTGAAATTTTAAGTTTGAAAAACTTGCGGAATAAAAGTACCGCCAACTTATATTCTTTCCCCGTTAAATTTACTCAATTATATCGAGGCAACAAACTTGCCTTAATAAAATTAAGCTGATTGAACAAAACACTTTTTGAGCTTAATTTACTTCCAATTAAAAGTAGTGCCTACTTCGAGCCTTAAGTTAATTCAACTTGCCGTATATTCGAGTAATAGTAATTGCATCGAAATATGTCATCCCAACTTATTTCAAATCAGTAAAGTTAACTTGACAAAGAGAGGAACACATACTGTATAAGTAAATTGGACTTTGAGATTTTAAGTTCAAAGAACTTGGGATTAAAAGTACCGCCAACTTGTATTCCTTCCCCATTCAATTTACTCAATTATATCGAGGCAACAAACTTGCCTTAATAAAATTAAGTTAATTGAACAAAACATTTTTTTGAGTGTGGGGGTCTCTGGTGACCTTCCTACGGCCCTTGCGACCGAGTTACCGGCTCTGCGGGTGGATCGCGCCGCTTCCACCGGTGGTCGCCCTCCGGTCCACGGTGACTCCTGGCGACTACGGGAAGTCCCACTCCTAGGAAGGGAAAACCAGCGGGCACGGAGGCGATCTTCCCGTGGCCCACGGCGCATTTCCTCCCAGACCCGCTTCGGCGGCGTTGATCCTCGGTCTATCTGGCTGGGCCTTTCTCGGAGAAAATAACCACCGGGCGGAGAGAAAACCACGCCGTGGCAGACGGCTGAAAATCGCCTGCACGCGCTCCCGGAGAAAATCCGAAAAGTCCTCGGACTTTGACCAAATCTGGCCCAGTAAACGGACAAATAAGCTAGTTCTCCGAGCTTCGGGAAAATGGCTCGAGTTCAGAGGCAAAAAGTCCTCAAGAGATACGTAAGGCTGTCGCCGGCACCCGCTGCGTTCCGAGAACGCCTCCTCTTCGGAGCAGAGGCATTCGTGGGACTCTAGACCCACGAGGGCCTTCGTGACCTAGTCAAAGGGCCGATTTTGGCCCATAGTCCCGCGGAAGTGTAGGGGTAAGAGGTCGCCCCCAACCCTAGGGATGTTGGGGCTACTATAGGGGGTAGGGTCCTCTCGGCTCCGCTGAAACATAAAAAAGGGAAAACCTCATAGCAACGTGCACGAATCGGTCCTCTCGGCTCCGCTGAAACATAAAATAAAATAAAAAATTAAAAAAACTTATAGAATCGTACACGAATTGGCTTTCCATGACGGGCGAGAGCGGAGCTGGCGGTCTCACGGAGCGCAAACCTACCCCAGGGGCGGCGATCGAGGGAACTAGAGTTGGGTTTTATACCTACGGGAGCGGTCCGGGCCGGCGGTTCACCGGGACCGGAGACGCTTCCCCTTTTTAATCCTGAAGTAATAAATGGTCATATACACAGGAAGACGGTATCAAACTCAAATTACGGATTGCTTTGTATCGTTGGGAAATGCATCCCCATTGTTTTAAACCACATACCTGACAGTTTTCAGATGTGTGGCCACCTATTTTTTTGAAAAGTTTCACAGGATGGTTTTGCTTTATGTCTGTGTTGAAAACACTGATTTGGAATTACATGGATTCGTTACAAAACAATATTCAACCATCTTTTATAGTGCATACTGAGTTGATTAACATATGAAAATGCGTATGATTGGATGCTTCCAGACGGCACATTGAATACCAAAGCATTGAGGTGTCGGGTATAACTATAAGTATGAAATAACATAAAAGAAAGGTTTAACCTTCCAATACTACACAATGTTTCAAATTTACAAAAGATTAATGTAAAACGTAAATCACAAGAAACCTAAATCAATGCTGTATTATTTTGTTAATGTCTTTACATGGTTTTCTCATGTTGAGTGTCGATAGAGCCTCTATGGAAAAGAAAGGAAATATCCAAACATTGTGTTTAATTTTCAATTAAAAGTGTTGTCCGTTAGTGCTGTCTTTTTTCATTAAGCAATACGATCAAATTGACATTGATGGATATGAGATTACAGCTATACGAAATGTTAAATACTCATCACAAGGTGAAAAACAGAATGTCATAAACACCACTAACGTTATGTAAATGGCGATATACGATAATGACAGATAAATTAAAGGTTGTGAAAGCGAACACAATTTATGTATTGGTGCACACTTATTGTAATAAAGGGAAACAAATCATCTGTGCTGTGGTGATTAACTGACATTTGATAAAAAGCATTTCCAAAATATTAAAATTTCATAATTTAAAGGTGACACACTTGCTAAAATGAGAAAATCTTTAATTAGTTGGGCTGAGCTAAAATAGTGGCTTGAAAATATTTTTCCGCCTAGGAGTTATGGCTAGGGATGTACTAAACAGATCTATGAAGAAAAATATTAAAATTTCATAAATTAAAGGTGACACAAAATTCGTCAAAGTTAGGTATGTTTTACATACTTTGTACATTGTGTGGCTATAACACGCGCTAATTTAGGACAATGTTTAATTAGTTGGGCTGAGCTCATTAGTGACCTGAGAATATTTTTCCGCCTAGGAGTTATGGCTAGGGATGTACTAAGCAGATCTATGAAGAAAAATATGAAAATTTCATAAATTAAAGGTGACACAACTTTCGTCAAAGTTAGGTATGTTTTACATACTTTGTACATTGTGTGGCTATACACGCGCTAATTTAGGACAATGTTTAATTAGTTGGGCTGAGCTCATTAGTAACCTGAGAATATTTTTCCGCCTAGGAGTTATGGCTAGGGATGTACTAAACAGATCTATGAAGAAAAATATTAAAATTTCATAACTTAAAGGTGACACAAATTTCGTCAAAGTTAGGTATGTTTTACATACTTTGTACATTGTGTGGCTATACACGCGCTAATTTAGGACAATGTTTAATTAGTTGGGCTGAGCTCATTAGTATCCTGAGAATATTTTTCCGCCTAGGAGTTATGGCTAGGAATATAATAAACAGATCTATGAAGAAAAATATTAAAATTTCATAAATTAAAGGTGACACAACTTTCGTCAAAGTTAGGTATGTTTTACATACTTTGTACATTGTGTGGCTATACACGCGCTAATTTAGGACAATGTTTAATTAGTTGGACTGAGCTAATTAGTAGCCTGAGAATATTTTTCCGCCTAGGAGTTATGGCTAGGGATGTACTAAACAGATCTATGAAAAAAAATATTAAAATTTCGTAAATTAAAGGTGACACAACTTTTGTCAAAGTTAGGTATGTTTTACATACTTTGTACATTGTGTGGCTAGCAATGTAAACACGTGCTAATTTGAGGCAATGTTTAATTAGTTGGGCTGAGCTAATTAGTAGCCTGAGAATATTTTTCCGCCTAGGAGTTTTGGCTAGGGATATAATAAACAGATCTATGAAAAAAAATATTAAAATTTCATAAATTAAAGATGACACAATTTTCGTCAAAGTTAGGTATGTTTTACATACCTTTTTGTGTGTGGCTATACACGCGCTAATTTAGGACAATGTTTAATTAGTTGGGCTGAGCTCATTAGTGACCTGAGAATATTTTTCCACCTAGGAGTTATGGCTAGGGATGTACTAAACAGATCTATGAAGAAAAATATTAAAATTTCATAAATTAAAGGTGACACAAATTTCGTCAAAGTTAGGTATGTTTTACATACTTTGTACATTGTGTGGCTATCGCGCTAATTTGAGGCAATGTTTAATTAGTTGGGCTGAGCTAATTAGTTGCCTGAGAATATTTTTCCGCTTAGGAGATATAGCCAGGGATGTACCAAACAGATCTATGAAGAAAAATATTAAAATTTCATAAATTAAAGGTGACACAACCTTATTTAAAGTAGGCATGTAGGACACACCGTCTTTGTGTTGTTATTGACATGAGTGACGGTCTTTATCGGAATTTTTGAAATTCGGTGCTGAGGAGAACTTCGGTGCTGGGCCTGATTCGGTGCTGGGCCCAAATTCGGTGCTCACTTCCCTTCAGCCTAGAACAAGCATCTACCAAATTCCCATCTACCGTGCGTGGTGGTGGCTGACGTTAAAACGTTAATGTTAACACTTTTTACCTATACTCTAGCACAATATATGATTAATCATGTTTTAAAAGAATAATTTATAGTTTGTTGATGCATTTTCTAGCAGTCTGACTTTGTTCTATTACAGATTTTCGAGTTAATGAGTAGAAGTTGTACTAGAACTTAAGGCTTTAATTAAGCAGAACGACAGATTTTTAACATGGCGGCCTCCATCGCGAACGCAATTTCTCTGTCTAAGCGAGATTTGGACGACATGCGGCCAATGGTGGATGACATTGTGACGAAAGTGCTTGGATTCTCAGAGTCTAGTGTCACGATGGCTGCACTTAACTGTGTCGGTAAAGGAATGAGTAAGATGAAAACAATCGGTAAGTAGGCTAATTTGTATCACTAGTATCCTCCCCTGTCCGGTTTTCGATGTAGTATGCCTTTTTCTTTGAATTGAAAAAAAATATAAATATTCCATAATCAACTGATGCCCTAATTACCTTCCTTTGTTTATAAGAAATATGCAAACATATATTAAAACGTGATGGACATTGAAACTTTCACACCACGCACCGATCTTCGATGACTTCAATAGCGTCCCATTTGTTTTGAGTTTGACCTGTTTTCGATGCAAACAAGAAAGTATGGTGTCCGGGTGAAGCCATACGTGGAAGAAACATCTGCAGTGACTATTAGTGTTCTGTGAGACTTAGTGTATGACTCTATAGCCAGCAGTTTTCTTCATTTTATTCAACATATTTTTTATTTAGTTTTAAAAATAACCATGGTATTTTTCAAAAACTTAAAAAAAAAAAAAAAAATGTAAATAATTTTTGGCTTTGAAATCTTATTTTTATTTAGTTTTGTGTCTTTTTATGTTTCTTAACATTTATAATAAAGCATATAAATAAACAGTGATAATCGAATCACAAAGCTGATGTTTAAATTTTAATATTAATAACAAAAATGATAGAGTGTTACAAAACAAAATTATCCAGACTATTAGAAAATGATATATAAGGCACATGGCTTCTTTAAGCCTCTGTATTTTTTTCCCCAGAATGCTCAGCAGAATGTTCAGTCACATGATTTGATCATCGTGAATTGTGAATTGAAAAAGTGTTTGATGAAACTTTTTCGGTGGGAATTTTTTTTTTTATGGCCCCGACAGTATGACATATTTTTGTACCTTGCAGAAATGCCTAAAATACCACAACTTTTTGCATTTACAAGTGCAACTAACCAGTGGAGCCTTACATGTTTCTAAGTTTTGGTCAAATGAGAGGAGACTCTTTGCTTGGCAAGTCAAACCACAAAAATTGTATCTAGGGACTGTTCAACATCGCGCGCAGAGAGGTCAAAGGTTTGCCTCGATTTCAGGGACCCCCTGAATACAGGGCGTCCTACGATATAAGTATTGTAACTAAACTATGTTGATGCAAATTCAGCAAGTGTTAACACTTTGACTTACACTACAGACAGTACACAAAGTAAACCAGTGCAAGTATTGTTATGTTACAACCATATAACTTATATTTTTACTGCTATGAAACATTTCAATATTCTGCCACCAGGCATAAGGGATTTATTTGATTTTTTAACTGATGACGGACTTCACTTCCCTTTTTGTAATATTCCTCGTGAGGAATTGGTACTGGTACGGTAGCTAAAACGAAAATTTTTGACCTTTTAAAGGAAAGGGGAAAATTAAACCGCACATTTCATCGCACGAACAGAATAAAGTGTCAATGACTGAGATTCGAACCCACATGACATTGTCACTTTACTACTTTGCCACCTTTAAGTTTAGTTGGTGTCATCATGGTCATAGATAATAATGGCAGGGGGTTAAGTAGTATTAGAAAATTATCCCGCCATTTGACTCATTGAATTGATGTTTCTGCTTTTATTACTTCTATTTTCCCTAGGCTTAAATATGTTGTGTAATTGCATCACTATGTTGTGTGTTTTGCAGACTTGTTAAAACCCCTGATTGAGGACTCGGCACCAAAGTTTGTGGAGAAGCTCTTCGAGGCCATCGAGCAAAGTCACAGTCACAGAGACGAGCACAAAGCAAAGAAGAGACCAATTAAGGTCAGTTGATATCATCAACCATGACACAAAAGGAGCAACAAAATTGTATCGTTATTTTTATACTGTGATAAAAAGCTGTTCATATTGTTCTTTGGCAAAAGTATTTGCATCAACTATGAAAGTAAAACAACCTGTAAAAGGCTGGGTTATATAACCCTTACTCCCTTGGTTCACTTGCCCACAGGCAACCTCAGTCATCCTAGCAATTCCATACCTTGAAATACAAGCCACCCCCTGACAGCGTTCTCCCTTACCAGTGGTTCGCTGGCCAAATAAAAACTAAAATACCTGTGGATCAGTCAAAATATACCCCAAGTGGTCCGGTTGGCTAGTTCAGTGTTGAAAAGCATCTCTATTTCATATGAAATATGGACTAGTGAAATGGCTTACGGACTAGTGAAATGACAAGCTGACTGGTCCTGCTGGCCAGTCACTGAACAAGTTAAGAGCAAACCCTGCCAAATATCCTCTACTACTCTAAAGTGTTCCGAAGCCAAAGCATATTAATTGATAGTATCAAGATGAAAATTGTTTTGCCAACCAAACATCATCGACCTGATTCTCTATCTCCCAGGATGACGAGATCATCGACACAAAAGCCAAGAAGCCCAAGACAAGGTTTGAGAGTAGCGGAGAGGAAGAGCCGGCCGCGGTGGAGCAGTGGACACCCCTGCAGATCAAGGAAATGATGGCCTCAGCGAGGCTCCAGATCATGGCCAAGCAAGACCAAAAGGTACTTGTAGACCAGAAACTAAAACTGTACTTAGATCAAGAAACAATCATGGTCCGTTTTAGGAAGAATACATCAGTTTCCATTTTCAAGTTTACAGTCAACACACTATGCATCAGAATTTTGTGCTCAGTTTGTGAAGACAAAACTACTTGGTAAGTCTGCTAGCACTGAGCATTTCCAAAACTCACCCACTGAATCTGCGCACAATTGTTTTACCTTGCACAGAACAGCTACATGGCTTTGAGTTACAACTCAACTGGCTCACATCGTCAGCTCAGAGCAGAAAGGACTTTTTAAGACCTATAAAGACCCAGTCTGGTCAGAGCAGAAAGGACTTATATACCCCATTGTGCTTGTGTTTCTTAAAAGTTCTTTCTGCTCAATGCCGACTGGATCTTTCTAGGTGTTGCAAGTCCTTTCTGCTCTGAACTGACTGGGTCTTGTTAGGTCTTTTCTGTTCTGAGCTGACTGGGTCTTCTTAGTTCTGATAAGTCGTGCCTGCTCTGAGTAGAGGAGTCGTACCAAAAGTCGAAGGCTAATAACACTGTTGAAAATAAGAGCTGAGAAAAGACAAACCCTTTTTTGTTTTGAGGGAATAATTTCTCTTACCATTGGTAATACATCTTTTAAAAAATTCTTCCCAACCAGCCCTCAAGACCTCAACGTCAACCACTTCCTGCACCCAGTGTACCGGCCCCCACCGCCTCCCCTCAGATCCTCATGAACGATGCCCTGGACAAGGCAAGAAGAGCAGCCGAGATCCAGAACCGCATTCAGGCCTCGATGGCAACGGCTGGCCTGGGGCAGCTGGTGCTTCAACAGGCCCTGGCTGGGGTCAGCATGAAACAGGCCGAGAGTGCTCTGGTAGGGGACAAGCAACCGGCTGGCCCTGTATCAAAGTAAGTACCTATGGTGGTGTTTTGCCAGCGAGCAATTTAACAGGTTTTGTAGGGTGGCACAACTGTGCACAGAAGTAACTGTGTGTTGTGTAGATGCATTCACCACATGATATCATGTAGCAGGCTGGCATTTATTAATCATTCAAAACCATAATGGAATATATGGAATGGTCAGACAGTAGGAGAATTGAGTATGTACTGTGTATCTATGCATTCACCCTACGATACCATACAGCAGGCTGGCATAGTTTATCAATCATTCAAAATCACAGTGGATGACATTGACTGACCAGACAGTAGGAGGGTTCAATGTGTGCTGTGTAGATGCATTCACCACATTTTATCATATTGCAGACTGTTACAAGTTTGTCTACCATTTAAAACAAAACAGTGGATGTTATTGATTGGTTAGACAGTGGGAGGGTTATGCCTTGGAAGTAGATGAGGGTTTATCTTGTAGGCCTGGAAGGTCATTCTTGGAGGAGCAAGCCTACCCTCCCAAAGAGAGTCTGTGGGAACAATTTCTTATTTATTTATTTATTTATTTATTTCATTATTCATTCAGGCTTTAAAAAACAAAACAATGCAATAAACAGAAGACTGAGTAAAAACAGTCAGACTAATTATAAAAAACCGAGGGATATGTACAAATACAAAAACAAACAGCAGCCTAGGGATTGCCCAAAAGCGAACTAAATCACTATCTAAAAGAGCAATGCCTGTAAAAAAAAAACACATTAAAACAAACGGACAGATACCAAAAATACAAGGAAAGATTATAGAATATACTCTAATAAAAACATTATGTACACTGTTATAAAAACATTATTTTTAAAAAATACAAAATACAAGAATTAACATTCTTACTCTTTCCCCTTCTCCAGGCCAACCCCTTTGATTCTTGATGATCAAGGTAGGACAGTAGATGCCGCTGGAAAGGAAATCACATTAACTCATCGGGTACCGACATTGAAGGTGAGAAATGGAAGATTCACAAAGCATTGTGTCAATGCAAAGATGTCTCTCAGAATTATGTGCGTTTGAAACTTCTCAAAAGTCTGGCCTCGCTTAAAGGGACACGTTGCCTCAGATTGGGCGATTTGGGCTATGAAAAGCATTTGAAACCGTTTGTTATGAAATGCATATGGTTAGAATGGTGTTTTGAAAGTAGAATATATCGATTCACACAAATACGCCTCGAAATTAGGTGGTTTTCCTTTTACTTCGGAACTAACACGGCCTGCCATTTTGAAGAGCTAAATTTTTTACTCCACAAAATGGCGGAGCACCATAGTGTTAGCCAGAGGGGTGTCTGGGTGTCTTTTGGACACCCTGTTTTAAATTTGGACACCCTGTTTCATCTGTCATTTACATGTAAATGTATTGTAAGTGAACAATTTGGACACCCAGTTTTTAAATTTCCAGCAGATTTGGACACCCTTTTACCAAATCCTGGCTAAAACCTTGCGGAGCACCTCTTAGCTGAGATATGTTAATTTACACTGAAGTGACAGATGGTGACGAAGCCGGTTGTTTAGGGTAAATTTTTGTCAAAGTTGGGGGTTTTGGGCTTTGTTTTGTTTTTTGAGGGAGGGGTTCGATTTCCAACAAAGTTAGAGCTGCTACAGTCGAGAATAAATTCAAGAATCTGTACAGTATTCCCAAGACAAGAATCTCATAAGATTGTTGGATGCACATGTGCACCATACTGATGAGCAAGAAATTTGTGAACAAGAACAAGATAGGTTTCTAAGTCGTCACTAATTTTAAAAAATAAGATTAATGTATTTCCTTAGGTTTTACCGCCTGCGAGATTTGTTTGACATAATCATGTAACAAATTAGATGAGAAACTTTTCGAAGTAATTATTTATGATTTTTTTTTTTTTTTAAGGCAAACATCCGAGCTAAGAGGAGGGAGGAATTTAAAATGAACCAATCAGAGAAGCCGCAGGACGCTGTCAACGAGGCCTCCAAGTTCTTCGACAACAGTCTTGCCCAGGCACCAGTGCAGCGCAGCCGGCGATTGTTCAAGTTTCACGAAGAGGGACGGTTTGAACAGCTGGCTCAGAGGATCAGAGCTAAGGTAGCCTGCCAGAAAATGGTGTCATGTCTTTGGTGAATTTGAATTTAAAATCGTTGTTTTTACATGATTGGTTTTGGAAGAGTAACTTCTTTTCCAACCTTGTGTGTTTTGTATAAACACACAAAGTGACCAATAATGTGAACATTTCATAAAATTTCTCTTAGCCTTCAAGAAAAACTTTGCTAGGGTCGAAATGTTAGGCCAACTATAAAAAAAAAATGTCCGTTTGGTTGGTAAGCATTTTGCAACAGCTAATTCTATTTTCATAGTTTGGGGATCTCAGGTTGTTTTTTTAAACAAAGCAAAACCCCTTCTCATTTGTCAGGGATTATGTGCAGTTTTGATACATGCTGCAATAAATAAATAAAAATAAATTTTTATGTTGTTTTAATTTGTCATTATTTACAGTCGCAATTAGAAAAACTTCAGAATGAGATTGCACAGGCAGCAAAGAAAACCGGAATTTCATCGGCGACAAAGCTTGCACTCATTGTGCCAAAGAAAGAATTGGTGAGTATTAACAAAAACATCCACGAGCCCCGACTAGTGTCCCTAAAGAGTCTCCCTCAAGTTCTCATGATTTGTTTTCTTCTTGCATCAATTGAAGTCCAATAATCACAGCCTGGCACCCATCACATTTGTAAACTGACTTTCATATATGCGTGTAAATCCAGAAAGAAGGTGAGATACCAGACACAGAGTGGTGGGACACCTTCATCCTACCCAGGGACTCGTACATGGATTGCCGACGCCAGGAAGCCAGCGGTAGCAAGGGGACCCCAGAGAAGTACGTGGGTATCACCAAGCTGGTGGAGCACCCTATACAGATCAACCCGCCTGGTAAGTTTGCAACATCTTCGGATTATTCCTCGGATTATTCCTTTCAACCAAAGTTGGAGCTCACTATTAAAACTGTAATAATGATGTTATTTTATTATAGCATTATTATTTTACTATTATAAAGTTTCATATAGTGCACGTATCTACCAACAAGTTACTCAAGGAGCTTAAACAAACAGAAACATTTTAAGATGGATTTGGTTTTGAATTTTTTTGAAATTATGAGACAAATTTATGTAGCACCTTCAAGGGTTTACAAGGTGCTATTTATAGTATTGCACACATATGTTAAAATAATATTGTTTTTTCAAACTCTTAAGTTTCAACTATGCTGACTGTTTGAAAATGGCAGCGTTCTCCCTTAATACCAGTGGCCTGCTGGCCAAATGTTAGTAACAACACCTAGAGGACTAGTCAAATTTCTCTCCATGTGGTCCGGCTTACTAGTTCAGTGTGGAAAAGCATACCTGTTTATAATATGAAATATGAACAAGTGAAAACAATGGCAGACTTGTGAAATGACAAGCTAACTGGTCCTGCTGGCTAGTCACTGAAAAGTTAGGGTTTGCCCTGATGACGGAATTTAATAATAATAAGACCGAATTTAATAGATGTTGAATCAGTCTGGAAAAAATATTTGTTTTAAATAACAATTTCATTTAGTAAGGAAAGCTAAGGTGAACATGTGTGTTTTTACATTTATTTGTTTTTGGTTTGAACAAAGAAACATTTACTGAAACAACGACCTCCGGAATAACGTGCTGACGCTCTACCAACTGAGCTATCTAGCCCTATGTTGGTGGTCCCTCTATTTTGTCAACATCTCCGTTCGGGGGGGATGCCGAATTTGACATTTGTTCATTAATTTGACATTTGTTTATTAATTTGACATTTGTTTATTAATTTTTTTCAATTTGACTGTAGTTGAGATGACACAGACTGTTACAATGCCGATCTATCTGACCAAGAAAGAACGAAAGAAACTGCGGCGGCAGACAAGACGAGAGATCCAGAAGGAGATCCAGGAGAAGGTGCGACTGGGACTAGAACCTCCACCAGAACCAAAAGGTAAAAAATAATGAGTTCTTCCACTTTATCACTGTCTGTGGTTCTTCAAAACCCTACAGCAATAATGGATGATGCATTACGCGCGTTCCACCAATCAAATGACTAGGATCTGTTCAGGTTTCATTCTACAGTATTAAAAGAAAACAAAAAAATGGAAATTATAGAGATAATGTGATACTGCGGAGGGATCCAGTAAGAAGCAAAACTTGTAGACAATTGTCCCTTTGAAAATAGTCCATGAGCCAGGGGCTGTAATTTTTACAATGGCATTTTTACATCACAATGGCATTTTTCAACAAAATGTAACCTATACAAACAAATACCTCGGTTTGTGTGGTAGATAATTCAACATTTATAATTCTTTGTAATTATTGTCATTTTTTGTTCAGTGAGGATGGCCAACCTGATGCGTGTGTTGGGCAATGAAGCCGTCCAAGACCCTACCAAGGTAGAGGCTCATGTCAGAGCACAAATGGCTAAGAGACAGAGGTAGGGATCCATTGCAGGAAATTATTTGATATTTTAGCCAGTTTTTAATAATATAAAGATTATACAGAGATGAGAATTATCAGACTCTAATCTGAATTCGGACTTTTGAAGTCAGCCTGGTGAAGAAAATCAGCCGTTGTTTTTTTCCACACTTAGAGAAATCCTACTCTTTGATCTCCTGAAAGCTCCTTGCAATCTATAGATAGTTCCCAGTAGACGCCATCTTTACGGGCAAATCGCATTTTGGCATGCAGGCGCGTCAAGCGCTCAAATTATTAACGCACGCCGTTCTCACGCGTAACGCATGACTGTGTGTTCCAAATTGCCCGTAAAGATGGCCGACTTACGTCACACTGCAACCTATCTATAGCTCAAGAGGTTACCAAAAGGTGGAAATGCCATCATTTCAACTTGCCTCCTAAAATTTTTATCTTAGTTTCAGACTTTTTAGTCAGCAATGACTCTCACCCCTGATTACACGGTTTGCATTTAATGTCTCAGTCACTGGACCTGGCCCACTAAACTTGCTGTTTCACTAGTCCACCAGCATTTCAGCTGGACCATATCCAAAGGGGATCCTTTAAACATTTTCATGGTACTAAAAAAGCTGTGCGAACAGTGGTTTGCCTGAAGCAGTCAGAAAGAATAAACCTTGTAAACAAAATATTTACTAGTTACTCAGATTTTTGTATTTACTTTTTGGGGCTTGCACTTGCAATCCTAAAAAAATGATGGTCTGTTGTTGTCTTCGTAGCTTTTTTCTCATCATTCAGTTGTTACATTAAATAAATGGAAGAAGTTCACTGCAAAGATTTATATCTTGAATAATGCAAACAAACCATTGCTTCGGTGCATTGAGGTGACATCGCATGCCACTATTGTGTTGACGACACTTTCATCAACTACACATGTGTGTTGACAATTCCACAGAACTCACGAGGAGGCCAACGCGGCGCGCAAGCTGACCGCAGACCAGCGCAAAGAGAAGAAGATACGCAAGCTGAAGGAGGACATGTCCGCGGGGATTAACGTGACCGTGTACTGCGTGAGAAACTTGAAGAACCCCGCCCATCGCTTCAAGGTGGAAGCCAATGCTAACCAGCTACACATGACTGGCATGGCGATATCGCACAAGGATGTCAATGTAGTGGTCGTTGAGGGAGGTGAGACATCATTGGTCTGTTCTTTTGGTACAAAAATGTGTTTTCCGCACGAATCCTTTAAAGGGTGTGTACAACATTGGTAATTGCTAAAGACCTGTATCCACACTTGATGTGACCCAACATATACACGAAATAACAAACCTGTGAAAGTTTCAGCTAAATCTGTCTTTGGAGTCATGAGAAACCAGTGAAAACCCCCATCATATGTTTTCACTGTTTTCAAACATCGAATTTATCACCAATTGTTTTACTAATTTCCTAAAAACTATAGCATTTCAAGCAAAATTAGATCAAATGAAGTTTTCCACCATGACTATCTTTATACCATGTAAGTTACAGAGATGCCACTGCGGTAACGAAAAAACCCAGAATTTTTTGTTTTCTTAGACAAAAGCAGAAAGCCACTTAATGAATGTCGCGAGTGACCCAACCAACCCTAACTTTATGCCGCGACCCTAAACTTTTTATTCGGCATAAAAAAAAAAATTTAAAAAAATAATAAAAAAATGCGCATGTGTTTGCACGATAGTGCGCAATCTTCAGATTGCGCAAACTTTTGCTCGATATGCAAATTGAGCTGCTGATTGTGTGTAGCGCAAGCTACAGATTGCGCAAGAGTTTGTCCAATTCATTGTGCAAAATTGAAGATTGCGCTCCCCAGAATGAACGAGAGTGGACTCGACAGAAGTCGCAAGCGGACGATTTGGTGCAACCTATTAACCGAAAAATTATCTTTTTTGAAATATATCTGAGACAATCATACCTCCATATTGACCAAAAACATCTCCTGCGTACCTCATGTGAGTTTTAAAGTATACTGAAGAGGTCTTGGATGGATTTTGGCTCAGTTTTTGTTCATTCGCTGTTAGTTTTGAATCGGGCAAGTAGGTTTTTTTTTACGCACTCGCCAAACGTATCAGAATACAACAAAACGAAAAAGAAAAAAAAATTTCCGACCTTACCGACCCTATTATAAAATGGCATGTAATCGGAAACGGAACACTTTTTTTTTTGCCTTACCTCGAACATGCACGTCTACTGTTGAGTTTTGATTTTTTCAATCTTGAATGTTTCGAGGAGATCGCGATCGGCCTTTGATTTTATTATGTGTGTGTGTGCGTATGTATCGGACGTATTACTACATTGTATTAGACAACTCGTCCTCCTGAATGGAGAATGCGATCGGAGACCACCGCAGCACGAAATCAGACTCATTTCAAGGCTGTGTGCATGACACCTTCGCTCACTTTGCAAACTTCCTACACACACGTTTGCAGGGTGTTTGCGTGCTACGCCTCGAACATAAGGATACTAAAATTGCGAAGCTGTTGATCGCGCGCGCTTGGAAAAAAAAACAGTTGCTGTTTGTTTCTCTCTCCGGTCTTTTAATAAATGGACGGCCTGGAAAAAACGGAAGTTGAGGTATTTTTTTTATAAAACCGGAAATCCGGTTTAATCCGGAAAAGTGGCATCTCTGAAGTTAGTGCAAATCTATGAAAATGTTTATCTTCAATCTGACCAATGTTGTACACACCCTTTTTCAAAGACCATTCATTTCTGTGTAATTATTATACACCGAGACTTGGCTACCGTTGATTATTATTTTAAAAGCAATATCTACACACATTGCATTATTCTTGAACACTTCGAAAGGAAAAATGACCAACTATTTTGGGTTGAAATGAAAAAAATGCTACATACAATGTCTTAACTCATGATTTGATCGCTTCAGGTCAAAAGCAGCAGAAGAAGTTTGAGAGGTTGATGATGCATCGGATCAAATGGGGAGAGGATAAAAAGAGAGGAGACATTGGTAAGGAAATTGATGGATATTGAAGCATGTAAACCAAAATGCAGACCCCCCCTCCTTAAAAAAGTGGAGGGGGGCATGCTCCTACTTCTTAATTGGATGCATGCAAATCTTTACCAAGCACATTATTTATGTGGTCACTTCTAGAGTAGGTCAAAGGTAAGACTTTGCCTAAAACTTTTCCGGAAAGTAGGTCAAGATATGCACCTTTAACCCTCCTACTGTTCGCAACATTTTCAAGTGAGTTGACCAACCATTTGAAACCATTCAACTGCCAAAGTTGTGTATGGTGGCACAACTGTGCACAGAACTAACTGTGTACTGTGTACATGCATTCCCTCATGGTATCATATTGCAAGGCTGGCTGGCATAGCTTATCTATCATTCAAAACCACAGTGAATGGTATTGAATGGTCAGACAGCAAGAGGGTTAAGGAAGTCAAAGTCACTTGGGCAATTTATTTGCTGAGCAAAAAGATAGTGGGGCACCAGTTACAACAGTGTGAAATATTGCTTAATGGCTGTTTTTGCTAATTCTGCTGTGCTTAGCGCATTATGAAATTGGTCCCTGATTGACACAGGGGCCCTGCTTACCATAGAATTCTGAGCTTACAGTGACCTGTAAAGCATGTGGTTCTATGGGCTATAAGTGCAGAATCCCATGGTAAGCTGTGCCATGCAATAGCACTCCGCTCTAATGCTCAAAACAAGCTCAGTACCCGGATCTCAGACAACGTGTCAAAAATTCACTAAAGTGCGCTTATGTACATGTACAGTCCAAGCTTTGTTTACTTGGTGTAGTGACTGTACTACTGCAGTCTGGGGCGCCGATGCGGTGATTGCGTGAGAGCTAGCAGTGGAAAGGTTGTCTTACACACGGGTATTTTGAGCAAAAGGTGCCGTCATAAGTGCGGAGTGCTATTGGGCCCAGCTTTCTTGTATTGAAATAATTTCTGTACCATCTTTCTTACACAGATTCTGATGACTCGGACAACGAGTCCGAGACCAAGGCCAACGAGTGCACCATCGTCTGGCAAGGACTGGTCAAGCAGCGCAACTTCAGCGAGCTGAAATTCAAGCAGTGCATGACTGAGTCCATGGCTAGGGAGCAGTTCCGCAAGCACGGCGTGGAGCACTACTGGGGCCTGGCCCATGGTGAACGCATCCTGGAGGCCACTGAAGACGTGTAAATGTAGAGGGAGGAATTGTTGACTACCATCTCCTTTCTTCTCTTGTCATGCTGAGACAAATGTGCGGTCAAGTTTGATTGTTTGTTGCCATGGACATTATTGTAGGCGAAGAAAGTTTTTCCATGTTACTTGTCAAAATGATCTTGGGGGGGTCGGCTCAAAAAGGGGATTTTCAGTACATGGGAACTTGCTTTCTTTGTTCAACCCAAAATCAAAGAATAAAGTATTACATTTTACAACACAAGTTAGGATTCTGTTTTAGTCTGTGTCAACACTTTGCGAAAAAATCACTGGTGCTGTTGACCTTCCTATTCGAATAGAAATGCGTGCCCTCCTCATTCCCTTCAAGAGAGAAACGGAAAAGAACCGGAGAGAGATTGCACAATGTTGCTTGGAAGGCTTACTTTTGACCAGAAACTGGTTTTTGTGTGTGGTTTTTTTTCGCCTAATTCTACTTTCTGATATATTCAACAAAAAGAGAAAGAACAACTGTTTTTGTGGCTTCGTCAGAGTGATGACCATCTAATAAGCCAACAGGGCTTTTTAGAATCTTACAACAGTCATATACTTGGTAAAAATATTATGGAAAGAACCTCCCTAAAATACTGGGTCGTATGTTGGTCTGGACTGAACAAGAAAAATAGAAATTTAATTCTATCCTTGACAGAGTTTTTGTTACTGCGCTAAAGACAAATAAGTACGTGTAATGAACCAATTCAATAACATTTAAATTAAATTAACATCTATTAAATTGTTGCAGTACCCGCTGTTAATGATTCGAACTGCCTCTAGCCATCGGGCAAGCTCGGTGGTCTAGTGGTCTAGTGGTAAGACATCTGCTCTAGCAATGCAAAGGTCGTGGGTTCAAATCCCACTCGAGTGATTTGTCTGTGGATTTTTTTTACAGAACTCGGGAAAGTACTGAGTATACAGAGCTTAATACACATCGGTATTAGGGTTTAAAAAAACAAATTATATTCAATAAAATCGTCGTTCTCATTAAAGCATGGTATGCTTTGAGCCACTCTTTCCCCTTTGGCTATTTCAGAGTCGTCCTGATTGCGACATTATTTCTGTGAGGGTGCAATATGACAGGCGACACCATCTGGAGATGAGTCATATATTGTATACATGCATCACCTCCGGGTAAGCCAAGATCTTGTGACTCGGTACTTAAGCAAGGTGAGATCAGCATGGTTATGGGGTGGGACAAAAACATTACTTTTTCTCCAAAAACAGCCCAAGAAAAAGATTGTTTTTTCTATTTTCTGATAGCATTTTTTTTAGAGCCAAAACTTGTTTGTCTCATTCCTCTGTAAAAACAGCGCACGAAAAATGTGTGGTTAAAGTAACAGCAGCAGTCAAGTGGAAATAAATGTGTGTGCACAGTGATAGTCTGTGCAAGCATGACTTCAAATAGAGTAGTGATTTGCATACATAACAACGCTGTTCCATGAAAAGTATCGTTTGCAACTTCTTTTCATAAACAGTTTCTGAAACAGATTTTTGGGAGCTCTGGGTTGGGAGTAGAGTTTGAAGGTGTGGGTGTAGGAAAGGGATAGCTACAATCAGCCGTAAAAGTTACACATTTATCGTCTACCTTCTACCAGATAAATACATAAGTTTGATCTTTAATTTTTTCAAAAATATGTTTATTAGGAAGGGGTTTTCACTTGGATTTTTAAGGGAAAAAAATTAATTTTATTTTCTTGAATTGTGAGCTTAAGTTTCTGTTTATGTTTGTGCCACAAAATGAACCAAGTAGGCGGAAGGTTCCGAAAAAGTTTTTGATGATACAAACTCAAGTTTTTGAACAGTTTCAAAACCCTGAAATGTTGACAGTGCACCTTATAAGAAGGGGGTTAAAAATCATAACCAGTTACCCTGAAACCAACTTGCAAACTAAGTTTGCAAAAGTGACGAGTTTGGAAAACTGTTTTTTATTTCATTTTGAATAACTTCTAGTGGAATGGAAACAGTTTTAAGAACAGTGTTTTTTTCTTAAGTTGGCAAAAATGGATAAATAGTAAAAAGCATCCCAAGTTAGTTATTTGATTTTGGGGGTGGTTTTTTTTTTCACTTTCAAATTTCTTTATTTCTAAAATATGATGTACTTCCAACATGGGCATTTTTGAGGATATCTGCCTACTTGTTACTCATTTTGCGGCCCCCAACCAAGTCAGTTCCCGCCAAAACTAGACGCAGGTTTTCTGTTGTATTTTGCTACCTATGTTTCTAGATTATACTCAATGGAGAGAGTATTGTAAAGAATAACATGCGACCAACTTCAACGTTTCATTTGATCAAGCACGGATACAGGTATTTGTACACAAGAACTCTGTATATACAAGCATGGATGTATTTGTATGTAGTTGTTTTCCTTCACATATAAATCCTTGGCTTTCCTGGCATTTGTACTCCAAATTTTCCCCCATCCAGCAGCAAAATCCCTCCACATTATTTCTCAAGATGATCAGAGCGCGCTGATCAAAATGTCTTGTTCTCAATTAAAACAAGTCAGTGCACCATCAGAATGTAGGTTAGGTTTGATTTTTTTTTTCTTTGGGGGGGGGATCTGAATTTTTTTTTGATTAAATAGCTTAAATTCCGACTTTTTTCCAAGGGTCAAACGAAATGCCTGATCAAGGTGCAGACACACACCAACGCACTATTTCGAGCGGTAGTTTTTACAATATAGGCATGATACTCTTCCTACTTTAATCATATATATTTCTTTTTTAATCAGAAAAATTTGCAAAATTATTAATGAATGGTCAACCGTTGTACTCGATAAAATTGCCCTACTTTTGTCAAGTATCATAATAGTGGGTGAGTGGTAATGAGATTTGCTGTACAATGCCTAATCTTAAGAGAATGGAATCTTATTTTAGTCAAAGCATTAAAGGGTGTGACCAACATATACATGAAATAATAAACTTGGGAAAGTTTCAGCTAAGTCGGTCTTCAGAGTCATGACCATCTTTATACCATGAAAATTATGTGCAAATCTGTGAACATTTATATTTTCAATCTTACCAATGTCGTACACACCCTTTATAACCCTGGACATTTTTCCATGCTATTTGGCTAGGTCTCAATAGGGAACTTGGAATGAATTGTTGGTGGGGGTACACATTTGTTTGCAAACATACTGTTCAAAACAATGACTCTGTGAGGGGTTTTAACAAGCAATTTTGTCCATGTCCGACACTGCAGATTCCAATGTAAATATATCTGTAGAGATTTTTCTGTTAAAAAGATTTTTGGGGTCAAATTGGGCATTTGAATTAAACATAACTTCCTTTTTTTAAATAATGTACTTTTGATGAATCACATGGTCTTTTGTGTTTTTCTTTTGCTTTGTGAAAAAAAATACAAATAAATGTAAATGAATCATACGTTTATTTAAACATAAAAACATTTTTGAAACTGAAGAAATTGACTCTTTTGATTTACTTGAAGTTGCATTTCCTGCTTGTTGTCAAAATAATTATCATCATTATTTTTGCTCTTGGTGAATTTTGACAGATGATGCTGGTTTAAAACGGGATCCTGACAATGATTCATTTTTAGATACCATGTATCATTGGCGGATTTTTACGTGCAATACCTCAAATAAATGCTGGTAACTTTTAATTTTCCTGATTCAACAAATTGCTATTAAAATTAAAATCTACATTTTCCGGTCAAAAAGGCAAAAAAAATTACATTTTGCTTTAAACCCATTAGACCTGTATCACAGGCGTCCATCTTGTATTTTTCTCATTAAAGTCAGTGTAACCTACCAAAGCTGGATGGGTAAATAGTCTGGTACCTTTCTGGTAAAAATTTGAATCAGTATGCACTATAAATATTGCACACAGGGGACTAGACAAAGATGGTGTCATGATGAAGGTTTGCTGATCAAAGTAATTACCATGCAGCAGATAAATAATACGTCCACATAAAGTTTTTATGAAATAGAAAATCTCATATTCTTATTTCATTCAAATAAAATTTAAGAATTTTCTTAACCGTGGATAACAAGAAATCTCATTACGCTGTGCAATTGCATTCGTGTATAAAATTAAAAGCGTAGAGTGTTTCTTTGTATCATCTAACACTATTGTTGAGATACTGTGCAAACATGCTAGGTAGTCTGGATACATCCTCTATTGGATGCATCTTGGTGTACGTAATGAACTGACGTCTTATCCTCTGCAGTTCTGCAGCATTTACGCTCCTCATAAGGTTGATGTGAAAAGGAGACAAAAGTTAAGGAATATAGATGCTGTTTTACCCCCTCTTGTGTTGTTAAAGATAAAAAATTCTTCAACAAATGAGAATTCTGCACTTTAATAAAGGACTTGCACAAATTTTTGTGGTAGCTGTATGTAAGCGATGAATGCTTACTACGCTTGCACACAACCAAAACTTCTAAACCATACCATGGGGCAGAGGGTATCCCCCCCCGAAATCCTCTGAAGATTTCCCGGATTCCAAGCACACAATGAAAACACAACAGTGGGTGGGTACACCATGCCCCAAATAAAAACTTCTTTGCTCAAATGTAAAGACGAGCAGAGTATACTTTTTGAAAAGTCAAGACCATACCAACGGCTTTTTTCAGAGCCACCACTGCCCCTAAAGTAGATTTACACATGGTTGTACTCGCAAATGATAATGTAGATTCTTCTGCTATTGCAAAGCAAGGATCATTTTCACTTTCGGTAATACTAGATAAAGCTACATCTATGTATCATTTGGCTCAGCTTGCGCCTTTTTGCCCAGGGAAATTATTCTCGCCCCTGCTATTGGTTAATTTCTAACCTTTTTGCAGTATGGTAGACACTAAAGGAGTGCACTGTTCGGTGTATATACAGACAAATTAACCCAAACGTGCATCCACCATATCTTAAAATGGCTTATGGAGGAATCAAAAGGATATTTTGTCATTCGTTCTTGGGATGTTTATTTGGTCACCGGGCAGACTTGTCTTCTGGGCAACAATCAGTGCCTGCGTGAGAAGAAAAATGAATCTTTCATCAATCAAAATATACTTAACCTTTGACCCCTATATAGGACTGGCTGCATAAATGAGCTCTCTAAATCATAACAGCCGCCAAACTTTTAACTTTGGCATGAAGATGACAGTGTTATGTTGGCAGGATTCTTGTATATCTTGTTAATTAAAGTGTCTTATAACAAGTAATTATCTGAAAGGGAAAGTGACTGGGTAAATTTTAATAGATTTTAAGGGTAAATTGTGAATCAATTTTTGGTTGAACAATTGAGCTATCTAGCCCTAAAGTTGGCAGTCAATGATATTGACAAAATAGGGAGACCGCCAATATTAAGGCTAGATAGCTCAGTTAGACCCGGCATGTTAATCCGGAGGTCGCAGGTTCAAATCCTGCTCTGGTAAATTTGTTTAACAAAAAAATTAATTAAACAACACTAAAATAAAACACTCTACAAAAACTGCCCTTCCTGGTTCATTGACTTACCGTGACTATTTCCTGTGTAATCTTGTCCATCTCATGCAAGAAATTGGTGGCTGACAATGGTTGCTGTAAGAAGGAATTGAATTACATTAATAATGGTTGGTTCATAGCATGTGTTTTTCAACATTATTATCCCCGTTCATCAAGCATACCAATCCTCAACTTTTCTCAACTCCCTAGGGAGCATACAACCCCCCAAGCTTCTTAAATTAGCACCAAGCGGTTAATCCCAACACAATCTCGGGCTCCCATTTATACACCTGGGTTAAGAGAAGCAATTATGTTTAAGTGCCTTGCATTTTTTTTTTTTTTTGAAAAAAATCTAGGGGAGAACCCTAAAACCAAATATTTGTCTTGGGCCCATAATTTTTTCAAAAAAACAAATGAATGTTATACATCATATTAATGTAAGAGTTCAATAACATATGCGTACAAAACATTCATCACACAGAAGTTTCACTCCTGAAAACATCATTAGTGAAAGGTCTGCAAACCAATGCAGTCATCATTATTGGGTGTCCTTTCTCTATGGTGAAATCAAGTAGTGTAGAAACACCTAGTACACAAACATTCTTCAACTATTTGTCGTTATTAGAAACCGATTGCATGGTTGTTTGAAATTGCTAGAAACCAGGTTATAAGACTACATGCCCAATTGTTTTTAACTATAGTTTTTTTTGCTGTCAACCTCTTTCCAATGGGTAAATTGATCTAAACGTTTTGATCATAACCGGTGAAAACAATGGCACACTTTAATTGAGCCTGTGGTAAGTACACTCTATGGCAAATGAGTCATCAAGTCCAAAACATCTGTGTTACTGCATGCAGTTTCGGGTGACTGCATAAATTGTGAGTTTTGAAGTGTGCGATCGCGTCAAAATACTTGCATCTGCTAAATGCCCCAGAGCACTTGAGATTTTTAACAAACAACTGCAGTCATTTTCAGGAACCAATTAACATTCTTTGTCAGAGTCTCAGAGTGGTGTAGATACGGTGTGCCGCGCATGGGATAGAGGTTTAGTTTCTCCGGCTTTGTTGAACAATATCTTCTTCTTGGCTACCCAACCTAAGAATCTAGAGGACCCTGGCTTGGTCCAGAAACTTACAGAGACTGTGGAGAGGTTTGGAGGGGGAGCTTTCCTGAAGAAGATGGCGTCACAAATCTCCTGGCAAGGTAGCTCATCCTCAGGGTGCAGGGTGAACAGTGGTGAGTCCCATCGGTGTCTGGACTCCGGTGGCTCAAACCGCATTATCAACGCATCAAAACTGTGATTCAATACAAAGTTTGACCTTTTTTAAAGGTTCACCATACTCCATAAAAATTGACAGTCAAGATATTAGTTATCAATTTACTACTATTTTGTTTTCAATAACAAATGAGATGGGGGTCTAGGAGCCCCGGCAGTACCCTTGCTTGGAAGGCGTGAGAGCCCTCCCCAGAGATGGCCAAGTACAGAGTTTGAGGACGCTCGCAGGCACACTCTGGTGGGGCCCTGCAAAGCTCCGTTCCCCACCAAGTGGCCTGACTGAGGGGGGGGGGGAAGTGGATTTTTTGTTATTCAAAATGTTCTTGGAAAATAAACGGGTGCAGTAATTCCTTGAAATTTGAACTCTGACTCAGAGATGAAAAATGTGGGGTCAGTCAAAAGGAGGTTACAACATTGATTGAAAAAACACTATTATTTTAAATTTCAATAAACATCAAAATAGTATGTATTCATGAACCATGGAATTTCTTTTAATCAAAATTTTCTTGAAAAATAAACGGATGCAGTATTTCCTTGAGCAGCACCATGGGATAAAGCCGTGATCTTTAGCTTCTCACATTTCCTGGGTGTATCTGTCCTCCTCCTGTCTTGCTCCGTTCCATTTTGATGCAACCTCTGCTGGAGTGTCACAGAAAATCTACACAATATGAGAAGAAAAAAACATTGAATGAGATAATGTCTGAGTCTATCAGATTGATCTACAGAGGGTAATTCACAAATTGATGGAAAGGTGTCTGGGTGTCTCTCAGACAGTACTTAGACAACCTCTTGGTAAAATTATGCCCTTTCATTTTAGGCCTATTAGAATTGTATGTGTTTTTGGGGGATTCCGCAAGGGCAGATTTCTGCTTTAAGCAGTGCCAAGAAATTGGTCCCAGCCCTTTTAAAAAAGAATCAGTACAATTTTGCTCATGTAATTGAGTTTGTACTTAAATGGAAGAAGACAAAGAAGATTCAATCTTTTATTTAAAAAGAATCAACCTTTTATTAAAACTGAATCAAATGTGGTAAGCACAAAAAATCCTGCTTAGGGGAAACAGGTTATCAGCCAAAATGCTACCTTTGACCGACACCCCACTCATTTTTTGCTCGGCAAAGAAAATTGCTGCAGGAAGGGTTTTCTGCTTAACAGCTTGTAACATTGGGCACCGGAAGTATTACAGGTACAGACTTTCTTCAAGAGGCCGTGACCAAGAGTACTGAACTCACCACACAATGAGGTGTTTGTGAAGATTTAACTGCACAGTACAGCTCATACCTAAAACCTGCAGTGGTTAACATATAATAGAACAGAACAAATTAGTTATGTAAAAAGACAAATATCAAAAGTGAAATTAACTGGGTAAATTTGTTTAAATGATTTGTGTTTGAGCAAAGAAAAATGGACTAGAGCGAATTTGAACAACGACCTCCGGATTAACGTGCCGGCACTGTAACAACTGAGCTAACTATATCCAAAATCTGATGTAAAAAGTTGCATCCCCTTAAGGTAATCCCCTGGCTGTCGCTTCCCAGGTTGTATTGTAAACTTGGGTGTGATCCATGGCTCCACGGCAGTTAACAGTTGTTTTGCTTCTGACTGGCACCCCGAACAAGACAAAATACGGAGACCGCCAACATAGGGCTAGTTAGCCCAGTTGGTAATGCGCCGGCACGTTAATCCGGAGGTCGTTGGTTCAAATCCCGCTCTAGTCAATTTCTCTTTGTTCAACCCAATTCATTTAACAAGAAAGATGGCAGAGCAATGACAAGAGTAACAAACTTTTGGCTTGCTGGTGGATGTTGGAAATAGGGTAGATACATGCCTCTAGATTATCATGGATAAGAAATGATGAAAAAGTATATTTTTTTTTTTTTTTTTTCATTATTGTTATTATATATTTCTAGTAATAAAACTGAGGATGCCTCATAAGTGAACTTCATTATTGAGGCTTGCAAGTCTAAGAAAACCTGTAAGGATGCTTGCTTCAGTGGGGTAAACCCCTCTATTCCGCGATAAGTGTTCTGGGTTCTTTTACGTCTTGCTTAAAGACACAGGTGCCACCGACAGTCAAGGAAAATGTGCAATATTAGTGAGATATGGTTTTATGCCGTCCTCCATCTCCCCCCCCCCCCCAATAGCTGTGTTATTACCAGCCATAACTAGTATTTACTATATTTAACTATATATTTAACTACATATATGTATTTTTATGTGGTTATTGGCAAGCTGTCTTCAGTTGAAGCCAAATTTGTGGTAATAACTGAAGACAGCTTGCCAATAACCACATAAAAATACAAGTAAATATTAGTTATGGCTTTTTATGTATCAGAAGAAAGACAAAATAGAAAAAAGACAAACAGATAAGTCTGTCGTGACAGTTATAGTACCAACAAGGAAATAAAAACAGTCACTAAGGTTTCAAAAGGAAGCAAAACAGGGAAGCTAAAACTTAAATCAAGGGAAAAACAACTACTGTATGGAAAAACCTTCGGACACACCCACTGAAACAAAAAATCAGTTCCCAAACCCAGAAATACATGTGTAAGTCATGTGTAATGCGCAGTCACGAACAATTGCGTAATGCACATCATTTTTACGGATAATGCAGTACACAATATGGATACATGGCAATATGTGCAATGCTTGGCATTTACTATAATTTTTATGATTTATGTACATCGAACGACGGACACATGGCTTATCGGCGAAAATATTTGATACAATTTAGTTCGTGGGAAATGACAGCGACATGGGAGGAAACTGACAAAAAATACATGTAAGGTCCAAAGAATAAACGAACCTTGTTATGCTTAATCCCCGGTTGGAGGTGGAGGGTGTGTTTTACCTTTGGCGAGGGGGTCATACATTTATATAGGGCTCTGAACAACAAGATGGCAGTATTATTATTCATTAAAAAGGAAAATAATGCAGTGTGTATTTTGATGGCAATGCAGGCATAATGAGACAATATGCACTATGGGTGAGTTCGATTAGCTTCCCCGGGTCGACCCAGGTTTGAAAGTAGCTGTGAAGTCATTGTCATGGCTCACCCAGGTCAGACCCAAGAAACCTGCTCGTGGAGCAGGTTACACTACTTGGGGCTGACCTGGAGGCATGACTCCAAGATGAACAACTTTCTCACTGGCCGCAATATTTTAGTTATTCAGCGGGACACTTTCAGGAAGTTTGACACACATTTTCCCCATTAAAACAGCATCTTTGTGAACATTAATTATTTTGATGGGGCTTGGCTTGTTCATTCATTTGTTCATTCACTACCGTGATGAGTTGTGCCCATCTGACTCTATCAAGCATAGTGTTAGAGAGAGATGGACAAATTACACCAGTGTCAGTCTCGATGGATGATTTCAAGGTCATGTTGGGATGACCTCTACGACAAAGAGCATCAGGCTTCCAGAGGACACGTGACCGGCTAGCCAAAGACGAAGTTGTCTGATGATAGAGGGAAGGGCACCATTTAAGGCAGAGTTAGGAAGATGTTGCCAAGAAACATCCTGCACAGTACGCAACATCCGTGTGTAGGGGCCATCGATGGATGCAGTGATTTGATTGGTCAGGACCCAGGACTCACACCCGTAGAGTCTGAAAGATTTTAAGTTTTGTGGCCTTGGGGGCTTATAAAACCATTTAACATTTCAGTTTTACAATGGGAATAATTATTTCACAATCTTTTTGTTAATCTTAGAAGAGTTTCAGACATTATTACAGTCGGCTGTCCCAAGATGCATTGCTATGAATGCTAGGGGAAGTTGGCGTTCAAAAAGCTCTTGTCAGGACTTACCCGGATGAGCACAACCAGGTCGACCCGGGCAAGCTAATCAAGCACACTCTATATCTCTACATGTAACTTCATGCTAAAAACTGGCATACGGTGGGCAGACTACAGCTGCGGGTGACGTCAGTGCCAGGGTCTCTACACTATTCTTGTTTCATGTGCACCAAACTATGGAATAATCTCCCCTATCAACTACGTACACTTGACTCTTTTTAGAAAAGCCAGCTTAAGACTCGTCTTTTTAAATCTGCTTAAATTTAGTCCATTGCACTTGTCAACTCCACTTGAAATTCTGTGAACTCTTTTGTCTTTAACTTGTTTCCACTTTGCTAAGCACCTCAGAATAGGAACAAGAATGATGGCGCTCTACTGATGATTGATTGATTGATTGATATTTTTCAATGGACATCAGAATACGTTAGTAACAGCAAAAAAACAGGATCCCCGAGTTGTCGCTAGCCAAACTTTTGATGAATATCCCATCTTGCTTGGCAAAAAACAACTAGTAACATTACCAACCAGATGAATTTTTTTCAGCCAAGGAAGTTTAGTTCCAACCAAGGGTGAACTTTTGACTTTATCGGGAGCAAGCCCAGGACACATCTGTTTATCACTTCAAACATCAGATATTGTATACATACTGCACATTTGTCATAAAGTGTTGTTTGATAAAATAAAATGAAGTGGTGCAAAACTCTGAGAAACCCAGAAAAAACTGAAGGTTGAACAGCTAGGACTTCTTTTAAGCATCAGAATGCCACCGTGTTCATATGTTTGAATTTAATAGATGTTAATTTGGCATCAGGGATAAAGATAGGATTCAATTGTCCACAAATCAGCAGTACGGATAGGCCAGACCAATCTATGACCCAATCTTTAATACACATCTGTGTAAGATCAAAACCAAGTAATGCTTTTAAGCGACTGAAAATGTCACTGTGTTCAACACTGATGACAATGTTTGTTTTACAAGTTGGCTGTTTGGTGTACAACATGAACAACCCATTCAAAAAATTGAAACACTCCCTGGTTAGAAAGCTCGCTAACATCGAAAGAGTTGTCCTCAGATTTTGAGGGGAATTTCTAAGATTTGTTTACCTTTGATGTAATTTAATGAGTCAAGGATGAGAACGCTTTCCTTGGAGAGTTTTCTGTTGAGAAAAAAATTATAATAATAAAGATAATAGTTAAGATAGAGAATAACAGCAAGACACACAAAGGACACAAATGACATCAAACTGTAGTGGGAGTTTGAGGAACACACTTGCTGCATGGATGAACATCAACTTGCAACCTATGACCACCTTCTTCACCCCCCCCCCCTCCTCCCCCCCCAAAAAAAAAAAAAAGAGAGAGAAAAAGAAAAACTAAAATTGAAGCTGCAGGGTAGACAGTCTAGGACTTTTTCGCTTATTTTTAAAACTTTATTTACTGGTGTGTTCAGGGGATTTTTTTGCCTTCTTAATACCTACAAGTTCATTAAGTGCCAAATAGAATCAGTGCTTTACACCGCCCCCTCCCCACCCCTACACCCCTACATCCCCCATCAGAAAACTTAGAAATATCATCCATACCGAATCACAGCCGACTTCAGTGTCCCCCGCAACTCTTTTTCATTCTTAGAATCTGGATGGGGGGAAAAATGAAGATAATAAAGACACTGCTGAAACCAATATTTGAGGTGACAACAAACTTGCTGCTCAACAAGACTTTGTAAGGTTTTCTTTTTAAATGCATTTTTATCATGCACATGTATACCAACAGGTGACCTCTTCAAAGTTACGTGAAGTTCACGAGTTTGATATTGTATTCTACAAATATGTGGCAGTCTCGCACATTAGGTCCAGATACAGTAAGCAATTTTTTGTTTTCCCTTTGCACACTAGGTTCCCCAAAATGTTTGAAAACACGCGACTTGCAGTCTATTTGCTCCAATGCTAGATTTCTGCACAACATTCATCGATTATTTACCTCATTAATGCTTACATACATCGTACTTGGTATATTTGTGAGCTGGTTGGGGGAGGGGACAGGGAGGAGGGAAAGGGGTGTAAGGAGTGGGGGACATGGGTGGGTCGGGGAAGGATGTGTGGGTTGTGGGGTACAGGGATGTAGGGATGTGGGGAGCGGGGGCCATTGGTGGGAGTGGGGAAGGGTGTGTGGGCTGTGGGAGCAACCAATGGAGCATCTAAGCTTAGGAGCAACAGGGATGTGGGTGGGGGCGAGGGCATGGAGGGGAGGGGTGGTTTGTGGGAGCGGATGGGGGGCAGGGGGGGAGAACTGAAATCCTGCTTTCAGTTCAAAGTCATGGGGGAGAGAATTTGGTCAAGTGTGAGGACAGCCAAACAGGTGCTCACTGATTTATTTGCTCCTGTAAATTTGTTTAATAATAACAGTATGTCACTCTCAGTCTATTTCTACCTCCATGGTACATCAGTGTACACACCCCTTTAAGATTCAACTCTTACGTGGGCAAAACTACTTTTCCTGGAAAAGGGGAACCTTCCTCTAAACAGTTTCATGTTTCGAGGGAGACATTTAAGAAGGCTTGGCCTAATTTCCTGGCACTGCCTACCACAGAATTCTATAATTACCAGCACCCCAAAAAGTACACCCCATAAAGTATGATTAATTCTATGGGTCTGGAAGGGCAGAATTCCAGTGAGAAGTGCCATGCAATTGGACCCTAATAAAAGTATCAATCATCAATAAAAAAGTCTGAATAGCAACATTTGGCAGACAAATTATTATTATTATTTTTTTTCCAATTCACATTATAACCTTCTTGGGAATAAGGCTTGTCCTTGCTCTATGGTTAAAACAGTTCTGAACGAATGAGGGGTCTTGCCTTCCACAATTGATGTCCATGCCCCCCCCCCCCCCCTCCACCCCTCAGGTGCCTCCCAGTTGAAGTCTAGACTTTAGATTAAAATGTACCTGAATAAAAAGTTACATTTTATGAACTTTGATAAAGTATTTTCAGTGTGTTTCGAACTACAGTGTATGTTTCTGATTACATGCAGACAACATTGTGTAAATCCCATAAAGAGAGCACTGAAAAGGGGCTTGTTTAAGAGAAATGCAAATGGAAACTGCAGTTTTTATTGGCCAGAAGTGCCCCACAAACAAAACAAAAAATATTTATAATAAAAGTATTTTGATTTTTTTAATTGTGCTCCACCTCATCATGCCCCCTAAAATTTTACCTTTGTAAAAAGAAAACTACAATTGAAGCACAAAAATAGCCTTTTAAAATGTAGGATAAAAAAAAATAAACAATTCTTAAATCAAGATGCTTCCATCACACTTTAATCTATTTTGTGAGCATTGTGCATTTATTGAAAGCAAGCAAATTCTTCTAAACATATCTTGAAATTCTAAAAAGAGCTGATATTATAAACAGTGCAATTACCTTACAAACTTTTAAGTATTAAACCAATAGATTGTGCAAGTCTTTTGGGACCAAGCTGGTCCCAACCAAATTGAGTTTTATATGTACGTGATTTTGTTTCTTGAAATACTTTAGTTTAACGTAATTTACACCTATAAAAATCATATCATAAAAAAAGAAAATTTAGCCATGAAAAATATGAAAGTAAAATAAATTAACCGAATCAACAACAAAGAAAAACCGAGAATAAGACTTGACCTCCGTTTCCAGTTACTTGAAAACACTTTTGCCCAACTGACATTCGTGTTATCATTCAAGTTATGTAAAAGTTGCACAAATTCAGACATAATTAGCAACTGTGGTTTCTTCGCTCAAATTGTTTTCTCGTTTTTGATACGCGCAAGACTTGCACAGTCTATTGACCAATCCATTGTACTCAATTTATTCTTGAGTTCACCTTAATGTAAAACAATGTTTTTTGCTTTATTACTCAAATCATTTTGTTCTTTCATCGGTCATCTCATATCCAAATTCAAATTTCAAAATCACAACAGTTCTTTACTCCTGCCTTTCTTTTGCTTATAAGTACATTTTAGCTGTAGTTTTAGGTTTTTTGTGTAATAAGGTGCTACATGTACAAGAAGTAAACATTTAAGATTTAAGACGAAAATATTTCAGGGGGCTGACAGTAGGAATTTATATTCCTCTTAAAATAGTCTAGATTTTAGGATGGAGGGAAACATACACCAGGCAATGAGTTCCAAAGAGATGCAGTACATATAATAAAGCTGTTGGAGTGGCTCTTTGACCAACATCTCAGCAAAGCAAGAGTGTATGGGTGAGAACAAGCAGAAAGCCTGGTTTCACGCTCAAACATCCTGATAGGAGGAACCAGGTCAGACACACTGGTGGCACATTTACCATGAAAATATCTGTAGAAAAGACAGAGGCTGGCTACAGACCTACAGTGGGAAAGAGGTTATACTGTTGATCCAAACTCTTCACCAACAAGCTTAATTATACGCTTTTACACTCATATTTTATGTGTGTTGTCTTTGCATCACTATTATTAAACTTATTCATACAGTTTTAACAGATTTCACCAGAAGAACCGACAGTAAAATTTGTAATTCAACTAAAACTTACATGTACAAAACTTATTGCTACAATTATTGGCATACTGATAAAGAGTTACTGTACAGTATTTCTAAATAAGAAAGGAGCTTTTACGTGATGGGGCCGATTTCATAAAGAGCTAAGACTGAGCTTGAACTGTTAATCAATCTTAGTTGCTTAGCAAAATGTGATGTCAATTAAATACAAATAACTATTGTGGCAATATTGACAACTCATCTTTAGATGAATCTTAGTGCTTTGTGAAATGGAGCCCTGTTCTTGACTACTGTGTTATGTGCATAAAACAAATGAGTTTCACTTTCCAGTATTTTTTATTTAGGCTTCGGTTATTAGTTATTACTTGTACAATTAGTTTCAATGTTCACAATGAAAGTGCAAACAAATATCTTCCTCACAGCCTTTGTACTTTTAAGTGTATTTAACAAAACATGCGTGACAAGAATGAGTAAGGGAATCTGCGCATCGGAAACGAGAAACAAGTCGAGCATATACACTATATTTTTGTGTGAAATCAAACCTATTTAAATTCTATTAATACAAAATTCTTGAAAATAAAAAAACCCATAGAAGTTGCTATAAATACAGTTTCAATTTTTTTATAATACAAACAAATTGTTAAAATTAACATTGAAACAAAATTTAAGTATGGGACGAGGATGCTTATTTTTTAGAAAACCCATTTTCCAATCACGCCCAAAGTTGTGCGACCATTTAACTCTTAATTGTGTACAAGTAACCACAGAGCTCAAGGCTTATTCTCATATTTTTTTCGCTGATTTGTGACAAATATTTTACTTTCATATGTTTCATTGCTAAATTTTAACTTCCCAACAATGTAATATCATTTTCCAGCCATACATTACGACACCAAACTAAGGGAGACAAAATAGGGAGACCGTAAACACAGTGCTAGAAAGCTCAGTTGGTGTTGGTTTAAATCCTGCTCTAGTAATTTTTCCTTTGTTCAACCCCAAATCAACTCCTTATCTTGTCACACTGACACACCCATTTACTTTGGTGTACACACACCTAAATCCTCCCTGACTCCTTAATGGCGGAGTCTCTGTTAAATCTTCACTGGTCTCTTGCCCCGGGTCAAAATTCAGTTCAGCGTATGGCAACTCTTCCTGGACCCCCCTGTGCTGTGGTGGCAAGTGCATTGACCAATCACTACTCTGCCTGTCCCAAGATACAAAATCTACTCTGCTGTCCCCATTTCTGAATCTATTGTTTTGGTGATTTCGTCGGCGTTGGCGCCTTTTTCTGAGTTTACATGTAACTACTACTACGAGAAAAATAATAAACATGACAATAAATGTACAAGCACTTCCCACAATCACGTGCAACTGGGATGCAATATCCATAGCAGAGGGTTCTGTTTTAATCAAACGAACAACAGTTTGACTGAAACTCGGGGCATGCGTCCCACTAAAAGGTTCCAAGATTTCACTGTCACCCTGGCCCTGGGAGGGTAGGATAACCATGAACTCATCAACTGTTGCAGTGGCTAATGCTTTACTAAGGACAGTAAGAACAGCATCATCCGTGACAGTCCTTGATTTGTTCGCCTTAGAATATGCTACACAGAAAAACTCATTAGTGCTGTCCACCAGTTCCACATTCTTGATTCGTAAGGTAACAAAACGGTCGTCAATAAACACAGAATATTTTTCAGCATCCAAGTTGTCATAGATTGTATCACAATCGCTGACATACTCTTGGGCGCTCCTATTCCCGTGCCATCGCACAATCCAATAAATGAATGTCTCTTCCCTCATCAAGTGCGAGCAGTTAATCGGTTCCAGTGTCTTGCAAGTTAGAGTTACATCATCCCCCTCAATGGCAGTCACATTGTATGGATCACTCGTGAAAAACTCCCATCCACTGGGCATTTCAAATGACACGTAAAACAATGCATACAAAGATAGTGCTCTTAGTGCATTCAACAGTAACATGACAAATGTAGCGGCACTTCTGACAAATAAAATATACCTTTGTAAGTTTCTTGGCATACTCCAAAAGCGTCAGGGTTACATAGCATTTCACCTGAATTCAATACAGCACCGCAATATGTCAAACATTAAGTTGTGAATGGCTGCAAAACATCACATGAAAGTACAAATGTGTAGAACTTTTGCACCGCAAGTAATTTTTCCTTCCACGACTTTAACGTGTGTGTCATGTAAACAATGCAGACAAAGTCAAACTGAAATCTGTTGGGTGCATTTTTCGGGCTCTGCTGGTTGCTGGTTAAAATCTCAAGGCAAGGCCTTCCAGAGAGCAGAAAATCAAAAGTTATTATGTTACATGTCTAACTCTACTTTTCCAACACAACCAATTAACAAGCTGATAGTTAAGAGTTCTCTAATCAGGGTTGTGATTGTAGAAAAGTTTTTAAAATCCTGAGATATGGGAAACTGTCTAAAGATGACACCATTGAAGGACTTTCACTCTGCCTCTCTACACGACCACAAGTGGGAAAAACTAGCGGTTTGGAAACAATACTGCCGTCCTCTTTATCCCCTTGATTTTAAGTACACATCTTTCAAGAACATTTGAAGGCTACGGGAAACATCTGTTGAAGAAAGTCTTGACGAATCACAATCCTGCCATTAACTGAGTCAACATGATCCTCAAACGAAAACTCTCTCCGACAGCTCACATTAATGAACTTACAAAAACACTCACTGTGATGACAAATTGTTTCCTCCATTCATTTCATATAAACATGTAGTGTCAGTGCTTCTGCTGATGACCATAGTTAATGAATTCCATCAAACTTATTGACATATAAAACCCTAAATAGATTTTAAAATCTGATTATTTGCCAAGACAGTGAAAACATACACTGTGAACGATGAGACCTACAGAACAGTTCACTTCTAGATTTACAAATGTGTGTATTGATGCAAGAAATTTCCTTTATAGATATATAATTTTCTACATCAAAGATTACATATGTGTGCCTTAAAAACCGAAACTCTATTATTATTTTCAATGCCAAACATGTGTAATGTTCATTTATGAATTTATCTGTATACTAAAATAATAAGGAACTACTATGAAAAACCTCATTAATTTCACTTTCATTAACTGGTTACGGTAGCAGAAAAAAAACAAGATTGATTTTTTCAAGTGTGATTGCGTACTTCAATAATAATCATTCTTTCCTTACAAAGCTGGAACCAGGCATGATATTTGGTCCTTGGGAAAAAAGTAGGAACATTTTATTGAGTAGAAGGGTCAACCTACATATTACATGTTGGTGTGGTGTAGGCTTTTAGAGACTTTTCAGGCTACTTAATCACAATTTTTCTGATTTTTCCAAGGGCAAAAAAATCAGTATATCATGCCTGGCTGGAACAGACATTTGACACTAATAACTCTGTAAAGCAGAGAAAATGGTGACTGTAAAAAATGGAGAATTCCATAGCAACAACCATCAAATATGGCCCAGTAGTGCACAAGATGTCTCTATCGGAACAAACTGTTGCAGACTTTGTACATGTGGTACCTGTTACATTGGTGTTATAAAAAGCCATGCAACAGTAATAATAATAATACACAGTTGTTATAAAGCACTTGATTAAATAGACCTTTATGACACCCGAGGGGTCTCAAAGCGCTCATTATTTTTGTTCACAAGGTATGCAGAGCTATGCTAAAAATATAAGACCCATTTATTTACATAGCTCACCATTTAACAATTTACAAGGTGCTGTGGCACAATCTGCAGCCAACCAGACCAAAAAAACACAGAGGGAAAACCCCTTCTCTTAACAACAAGTGTACTGGGTTGTAAGTCCCATCTTAACTACAAGTGTACTAGGTTCTAAGTCCCATCGGAAGGACAAAGTAATAATGGTTTAGTGTCTTGCTTAAGGACGCAGTGTCAAGACCAGGACCTAAACCCACACTCTGCTAATCAGAAACACCATAGCTTGAGTCCAGTGCTTGACCGCATGTCCACAACATGTCATTATCATGTAATATGATTAACAATTAATTGCGATTGCATCAATCAAACTACAGGTAAGCAAACGGAATGATAGGGTCCTCTACAAAAACAGCTTATTTTTACATTTCTATGTTATTTATTTATACATGTATTGGGAAGATTAGAACTGGTGAATTTGTTCTATAATCATTGAGCTTTTAGATGAAAATGCATTTAAATTTTGTAAATACATATTTATTTTTTTCGTTAAAGTGGAGCTATACAGCCCCATATATTTCATTCCTCGCACGAATAACAGAAATACAGTTTTACTTGAACAAGAAACAAATTAACAACAATTTATGATATTTACAATTAGGAGGTTAAAAATAGTGCATATTAAATGAAGACAGCGAAAATGAAACAATGAACTAACATGTTCTACAATGTACCTAGAAACAAAATCGTAAATACATATTTTGCACTTTGCACTTCTCCTTATGGTAAAAATAGAAGCTCAGTACCCAGACAAAGGTCAAAATTCATTAACCTACACGTGCGTACATGTCCAAGCTTTATGTTTACTTGCGTGAACTGAGACAGTACACTGACTGTAAAAATGTAGCATGGCGCGCCAATGCGGTGATCACTTGAGAGCCAGGTGGTAGAATGTTTGTCTGACATGAGGGTATTTTGAGAAAAATTGACATTACTTATCCTTTAATTGAATCTAATCGTGCAAGTGTTAAAACTACCGTACCAACAAAAGGTGAATTAACCTATATATTATAGTGCTGGGTACATTTAAAAGCTTACACAATAATGTAATGTGAGCAGGCATAGTTGTCCTTATCAAACAATTTTATAGAAATAATAAAAAACCTATGATAACATTTTTGAAAAACTTAATCAGGGGTGAAGGTCATCGCTAAGACACTAACTAAATTGTCTGAAACCATGCCCCAAATTTAAGGGGTTGCAGTGCAATGAGGACATTTCCACCTTTTGGTAATCCCCGAAGTTAGATTTCAGTGAGTTTCTGGAAACAGCATTCCCACCCCAAAGGAAATAAATATTTAAAAGAGCTGGGCTTGATTTCACAAAAGAGCTAAAATTGATCTTAACTGTGTATCAATCTTAATTGCTAAGCAAAGTGTGGTGTCACAATACAAATCACTATGGTAATTCTGACAACTCATCTTAAGATGAATCTCTTTAATAGTGCTTTGTGAAATTGGTCCCAGGACTTGTTTGTACATAATAATAACTGCTACATTTTTTTACCAGGCAGACAATAACAAAACTGAATTCAGATAAAGTCTGAAATTTCTCATCCCTATATTTTTTAAACTAAAACAAATTGGCTGTTGCAAACTACTTACCAACCGAAATGACATATGGTATACATGGGTATTGTAAAGGCATTGATTAATCATAATGGGTAGTTTTGTTACAAAAACTCTGTGATTTTTTATTTTTGTTTACAATTATTTTTTCTTTTGTGAAACAAAATGATATTATCATGTAACATCACAAGGCCAGAAGGCCACTTTAAGGTGTGGGCTACACCTAACTGATTTGGGAGGTCGACCCAAATCAACTGTCACCAGGGGCATGTTGCCGCCTACTCCTGGGGCTGACACAGGGTAACCCCCTTCACAGTCCGTAGGATGTAGGCATGGGTATCATCTACTAGGAGCTTGGCTGGTAGAGCAGAATGCACAACCTTCCCTACTTTTTATGAAGCAATTATAGTTAAGTGCCTTGCTCAAGGGCACAAGTGTCATGACCGGGATTCGAGCCCACACTGTGCTGCTGACAACACCAGAGCTTGGGTCCGGTGAAGTAAACCACTCAGCCAAGACACAACACAAATAATTTACTGTAAATACTGTAAGGGTTTATGGGATTTGAGGCATTGCATGGTGAGGTAGATTTTGTTCTTGAGAACTTGTCTTGCTATTTATTCTACTGCCACGGAGTAGATTATTCGGAATTCGGGAGACCTCAGGAGACTTCTCAGTTCTGAAAAGAACTGTCCTGCTTATTAACTACTACCTGGGCAGGAAGTAGGAAATCTGTTACAATTTATCAACTACATTACGCTAATTAACAAGTAATAAACCACAAGGGAAAGTGTCTGGGTAAATTTTCTTTAAGTTGGAGTTGAACAAAGAAAAATTGACTAGATCGGGACTTGAACCTGCAACCTTCGGCAGGTTAACTCGAATGCCACGGCCTCAATTACCGCCCTAGTCAATTTTTCTTTGTTCATCCCCAAATTACAATATTTTTTGTACATTATGTGTACCGCAAAATACAGAGCATTTATGATTATATATGCAGAACTTCAGGCACTGAACCCCAACCAGACGGCTGATCGCCAGCCGATTGAACCCCCTACTGCAGAGCTTATCTTGACAGGAGTAAACTAGTTATTGAAGCAGCTTCGGGTTTTTTCTACATATTTTTATGAGTAATTACATTGAGCTGCAATAATAAAAGTTAAGAAAAAATACAATATTTTTGATGATAGATCCATTGTGATGCTATCTTTGTTGTTAATGAAATGATCAAAAGTGTTCAGATAGATTTAAGTGATTCTGACAAAGCTTGATGACCACCCTGATTTTTTTTTCATTTGTTTTTTCTTTTACCAATCCCATAGTTTGTGGACCCTTATATACGTAGGCAAAAGGAAACTGGATATAGACTGATGACTGTTTTTTTCAAACAGATTAGAGAAGACAAATTGACTGCTTTTTTGACAGCATGGGTGCACTTTCAACTGCAAATTTCCTTGCATCACAAATACAGTTTTATCTAATTTTGACTGACTGTATGTTGTTATCTTGTATCAATGGCCAAATAAATACAAATTATAACAACAGTAAGAGAAACCAGGCACCAATTTCACAAAGAGTTGAGATTGATCTGAACTGTGTATCAATCTTAATTGCTAAGCAAAGTGTGATGTCACAACACAAATCGTTACGGTAATATTGACAACTCATCTTAAGATGAATCTTAGTGCTTTGTGAAATTGACCCCAGTTTGTTTTACTTGTTTCCCAATATCTACATTTGGTTCACACATGCCCTCATGCGGTCAAAAATACTGTGAATTCTAAGTTAAGTAAAGTAAAGCAAATACACTGAGCTAATGTATCACAGGGCTGTTTTTTGTTCTTTGGGAGTGGCATCCCTCTTCTGCACTCAGTACACATGTGGGATGACATCTGGGGTAAGACAAACTCCTGCAACTACGAAACACCACACGATGAGCCCCATAGTAGAATGTGTAGCAATTGCTGATGAAGGAGTTCCGGAGTCCTGCGTAGAAATAAGCAGCACTGACCAAGAGCTGTTCTGACTGCAATTGGGTTGGTACTCCACCTCACATTTCACTTCAGTTCCATTGTCGGCTACAGACAGAGCATTCACTCTTAGGGATTTCCCAGCATCAAGCACTTCAAAGTGATCAGTTGATTCATCAACAGCTTGTGGTGGTTTGCCATTTGAGCGTACAAACCAGTTGTACTTGTAGTTAGGAGACAAAGCACTAGTGCGACAGTAAAAAATATCTGGCTCACCACTTTCCACTAATTTCATTACTGGAGGTGATATAGACACAGGTAACTTGAATGGACCTACTTCACACTCTGAAACACCACAACTTCCTTCAGCACGGCATGTAAACCTCTCACAGTTGTCAGAATTTCTGAGAACATGTGTCGCATTGTGAAAGTTGCTGGACACCAAAGTTTCATTATTGGAAGAGGACCAGGTGAGTGTGGTCTGACTACCCTCTGGTGCTTTGCAACTTAAAAAAGAAACGTCATCTTCTTCCAGGATGCTACACTGTGGATATTTATCCTTGTGTGGTTGACATGTGGGAGAATTCATGACTTTTACATGTAACTGCGCCTCATCAGATTTCCCAGCTCTATTCTTGAAAAAACTACACCAATATGTTCCTTCATCTGACAAGGTAACATTAGAGATGTTCAACTGATATAAATGTAAAACACTGTCCCAACTTACACTTGCATGTGCAGGCAGTGCAGAATTCTCAGTTCCACAGTTACTTAATAGTGTTTCTTTGGAAGGATCATGTTTAGACATAAATTGCCAATAGATCCATGAACCTTCATCGCACTGAATGTCAACAGTAGTGGAGCAATTAAACAATGCATTGCTCCCCTCCTCTACAGTTTGACTTTGGGGATGCTGACTCCAGTCACCAACAGCCAAACCAGGAGACACACACAGTCTCAGCATCACGACACCAACAATCATAAAAAATTCACCCATTCTTCACACTTCAGATTAACGCTTCGGCCAATGTCGACTTGATCATCCGGATCAAAAGAAAGAAATTACTTCTACTTCAGGGTGTCTCAATATCTATAAAGTTTCCTTGTCAATTAGTTTGCAAATGATCAAATGAAAAGAGCCATCGTCAAAACAAAAGTCCGTTTA
Source organism: Leptasterias polaris (assembly GCA_037783415.1). Taxonomy (NCBI): domain Eukaryota; kingdom Metazoa; phylum Echinodermata; class Asteroidea; order Forcipulatida; family Asteriidae; genus Leptasterias; species Leptasterias polaris. The sequence goes on from JAZGTN010000170.1 coordinate 903,465, forward strand.
CATGTCAGACAGGATGGAATTACTGCCTACTCAGTTCCTTGTTGAGCTGCCAAGCAATTATTTTAAAACATAATTTGACACAGAACTGTTTCCAACTTTCAGCCCTGCATTTTTTTAAAACCTTGTATAGAAAATGACCTTGATAAAAATTAAACAGTTGTGAAAAATTAAAAACAGGGCTATAAACAATTTGAGTTTCACAGCTCCTCGGCTCTACAAACTAAACTGCACTCTATGATTCCATATCCTGTTGTGGGCTATACAATGATAATTTGGGAGGCTAATCATCTTCACTTGCAGCTGAGAAGCTGATTTGCGAAGCAGCTAAAATATGGTAAAGGCGCAGACATGTAAAGGCATCTTTGGCAGCCAGCCACATCGACCTAAGAGCACAGCCAAAGATCGAAAGTATTATTGGGGTTTTTTTCGCAGGGAGGAAGGGACTGAAGAAAAACCCACGCGACACCAGAGAGAACCAATGCACTAACTTTATTCACATGGCCCTGCCAAGTATCAAACCAGGGCCACAGTAGTGAGAGGGGAAGCATTTTACGCACTAGCCACCCATGCCACTAATCATGTGATACTGTACAATGGATACAAATAAAACACGACAGCATCTTAACGAACCATAAATTCTTCTAAGAAGAGTTACACATGCCTGTACTTGGCCATGGTGCCCCTTCATAAATTTCCCATTGAAGTGCGCTTTGCAAAATGATAATGGCATTGCCATGCCAAAGATAAAAGGCCTCCAGGCCTGAGGTTATCTTGTGGTTAGGGGGATAACATTTTGTGGCATCCAGATTAACCTCTTTTCGAAATGAACAATTTGATGGCCACCTGTTTTTAACCTACAGAGTCTTTCTCAAAAGCAACAAAATTATAATAATTATAATAAAAATCACATAATGGGCTCAACAACAACAAATGTAATGTATTTTCCTTATTGAATTCTAATTTCCTTAAGTTCATGACATGAAGTACTAACTTAAGAGTCTAGCAGTTTCCCTCCAAAAATGTTCCCCCTACCCCAAATTTTGGAATAGGCCAAATGTGCAGAAAGTGTAGCACAATTGTTCCTTTCTTCCATTTCATGATGCTGATGTGCGTAAAAGTACATGTGTGCTGACTGCTGATGACCACTCCCTCCGTTCCTTACTTATTTCAACAGGTATGTGCTAACAAGTCTCATTTCTTTTTTTAAAGGCAGGGTATACTTTCGGTAATTGTCAAAGACCAACACCCTCACTTGGTGTGTCCCAACATATGTAAAAAATAACAAACCTGTGAAAATTTGAGCTCAATTGGTCATCAAGTTGCAAGAAAATAATGAAAGAAAAAGAAAGAAAAACACCCTCAGTTGCATAGAATTGTGTGCTTTGAGATGCCTGAGAAAGGCTTTATGTCTGAAGACTTTCTCAGATTTGAATTTTAGGGGGTGGATTGGATTGATTTGCAAATTAATATTAATAATAACAATACATTTATAATGCACCATGTCTGTCATTTCACTCATAGGTCTAAATGACATTCCAGGAGGTGGCTTATTAAATTTGGTGGATTATTAAGAATGATTACATGAGACGAAGCAACCATAATAAGAGGGTTTTACTTCTAAGAGGTTTTTTAATGTATAGGAGGGTTCCTACAACACCAGGCGCGGATCCAGGGGGGAGGGGGCCACGGGGCTCGTGCCCCCCCCCCCCTCAGTCCCATAATAAAGATGCAATGTTCCCTCATTTTGCCAACCAGTAATGTTTACACATACACAATGTACAATTAACATATTTCATGGGAAAGTTCAATTGCCTTGCCGACTTGGTGCCCCTTGAAATGTTCCAGTAGAAGTATCAGACCTGAATAATAATCTAGCTTTCTTGAGATTTAGCAACTATTTGTCAACTTTTTGCGATTACATGTACTTCTTTTACTGAAAGTTTTGGACATTAAATGTAGTGCAATGATATTGATACATTAGTTTTTTGGTTTTTCTTTTTTCTTTTTCAAGTTAATAAAGACTGTGCATGTCAAGCAGGATTTCGCTTCATTGGCAATGAATTTAACGTAACTACGCAATGTACGAGAATGCAAGATTCAAAACAAGCAAAATATTTGCAAAGTCTTTCTAGTAGAAAAGTACAGCATTTTCGAGTAAACACAAGGGACTTAAGATAAGACTCAGCTCAGAAGACTTATGACAAGTCTAAGGAATGTATGATTTAGCAAAGACAACTTCTACAAAAGCTTCAATAACCTATTAATCCCATCCTTATCAATCGTTGCAAATACTACTTGTTGCTGATTCTCTGCCTCACGATCCTCCCTGAAGTCGGTGCGAGGATGCCCTCCAAGTTCCAGCTCTGCAGCATTCAAGTCATCCGTGCTAAAATGCTGAATGGATGCTGCTGGGAGGGTCTGTTCAGCAGCAGTTGAATGATGGTCACCATCTGATGGACATGATGATGCAGTGCTTTCGGACACTTGGTTCACGGTGGTCTGTCTAGTCTGCTTATTGAGCATGGTGTAGAGATCTTCTCCTACTCTCGTACGCTCTGGCACTGAGCTACATGCACGTGCAGGTCCTATGAACTCTGAATCATCCTGAAATCCCCTTACGTCATGGCTTGTCGTGGGTCTCGCAGATGACTTATGCTTGCTGGAAACTGCATAGATTGCCTCCCCTACTTCGATTCGAGTTACACCGGCAGTGGGTTCCTTTGGATTCCTTTCTGCCCGTCCAACCATTTCAACATCATCGACATTACTACTGATTGGGCTACAAGTTGGTTGCTCATGGGATCGTTTGCGGACACAAAGCAGATAGAATGCAACACCTCCAATGATGGCCAGGAGGAAAAGCAAAGCGACCACTCCTCCGATCAGGAGCCCTACATAGTTACTTATCTCATTGGATGGACTCTGATTAGATGACAGAGAAGTGTATGCTGATTCAGATGGTGGAGTAGTCGTGTGGGAGGCTGAAATAACCAGCATTGACCAAGAGCTGCTCTGACTGCAATTAGGTTGGTACTCCACCTCACACTTCACTTCAGTTCCGTTGTCGGCTACAGACAGAGCATTCACTCTTAAGGATTTCCCAGCTTCAAGCACTTCAAACTGATCAGTCTTTTCAACAGCTTGCGGTGGTTTATCACTGAAGTTTGTGCGTACAAACCACTTGTAGTCTACGATTGTCAAGGAATCTGTGTAACAGTGAAAAATCCCCATTCTGTTTTCAACCACAGTCAAAATGGAAGGCGAAAGAAAAACTGGTAACTTGAGTGGAATCACCTCACACTGCGAAGAACCACAATAGTTTGCATTTGACTGGGCCAGGCAAGTGAATCGTGCACAATTATCATCCTTTCCAAGAACATGTGTCACATTAAAGCTCTCCCGAGACAAAGTCTCTCCCCCAAGGGAGGCTAGTGTCAGGTTCTCAGAGGACCAGGCGAGTGTGTTCTGACCTCCCACTGGTTGTCTGCATCTTAAAGACACCTGCTCACCTTCTCTGGAGTTGCTAGGTGAGAAGTTACATTGCAGATTGTCATCTAGCTGTGGGTGACATGTGGGTGTGGTGATTGTACTGCTAGGTCTAAGTGATGAATCAAACGGTTTAATGACATGTAGATGTGCATAATCAGAGTTTAGAGTTGCATTTAGTCCACAATAGTAAACGCCATGACTGTCAGACGTTACATTCAGAAGGTGTAAAAAATATCCTGAACTTGTCCAGTTGACTGTGTACGAGTGATTGTACCCAGTGCCTTCGTAAGGATAACCGCAACCACTTAGGCCAATATAACTGTCAAGGTTTTCAAAGGTGGCATAAATCCAATGAATAACAGAAGTCTTGCACTTTATTTCAACAGTTGTCTGACACATAAAAGTGACATTACTTCCCTCTGTTACATTCTGACTTGCTGGATGCACACTGAAATACTCCTTTTCAGAGTCAGATGCCAGACCAAGAGATGAACACCTCATCAGCAACACACCGACTGTCAAAGTAATATACGCAAATGCATCCATCCTGCAAGGATGAGTACTTAACCTCATCAACAAGTCAAAAATCACAAAAAATTGCTTAGTTTTCATAAAACAGTTTTGGAACATTCACGTGCTTGCATCCCATTTAAAATGACAAAGACTTGTGACGGGCTTCTACATTTATACTGTACATAAATATACCCGAAACCACAGATTTCCCACAAGAAACCTTCACAAAATATGAGACTTTCACTTCCTCATAACATGACATCCTCAACAAGAATGTTTTTACAAGTACAATATACACTCTATAGCTAGACAAGACTCATACAATAGATGTTAGTTTTTGCATCGGGGATAAAGAATATAATTTTTTTTTTTTTTACCCATTCACTCATTAAGACTCATACAATTGTACATCTGGGGTCATACATTGTTTGATGTTTTTATTTGGCCCCTTATGAGCCAGAACTATACATGAAAAGCAAAAAGATAAATTTATCCAGACTGCAGTGACAGATCCAAGGAGATTGAAAGGGGCATCAGCAGGATCTGCCATTAACTTTCCATTGATTAGCAAATTGGACCAGTTTAACAAGTCCATCAGCTTTTTAAATAATATTTTAATAACTAGTTTCTGTATAGTGCTGCAGTGATGGGCATCTCAAAGTGCTTATTATTTATGTATACACCAATCCGACGAGAAAAAATTGGTAGCGCCCTCTATTGACAAAATTTATCAACTGCGGTGTCGCACTGATCTCTATGTACTGTGCTTCCAGCTTGCGACACCGCAGTTGTTAAATTTTGTCAATAGAGGGCGCTACCAATTGTTTCTCGTCGGATTGGTGTATACTTTTTTTAGGACAGGTTTTGTGAGTTTTGGATTATGAGACCCATTGTAAGGGTTTACAAGGTGCTGCGGCACATTCAGCAGCCACTGCCAGAAATACCAGTGTCTATGTTGTAAAATATTTATTATCTGAGAGTACAATACCTATGGGCTCATGGAGAATCTCTCAAATCTTCAGCCAATGTATTTACTGCAAATATTGATTTATGAAAACTTATAGGTAGGGTCGCAAATTGGTAAATATTCGAAAAGTATTGACCATAAAAACTTATTTGGTGAGAAGCACTGCAGCTGTTGGTAGTATTTAAACTATAGACCTTATGCATTGACGTCACCAAGCCGCCATCTTAGAGGTAAACTGATGATGAAACAATGGAAACGCACTGATTTGTACGCGCGGCGCACAAGACTGGCCAATGAGCATCTTCCTTTTGACCTCTAGGTGAGGGCGCCCTACTCAAATGACGTCATATGCATAAGGTCTATTTTGAGAAAGAATTCCGTTTGAAGTAATATGGTTTCAATGTTAAAAAGTTTCAACCAAAAACATTTGAATCTGAGAAACGATTTATGTATGAATCGTTTCTCAGATCACTGAGGGTTGGTGTCTGTTTCGTGAATGCTGCAGCCAGAGATGCGGTTTTACCCACTGTCACCTCGCTAAACGTGGATGGATTTCATGTTCTCGTGAAAATACCGCGAGTTATTTGCTGTTTTCTCAACACTGTATTCAGCTGAAACTTTCACTTGTGACTTTTATTATCTTTCTTTATAGTTTTGCCAATAAATCAGCATTATGTTGACATTAACCAATCTTATCTATGACCCTACATTCGATCATCCACAATTTCAAAATCTTGCAGTGATCACAGAGAGAAATTCCTCAGAATTTGTTTATGAAATCATAAATTGGGGCGACGTTGTTTAAAAATATTTTAAATTGAATCCTTTGGCATACATGATCTACGTGTTTGTATTAATTGCACCGAATGTAAACATTTTCAAATTGTGCCAAACAATACATTGCACAAAAAATGTGTTCAAAATCTTGACACAAACATTACAGTTGTTGCATTTGTGAGGAAAGAAAATATCAACTACCGGTACACAAGCATTTTAGTTTTTTAGTTCCCTATTGGAAAATTGCTTTAACATAACTTGTGGCTGACTGATAATAAAACTTCCCAAGCATTTAGAGGATCATTAGGATGAGACTGGCACATCATCATAAAGATGTTCATTTTTCATTTCAAAGTTGAGGGCAGTGTAATCATCAGGAGACTTGTCGTTGTCCCTGCCCTTGGTGGTGGCACTCCTTGCTTCCGTCAAACCAGCTCCAGGAGCTCCAGCTGTGGGGGCAGCACCCCTCTTCCAGATGATCCAGACTCGGTTGATCAACACACAGAGACAACATCCAGCCACAAAACTGCCGACTGTCGCTCCAATGATATGCCCCATGAAAACTTGCCATTGCCACAGGTGGTGTCTTCTTCCAGTGAGCGTTCGGATACAGGATAAGGAGTAATGACGAGAGGCATTTTGGACTGATTCTTGACTCTCAACTCTGCTTTGCCAGACTCATGGTGCTGAATTTTCACATAATGAACAAATGTATCCGCAAAAGTATGTACCCACATCTGATGGGTCAACTTGTGGGATTTCTAGTCTGTACAAAGGACATGCCCAACTAGCATTGTACATGATTTTATGCTTGAGGTACACATGATTAGACTCAGTAATGTACTCATTTGGTCCGTCCAAAAATTGGAACATCCAGAACATGGTGAAATTGCGTTGATTATTGCAGTCTACACGATCTGATGTTTTGCAAGTGAAAGTTGCCTTCTCTCCTTCAGATAATTTCTGATTCGCTGGATCCAGACTGAAGTAACTTGAGGCAGATTTCAAACCGGAGGCTGAACAACTTATTAGAAACACGCCAAAAAACAGGACGAGTGAATCCATTCTGAAGTGTACTTGGATTGTATTACACACTGTAACACTTGACAGGATACAAATTACTGATATGCTTTTGAACAATGTACATGAAAATATAGGAAACCTTGTTGACCAGACAGACAGATTACGTGTAAGTGTGATGAATACGCGGAAAAACTGCTAGAAAAAACAAGAAACTTCTAGGAAAAAAAACAATGTTCCAACATGTAGGTGTTTTAATAAATGCAAAATAGTGTCATCTTTCCTGTTTGTACAATGTCTACACGTTAAATTCCATGATGCTTCCTCAATTTAACAAACTCCATTCACGGTATCTCGACCCCCGAACTGTTGAACTCTCATTATACATGTATGTTGTAATATAATGCCTGAGCCAATGAAAAGCATGGTCAGTTTATTGGTGCAGTCCTCAGTCCAACACCATTCAGTAACTCAGTACCCAAACTGTTGGACTCTGAATATGGTGGTATGCCTGAGCCAATGAAAAGCATGATCATTCAGTAACTCAACACCTAAACTGTTGTACTTTGATTATGTTGTAATGCCTGAGCCAATGAAAAGCTTGGTTAGTTTACTGGTGCAGTCCTCAGTCCAACATCATTCAGTAACTATAATACCCAAAGTGTTGGAATTTGATTATGGTGAAAAGCATGATCAGTTAACCATTGCCATCCTCAGTCTAATAGGATCAATTTTGATTTTGAAGGTTAGGAGGTGGTAAAAGGTTAAATAAACAGGGCTCAAAGTTGGGGGGGGGGGATCCACGAGACCACAGGATTTTTACACTGGACCAGAATTGAGAAAAAAGGTTGTTTTTTTCCAAACAGCACTAAAAGAAGATTTATCTAATTTTGTCTTCTGTTAAAATTTGGACTTTGAGTATGTTTATCAGACTCAATGTCAACATTTGAACATCACTTTTATTGTATTGAAGATTTTGCACTGCAAGCTAGTCTAAATTTATTGAAAAACACAAGACTGTCGGACTTTTCTGGCCTGAAGTTTACTGGCCCGATGCTAAACTCACTGGCCTCAGGCCTGTTGTCCAGTGTAAATCCCTGATAAAATATATTAGGAAAATACATCTGGCCTATTTCCCTGTTGGTTTATTGGGACCATCATACCTGCATACATTACGTTTCTCTCCGACCCAAGCTCGCACTCGCCTGTCACGACTACTTCCCGCTCGCTGAAGTGCGACATCAGGTAGTCCTGTAGCACTTTAACGCGGCTGGTCTTCCCGCTACATGGGGTCCCACACATCATAACAAAGGGCATGTCTCTCTGATGTTCCAGCTAACTGTTTCTGTAGAACTTTACATTACCTCTGAAAACAGTAATTCAATCATTTAATAAAAAATGAACGAATGGCTGAGGTATTATTATAAATTGCTGCTAATAAAACCAAGAATGCCTCATAAGTGAACTTAATCACTGTAGCTCGCAAGCCTGAGGAAACCTGTAAACCAGAAACACTGGGGTTAATTAATCCCTACTCTTCCACGATGCAGGTTCTGAGTTCTTTTACATGCACTACCAATCCTAATACACATGACCAATGGCTTAATGTCCCAGCCGAAGGAAAAAGCAACTATAGTATAAAGTACCTTGCTCAAGGACATAAGTGCCACAAATAGGACTCGAACCCACACTCTGCTGATCAATACCAGAACTCGAGTCTGGTGCTCTTAACCCCCCTCGGCCACAAAATGCCACAAAACGTGAACAAACAAGAAGTGATTCACCTGCACAGAATACACCGATCCATTAAGCCCCGCCTCCTTACGAGTTGACCAATCACAGCCACGAAACCTGATCACCATTAGAGCAAAGATCACCAAACGGCTCAAATGGTGATCAGATTTCGCGGCTGTGATTGGTCAACTCGTAAGGAGGCGGGGCTTAATGGATCGATCTATTGTTTTTGTAAAGCGTTGGTAGACTTTACATTGTCAAATGGCTATGCAAACTAAAACAAAATTGGATGTGACCAAAAACCATCAGTTTAGGGGGGAAAAAACACCTAGGAAATTGTCGATTTGTTTTTCTTCAGAAGTACACTGCAAGTGATTCAAAAAAGCAGTTAAGATAGTGGGTAGGTGAACTATAAACCAGATAAAGTGAATTGTATTTTTGGAAATGAGTAAATAAACATTGTACATAAAACCATCAGTTTGGGGGGGAAAAACACCTGGGAAATTGTCAAAAAAAATTTCTTCAGTACACTGCAAGTGATTCAAAAAAGCAGTGGGTAGGTGAACTATGAACCAGATAAAGTGAATTGTATTTTTGGAAATGAGTAAATAAACATTGTACAAGGATGAAGAAATGCTTACAGAACTAGAAATGGAAATCACTGTATTGGCATTGAAATCAATTACAAAACTTGAAATGTGTTTGCTGCACAACAAACACAGGGGTTTCGGGTATAACAAAATAATTGATTCGGGAAATGAATAATGTCATGGTGAAGTAATGTACTGTAGTTTGTTGACTAATAGCTAAGTTGTCATAGTCCCCAATTAGTGTATCAACTGTCCTAACATTAAAAATAATGTCAATTTAAGTATGATAATGGAAATTTTCCCTTGAGGGTGCTATAACATAACAAGCTTTTTAACTGACAATTTGTACAGAGAAACCACATAAACCATATAAACATAATAACACGCTTTGGATGTTTGACGCCAGACATGTTTATTACTGTGTACTGTTAGTTTGACTGTGATTGTGAATCTCAGAATCTCAGAAGTGTAACTGAACATCGCTGATCAGCATCAATATTCAGTGTGAGGAGTGTCCCTCTTGCAGACTAGAGCCAGTAACTGGGGCGCTGTACTCCTTTTTTCGAAATTTTGACATAATCGGTCGTATCTAGCGCCCCAGGTTATTATTGAATCTCCATACATGATCCGACTCTCAGCATGATCGACGGGTGCCCTGCCTCAAACCGCGTAATCGTATTGGTTGCGGTAGGGCACCCGTGTAAAATTTTAGACGGGTGCCGTGCCTCGACCTAGACGATTACGCGGTTTGAGGCAGGGCACCCGTCGACCATGCTGAGAGTTTGGTCACATACAACAATAACCTGGGGCGCTAGATACGACCGATGATGTCAAAATTTGGAAAAAAGGAGTACAGCGCCCCAGTTACTGGGTCTACTTGCAGACTAGTTTGTTGCTTTTGGATACACGCCTAGGCCCTGTACTTTCAAGACTTAGTTTGAATTTTGATGGGGATGGTTGATTTGACTATTTCTTGGATGAGGCTGTTCCAGTCTGTTATGGTTCTTGGAAGGAAGCTCTAGCCTCTGAGTGCGGCATCTAAGAATAGATGAGTTATTTCTTCTAATACGGTATAAAGAAGCGTAATGTGGAAGGTAATAACAGCAACCCCGTTGTGAACAGCTATTTATTTATGCAAACTGCTATTGATGGGACGGAACATGACAGGGAACCGGAACAGAAGGCAGTCTTGTCCTCAGCAAACGATTTGATGTTTGTACTACATGATCAGGACAGTACACATGTCAATGCGTACATTGTTTTGGATTGCTTGTTGTAACAATTCAAAAATCACAACTCGACCACCCCCCCCCCCCCGTGTTAATTAGTATAATTTACTTCCGTGAGGCCGAGGGCAACCTGCTTAAGGCTTTACTATGAGTATGAAGATACAATAGTTACTATAGATAGTCATACGTACTACAGCAGGTTGGACTCCTCCGTTGACTCCTCCGTTGCAGTTGCAAGTCACGACACAAGATCAAAACAAACCATACACCACAACACGTGCAAAATGACACACCGATATACATGTACATGTACACTGTACATTTTTGTACATTTTGTAGTAGTGACTGTCATCAAGCGATACGTGTAAAAGTACATGACACTTGAGGGCGCTATCGACAGTAAACATTTATTTGGTGGGTGTGTGTCATGCATAGAGTTGCCATAGAGGATGGTGTGTGCACACTACCACATTAAATAAACTTCCATTGCAAACAATGCTAAAATAATGCTAAATATTCAAAAAAACTCAAAAAATACTTTAAAGTCTCTCAGCCTCTTGAAAACCAATCAGATATATTGTCGGACAACCAAACTTTAGATTTCTTTTCAGTTTTTGGCAGGTCAGCCGTTTGGAATTTTTGCTAATTACCCCAGAACTGTAACATCCCGAAAAATGTATTTTTTTTTCCTAACCGAATTGTTGCCAGCAGTTTCATGAAGCATCCCTCCACTTCCCAAGCCAAAATAGGACCAACTTTAAAGCCTAATGAAATGTATCAAAGTCTCCTTAAAGGTTGAAGCCAAGAACGACCCAAAAAAATATTAGTCAAAAGTAATTGAGGGCCTATAAAAAATGATAATTAGTTTGGTGCATGAATTTTTGCCTATTTAGTGTATAGTGCACCCTTGTGATGCCAGCTGTTGCTGCAAGATATACGACAGAAATAACAAGGCATAATGTTGGGAAAGAAATAACAAGGCATAATGTTGTGTATAGGAATCTAGACACCCGCTACACAACTGGTACTTTTCATAATTATGTCACTGTGTTGAGCCAATTAACCAATTTAAATATTGAGTATAGTTAGTTATAAACACTATACAGCGTTTATACGTTGTGCGTGGTTCAAAACCAACACCGTGAGTTAATACGCACGGGATCGGGAAGATAAACAAAAATACACGCATGCTTGTATGTAGCTAGCCCTGGTGGCCTTTCACTTTCGTAATACACTACAGCACAGAGGAAGAGTCCTTTATAGGGCTAGCTTGTAGCCCAGGGCCTGCTTGTAGCCAACCATCTGTTGCACTGATAAGAAGTGTTTTCAAGAAGGGGTGCGTGATTCAGAAGTAGTAGGCCTCGCCTACAAATTTGTGCGTGATTCAAAAATCATAATAGACCGTCGTGCGCGAGGAGCTCCGACGTGCGTGGAGAGCTAGAGGTCCGTCGTGTAAACGTTTGTGAGTAGAGCGTCGAGTTTGTTATTTGAGCGTCATATTTATTGAGTAGAGTGTCGTGTTTTGTGAGTTAGAGAGCGTCATGTTTGTGAGTGTGAGAGCGTCATGTTTGTGAGTAGAGCTCACAAACACGACGCTTTACTCACAAACACGACGATAACAGATAAGTGTCCTTTTAATATAGAAAAACCATACAATGCACACTGTACCGTCCTTCGTGAGATTTACCAAGCAAAATTTTACTCGCATAATTATACCGCGCACAGTGCGCTCATGATCAAGTGTGATTCAAAAGACGTCCTCCCCACCCCCACCATTCCCTCAATATAATGTTTCATTCCCTCGAAATGAACAGAAGAAAACCTGCTGTCAGTAAGTGACTGAACATAATATTTCGTATAAAGCAGCCAGTTTGTCACTCTGAGGACTGAGTAGGTCTAAAGCATTTTGTCAATATTCATTCTGGTTTTTGTCAATTTATGGATTTTCATTCTGTTGATTAATCTTAGGGTGACACTATGTGGCAAATTTGTATTTTTCATAATATTATCTTCCTAGATAACATCACTATGTTGGGCCAATGTAGCACCAACGAAACGGTTTTGTTGGGCCAGTGTCGATCACCAATATTGTCCCAATGGACGTATCACCAATATTGTCCCAATGGACAATTGGGACAATATTGGTGATCGACACTGGCCCATTAAAACCGTTTCGTATGTACTTTTGCTCATCAAGCTAGCCCAATGTTTTGTTATGACCTTGGACCAATGCAGGGCAATTTTTTCAGTGAGAGATCGTCTACACCACAAATTCACGGACGGCCACTTCAAGGTGGGGCTAGGGCTAGTATAGGCCTACACTTATTTTGGGTTATCGACCATAATCAACTGTCACCATCAGGAGCACGTTGCCAACTACTCCTGGGCGGCTCGGAAAATAGGGTTACGGTACCCCCTTCACAGTCCGTATACAGGATGTAGGCATGGGTATCATAGGAGCCTGGCTGGTAGAGCAGAATGCACTACCTTCCCAACTTTTTACGAAACAAATATTATTGTTTTAAAGTGCCTTGCTCAATTAGTGTCATGACCGGGTATCGAACCCACACTCTGCTGCTGACAACACCAGAGCTTGGGCCCGTTTTAAGGGCCGCTCGGCCACGACACGCCACGTTGGACCAATGTTGATCAACAATATTCGGCACATAAACATAGTTTTGCTCATTGGCGTTACGTTGAGTCAATGTTAAAGTTGGGTCATAACCTTTTAGACCTATGTTGATGGGCCAGCGCCAATGAGGGGAAACAGATATTACACGTTGGGCCAATGTTGATCACCAATGTTGGCCCAATGTATTTTTGCTCATCGGCGTTACGTTGGACCAACGTAAAAGCTGGCCCAGCGATAGCTCAACATTAGTCACACTAAATGGCCTTAACCTTGGACCAAAGTATAGGGCCAACAAAATAGATAAATTGGGTTATTGCTGATCCACAATTTCGGCCTAATGTACAGTTTTGCCAATTGCTAACATAAGTTAGGCCAACGTTAAATTTGGTCCAACATCGGCCCACTATTAATCAACCTATGTTGCCTCAACTGGTTGCCCTTACATTGGGCCAACATATCGTTATTCTAAAACAAAAACTTAGAGTTGGTGTTTCTTTTCACGTAGTAAATGCCCATTATAATTACTTCAAGTAATATTATTGTCTGATCATGCACTGTTAATTTATACCGTATCAGTTGTATTATTTAATTTATAACACCAACATTCTACAGTCAATACAACCTACAGGCATATTTTCTTACGGCATGTTTTATCTAAATTGTCCAGGATCCATAGACTTTGCATTCATGGTTTACTTCAGTTTTAATTCAAACTGATTACTTTTGAAGTAACATGTTTAATTAAAAACGTTTGTTTGTACTTTTGATGTACATTATTTTCTTATAGACGGATATTATTATACACAAAAGTACAACAACTTGCCTTGAATAGCTAAATTCAACCAAATTGTTACGATATTGTCCAAGAAAATTCACATATAGGGCCTACTTCTATAAGAGTATAAGCGGAGCCCAGCCTATGCAAATTTGCATTTATGTGAATGTTGGCTCGACATTAGCGTGATCGTCTAAACTTAGTACTGACTTCTTCGGGCAATTTCAGAAATACTTCCATTTGATTTCTCCACCTTCAAACGTAACGTTTTGCAATGATTCTGACCACCATTATTTGTTCTGCAACAAGCAAACTATTATTTGTAAATACGGTTAAAAGCCCACATAGATTATATAAATTTGATTCCTAACCCCCTGTCATCAGTTTGTTTATGCCGGGCTTTCAGCTGAATAGACCGTAAGCACCGTCTCGCCCAAGAACCACCCCGTCTCTGCTGTCCCAATGCCCCATGACATACCACGAAATCATTACACCCATGGCGACTACAGTCATCAATGATTATGATAATCATAAAGACATTATTTAATGGGTTAATTGATAAGTAGGGGAGGGGCTTATACTGGGTGATTGTGAAACAAACCATCGGTCAGCAGTAACTTTTGGTCGACTCTGTAAAAAACATATTCAGTTCCCAGTCGCGTAAATTTAATGAGCAAAGTTTATAAAATCACTGCAGAATGACAACGGTATGAAAGCACTCTGTTCTGCAGAGACAACAGACTGACATTAAAAGCAAAGGGAACGAAATAATATTTCGAGACATCTAAATATTATTTCGAGGGGAAGAAATTGAAATTTCAGGGAACCAAATGATTTCAAGAGGAACGAAAGAGTATTTTTATGGGAACGAATATTTCAAGGACCCGTCCAATTTCCATCTCCCATCCCCTTGTCCCTTAGGAGCTCCGTATAAATTGGTTGAAACGCACCATTATAATATGCATTCATAAATACCTTGGACAGTTTATCCATTCTGATTCGCTAAACAAACTGATTGTCTCTTTTACCACCGATTTTCCTTATTCTTTCACTTTTTAACAAATTGCATTTATGAATGGAAATAAAAGAGTAGTGACTCGTTCTTAAACGGTCGTTTAAAACCTTGCAGGGTCGTGGCCGTGCGATAAAGGCCCTCGCCTTCAGCTCGGGCCTTTATCGCACGGCCACGACCCTGCCGGTTTTAAACGGCCGTTTAAGAACTCGTCACCACTCTTTTATTCCCTTATTTCAAAATAGTGCATGCAGATGACCTATTAAACAAGATTTACAATTGTTTTGTGCCTGCGTTGTTGATTTTTTTCTTGTCGAAATGAGTGAAAATCAAACAAACCGTCGTCTTTCGTTGTTTATTAAAAAATAAAAATAATTACTTCATCGTCTTCTCTTCAGAGGATGGCTCATCATTTTTAGTAAACAAAGTAGTTTAATAACGCCCCACGTTGGACTTATTTGTAACGTTTTTAAAACAGTTCTTCAAACATGTATTTCAATGCTGCCATAAATCACAAGAATAGGCCCTAATACAAAATAATGCATATTAATCAAACAGACTGTACATTGTACCAGTATTTTACAAATTGATATAACAGTGAACATTGAACAAATGACAATAATTATCTAGGTCCGGGGTGAAGCAGAAGCTTTTGTTCCCCAACAGGCTATGGACGGACAGACAATGACAGACATAAAAAGACAGCACATAAACTGGTGTAAGACAGTAATCAAGGCCATTATTCTCCCTATTGCATACCAAATTACATACAGTATTTTAACATTTTAAAATTAATGAAATTAGTTTTTAGGTTTTTGGGGGTAAAAATAGAAAGAGTGGGTAATGATTTAAAAGAGTCATCCAGACTATTCCAATCTAAAGTGCCACGTTCGACAACATCATTTTGGGACAACGTAGTTCTACAATAATTAACATACGTATAATTTGTTTCTAGTCTAGTAGTGGCTACCGCGGGTATTGTACGAATGGGTGTACAGAAGCCGTTCTGTAGATTTTACAGAATATACAAAACATACTGGCTTCTATAATTCAACGTTGTTGTAGTCAACGGCCATAGCCGCATCAGAAATCATCAATTCAGACTCGGCCGTGCAGTCGCACCATCGGAGGTAGGCCAATTGTTAATTCGTTATAACGAATTATTTAATTCGTTATAACGGATTTTAATTCGTTTTAACGGATTATTAACCCGTTTAAACGGATTACTAATTCGTAATAAGGAATTATTAATTCGTTATACCGATTAATAATCGTTACAACGAATTGGTTCCCGCTGATAATGGCACGATTGGGCTTTCGTATCTATCACTATAAACAAGTCAATAAGGGCTATTTCCTCGGACACCATATTGCTCTAATTTACGTATTAAGATATCATGGTTAACTGTATCAAATGCTTTCGATAAATCCAGAATGACGCCAATGGAAAAATGATTGTCATCTATATCATTATACAATTTGTTAACTACGTATGTCGCTAAATCATCAGTAGAGGCACTAGAGCGATTTCGTCTAAAGCCATAGGGCCTAAACTGAGATTCCGACAGGATGTCATTTTTATATAATAGCCTAAAAGTTATTAATTGCGTATGACATTAGCTTTTCAAATAATTTCAAAAATGTAGACAAAACAGAGATGGGTCTATAATTCCCAATGGTTGTGTGGAACACGCGTGGGACAAATTCAAGTGTATGGTGTAGGACTTTTGAATCACTCCCCGCCCCCCCCCCCCCCCCCCACCCCCTAAAAAATCCCACTTGTAGTGCACTGTGTGTACGCGGTGTAGATTTTGTACAGTTGAATAACACACCTTGAAAATCACGTGTACTGTACACTGTTGTTCAAGGTGTACATGTATAGTGCATGAAGTATACGCAATGTACCCATACCACACGAGCATGCGTGAAGTGTTGCATTCAGTTTCTACACTGTTCAATAATGGAGGAAGGAAGAGTAAGATGTACCTACACGATACATGTTTTGCTTTTTCTTCCGCAAATGTCACACTTGGTGACAACTGACATGCTGCACGCACACAGGGGGCTGATCTATCATCACTGAGCAACCAATTGAAGCTTTTTGTCATTTATTCTCAAACAGTACTGATCAAAATGATAGCAAAGGCCATATGTAAATATAGACTATTTTATAGCCTAACATCAAAGCAATTCACGCCACTATTTCGATGTTTTTCAGCAGCCAACGAGGACCTGTTCCGACCATTTCTCTTGATCCTGTCAAGGTATAGCTCCGCCCACAACTGGAAAATGATTGGCATGCGAAGAGGAATGCTGGGAAAAAATTCGCGCCAAAATCAAACGGAATACCGCGGAAATTCGTTCTCGAATAATTCTTTAACAGATTCCGTCGTGACATCAAGCACAGTCCCAGTGGAGTCAATGCCTTTCGAAGAAGAAATAGTAGTTCCTCCTGTTACAAAACGTGCCAAAATAGACACAGAAATGCCGACCACCGTCGCAATGATCGAGGAACAAACGCCGGCGGAGAAGCCGCCGACGCTCCGGTTCAAGAAAATCTCCAACGAAGCCAAGGCACCCTCAAGGGGTACTGAGTTTGCAGCAGGATTTGATTTATACAGGTCAGTGATTTGACAGTGATTATGCATGCATTCATTTCCCTTATAAGAAATTAATTTCTTATAAAATTTAAAAATGAAGGTCCTTGACCTTGTTTATACTTTAATTAATGATCACATCACATGTTAAGAAATCATGGGACAAAATTTTGTAAATAAAAAAAATTCCATATCTAATCTACTAAAACTATCTGGCCGACCGACCAACTGGCATGACTGGGGCGTGTTTTGGCGACCATGACCGGGAACAAGTTACTGACGTAGAATTCACTGACCGAAACAATTTCCGAGAGCTACGCAAAAAAGGCTCGGTAACCAGAAACAGTTAATGACGACGTAGGTACATCTCTTGAAAATTCATGTTCTTAAAATGTACAACCTTCATTTTATTTTCAAGTAATAAATGGAACTTAGTTTTGTAATTTTATCAACATTATTTAATTGTTTTGCTTCATCTTTCAGGGTATTTAATTTTTTTAAGAATTCCATTGAAATTTTTCGATAGTATTTTAGTCCGCCATTTTGAAACCAAGCCCAACCGATCCAACAAATCGGTTACGGTTTGGTCGGAACAGCCGCATCACCGCGGTTTAACCGAACATGCGAAAACGCCTTCCAGCTGCGAGCGTGAACTTCTAGCACCAAGTCGCAGGCGGCAATGAGTGTTCAAATAAACAAATCTTGAACAAGATGTGCAAATCTGTGAACGCTTGTGAAGTACACATACCCATATTTCATTTGCAAGTGCAACATGTATCGTAGGACGCCCTGTATTCAGGGCGTCCCTGAAATCGAGGCAAATCTTTTACCTCTATGCACGCGATGTAAACAGTCCCTAGATACAATTTTTGTGGTTTGACTTGCCAAGCAAAGAGTCTCCTCTCATTTGACCAAAACTTAGAAACATGTAAAGGCTCCACTGGTTAGTTGCACTTGTTATGCAAAAAGTTGTGGTATTTTAGGCATTTCTGCAAGGTACAAAAATATGTCATACTGTCGGGGCCATAAAAAAAAAAATTCCCACCGAAAAAGTTTCATCAAACACTTTTTCAATTCACAATTCACGATGATCAAATCATGTGACTGAACATTCTGCTGAGCATTCTGGGGAAAAAAATACAGAGGCTTAAAGAAGCCACGTGCCTTATATCATTTTCTAATAGTCTGGATAATTTTTATTTGTAACACTCTATCATTTTTGTTATTAATATTAAAATTTAAACATCAGCTTTGTGATTCGATTATCACTGTTTATTTATATGCTTTATTATAAATGTTAAGAAACATAAAAAGACACAAAACTAAATAAAAATAAGATTTGAAAGCCAAGAATTATTTACATTTTTATTTTTATTTTTATTTTTTTTAAGTTTGTGAAAAATACCATGGTTATTTTTAAAACTAAATAAAAAATATGTTGAATAAAATGAAGAAAACTGCTGGCTATAGAGTCATACACTAAGTCTCACAGAAGACTTGTAGTCACTGCAGATGTTTCTTTCACGTATGGCTTCACCCGGACACCATACTTTATTGTTTGCATCGAAAACAGGTCAAACTCAAAACAAATGGGACGCTATTGAAGTCATCGAAGATCGGTGCGTGGTGTGAAAGTTTCAATGTCCACCACGTTTTAATATATGTTTGCATATTTCTTATAAACAAAAGAAGGTAATTAGGGCATCAGTTGATTATGGGATATTTTTATTTTTTTTCAATTCAAAGAAAAAGGCATACTACATCGAAAACCGGACAGGGGAGGATACATGTAGGTGTATCATTCAAAACTGAACGTTCAGACAGAACAGAAGGGTTTTGGCTTCAAACTTCATCTCGTGTCATTCCTCTTTAATTGTTGGTTTCCATTTTGTTTAATTCTCTAGTGCTTATGAGTACACAATCCCTGCTGGTGGAAAAGAGAAAGTACTTACAGATATCTCAATTGAGTTACCAGAGGGCTGCTATGGCCGGGTTGCACCAAGATCTGGACTTGCCTGGAAAAACCACATTGATGTTGGAGGTGGGTCGGTCAATTTAATTAAATCAGTGTTGGAGGTGGGTCGGTCAATTTAATTAAATCAGTGTTGGAGGTGGGTCGGTCAATTTAATTAAATCAGTGTTTTAAATCATTGAATACTTGTGTAGTGTTGGCCAGAATTGTTTCTGGGCAACTTTTGGACCCCATGGCCCAATTTCATAGAGCTGCTTTAAACACTTCAAGTCGAATGACTTGTATTATCCGTCAAATTTTATTGGACTGGTAAATTTGTTACTGGACTGGATTACGACGGAAGGTTTATTATAACCAACATGAATTCCAGTACCCTTTGTCCCTCTTTGTATTGGGGAAATGAAGCTTTGTATATTGAGTGCGCCTGTGCACTCTGAGGGTATTAACATTCTGGATGTATAATGTACCTGTGTGACGTATGCTACTCAAAATGCTCCACCAAGGATGAAATAACAGTGATGTCAATGCTTTTTATTATGATACCAATGCAACTAGCATGTGCGTTTCGATCTGCAATTAATCAAATTGAACCCAAACCATTATAAACATTTGATTTATAGCAATTACAATAGCCCTGGTAGGACGTCAGTCAGTGCCACTGCACTGACGTCCTGGGTATAAAGATCCTGTACAATGCGAACAAAATTTTGAGTAAAATTTTTTCATATTTTTACCTAATTTGAGAAGCTGAAACTCCATCCATTTATTCTTGGTGCCCTTAACTACACTTTTGATGAGTTCAAAAACGAACAAATACATCCATGAACGACATTATTTCCGAAAATAAGTCCGAGTTGTGCACTGGCGCTGTGACTCAGTCGTGTTGCCGCCCGGAAGTAAAAACGTTGAGTGTTACGGGTTAGACAGCGCCCTCTTTTGTGGACTTGGCTCCATGTCAGTTGAGGTTGTCACATCGCCAGTGCACAACTCGGATTTATTTTCGGAAATAATGTCATCCAAGGATCAAATTTACAATTCTGAATAGAGCAGGCGTAAAGTTCAGGACACAAGGAATATGTGAGTCAAGTTTCAGCTTCCTCAAATAGGTAAAAATATTTTTGTTTTAATTTATAAATTTGTTCGCAATGGCAGAGCCCCTTTATACCCTGGACTCCGTCGCGTTGTATGCAACGGAGGAGTCCAACCTGGGCTAGCAATTACAATAACTAATTGATTCCAGTCTCAATAAAAACCACTTTTGGTCCAATTGCATATGATTCCTCCCTTGCCCCAACTCCAAATAACTGAACTTAATCTCACACTTTATCCTCACTTTGTATTCTACATGTATAAGTCACGTTACCCCAAATACAGACTAATCCGTATGATTAACTAATAGATAACATGCTTAGAAAAACAATCACTTTTGCAATCAAAATTTTACAGTAATTACCCGCCTATAATCTACAATCCCTGATTCAGAGTTTACTTAAACTTACAATTTTTAAATTCAAATAAGCTAATTTATTTTCACAACCTTGGGCGCACCCAAAAATAACAAACTATTGGTGAAAGTACGACTGTGACTAGTGAATTTTAGATCTGTTCCTGGTGAAAGATGCAAAACAGCGTCTCAATTGAGCAAAAATAACTTTGCCTATGACGTCATGCAAAACAAATAAATTACACTGAACAGTCCGCAACATAAAACAGGTTTTCCCAACTTGCAATCAAACACGTCTTCCAATCATAGCTGCTCAAGCACTGAATGTTTCGTAACAATTTTCTGCTTTAATAGCAGAAAAGAGCAGGATACCAGGGAACGATGATAAATTTGAAATGGTATTTTGGCAGGTAACCTCATTCAGGTACATCAACATGTAAGCATATCACAAGGCCTGGATCTGCAAACGTAATTTAGTCCATCAATCAATCCAACTTGACCCCCCAAAAAATGTGTTTGTCATCACTTTAATGACTACAGTACATTATTTATGAATGATCTGTGACTGCATCAAGTTTCCATGGTTACCTCAGAAGCTTCCTTAATACCAGTGCTGTAGCTATATAATACACGGCCATAATTATGTGTTTGGCTGTAAATTTCTAATTACAAGATCGCTACCGTAAACTCCCTGAAATCCATACGTGTAATGAAGCGTACAACTTGCCTCTGATGTCGACATTGTAGGTTGTTAAAGGGACACACCGGTTAACTGTTTGCGTAATTTAGTCAAGTAGAATCATAGCCAATTATTTCTAGATGGTTTTTATATTTTTTTAAAACAAAAATATCACGTAATTAACGAGAAATGACCGGAAAAAAACAAAATCGGTCAAAGGTCAGCGTATACGCTTTACCAGCCGTTGCAAGTGCAAATTTACGGGATACATGCTGCGCACTGTTGCAAGTAGACTGGTGCTCTGTTTATGTAAATGTTTTACTACGGCAAGGCATGAGGATCCAGTCTACGTTATCCATCTGAAAGTGTGTATAAACAACGGACATGGAAACCAGTCAACTCGCCCCCCAGCAAAGTCGCCAATTACAAAGTCACCAACTACAAAGTCGCCCCTAGCAAAGTTTCCCCCTCACAAACAAACTCGTCCCCTCTCAAAGTCGCCCCTCACAAGGGAATTTAACAAAATTGGTGTGATTGGAATTTAGGAGAACGAAATCTATCTTGAGGGAACAAAAGCTAGCCATCTTAAGGGAACGAAAGAGGAATTTTGGGGAACAAAATCTCATTACGAGGGAACAATCGAAAGCGTATAATTTAGGGAACGAAAGCTTATTTCGAATGAACGAAAGTATATTTCGGGCAAACAATTCAAAGTCGTATTTCGAGGAAACGAAAGCTTGTTTTTAGGGAACAAAATCCCCTTTCGGTGGAAATAACGCGTATTTTTATGGAATGAAAGCATATTTCGAGCGAGCGAAAGTATATTTTGTGCGAACAAAAACACATTTCGAGGAAATGACTGCGTATCTTCAGGGAACGAAAGCATATTTCTGGGGAACAAAATTGTATTTCGGGGGAAAGAGACCGGGGAACAAAAACATATTTTCTCAGAAAAATCTGTTTTATTACCTATAGAAAAGCACTCTTTGTTCACAAAATAAAAATAATATTTTATGTGACAAAATTATATTTTGATTGAATTAAATAATATGTTGAGGAAACGAAATGATTTTGTTGGAATTTTGTGAGTCGAGAGATGGAAAAAGAAATTTCGAGTGAGGTATTTTTTCCACCTTTTAATTTTAAATTTCTCTTTGGGGGGGGGCTCGTTTTTTGTAATTTGTCACACAAATTGTTTAACCTAATTGCACTGTCAATATAAAAGTGGTATACCTATGTATTGACATAAATCTTATTTAATTACCAAGAAATTCGGTACAAATCGGGGGAAGGAACGTACACAGAGCATTGAAACGTTGCGTTTTTGAAACGGCTGATTCTATCAGCAAGGTTTACCGACTAACAAACCCGCAATGACAACAATGTAGTTGGTGGTCTGGCTCCCTACCCCTCCCATGTTCATGGGCTTCCTGGTACAGCTATCTCTTGGCTCGGGTGTTTCCGTCGCGCTGAGCCCCGCCGAGACACTGCCAGCCAGCTTCACGATTGCCCCTGTGTGACGCGTACCTAGTCCCCACGCTGTGTACTGTAAAACACGCTTCCGTTACTTGGACTCTCTGAAATAAAATCTTACGTTTGATTTTTTGTAATTATTTACAAGTTGTATCCATAATTTGAATACGTATTTTCTTTTGTCAAATACTCATGAATACTTGTTAAAAAAACAGAGTTGAATTCGGTACAGTAATTTAATTGTTATACGGCTGGAAGTAAAACTAACTCCAAAAATCACGAGGGTTATCCGAACCAAAATTGTGGTTCGGATAACCCATGTGACCTTCGTTTTTTGAAAAATGCTCAAAAACAGCCAAAATTGATGGTTTCTTTTAGGAACCGTTCTTCTCCATTCCTGGAAGGCCTTTGGAATCATGTTTTAGTCTATTTTGTAGCCAAAATAGCCCAACGATGCCGGTGTGTCCCTTTAAGAGTAACGTTGGTGCTGGAGCTGGTGATTCTGTAGTTTCTGCTGTAGTGTTGTTGTTACTGCCGTTGTTGCTGAGGTGTCTGCTCTATATTCCGACACCCCTTTGTTCCGAAATTCCCCCGTGATTTACACACTAGGGTTAGGATTAGGAAAATACACTAGGGGTATCAATGGGTGTGGGAACATAGGGGTTGATTTTTGTGCATAGAACTTTTTTAGTTCATTCCTGAATTTTGATGATACTCAATTATAAGACAGCTGGACCACTTGCAGTGAATGTTGACCCTCGGTGTTTTAACTAGCATGTTTGAAGAACTCTTAGGGACTGGGGACTTAAATGGTGTTGAAATATTAACTTTTGAGTCTAGTAAATAAGATTTCATTTCTGATGAGTATCAAAATATAGACCTACTTACCCACACCAAAAATGAGATGAATTTTCATTTAGTGCTTGTTCAAGTAAAAACAGTTTCATGTTGAACTTTGTAGAAAGTTCTTTTTCATTTATAAGGATTCTGATCTTGTAAAGTAAAGTCTGGTGGGGGAAAAAATTTAGCTTCAAGTCCTGCTGCAGTCTTGTAGAATTTTACCCCAATCGAGCCCTGAAAGGGGGGGGAAGATGACAAATCAAGGAAACCTCAGGTGACTTAATTTTGCTTGAGTTCACAAAAAACGTCCTACAAATGTATTAATAATACACGGGTACATGTATGTCATTTACCCAAAGCATGCACGAATGTGTTCTTTTCATCAAGTACCAAGGATCAAGCTTCTCAAATTAAACCCAAATATACCGGGGCAGCAGAAATTACTGTGTCTTGCTTTCGTCACCACAAATCCTCTAAATAGGCATCACTGGGTTCTGCTTCAGGGCTGGAATTACACGAAGTCCATTGCCTGTTCTTGCCCTTGGTGTTCCTTCAAAAGTCTCTGATGGATGTTCAGTTTTTCCTATTGAAGCACCCACCCTTTGCAAAATGAAAATGGTATTACCCTCTCAAAGATAAAATTCCAGGTCTGCTGCATTTAGATGAATTCGGTACCGCACCCCTGAATCATCAACTCTTACCAGAACAATCTAATCTCAGCATATTTTGATGGGTATCAGAGAGCACCTGGCGAGTAAATCTGGGGGGGGGGGATTTGATAGTTCAACTGTAGTGTGCTTTTTGTGCTTCACTGATGTCACTCTAAATGTTGCAGATAAAGGCAGTTTATTAATTTGTGCGAACGCTATCATTAACCGATAAAAATTTAAATCATGTCATGTAACCCAGTTCAGTCACATTTATCATGAACGAGTTTATTTGTTTAGCAAACTTTTTTCTTATTTTTTTTTTATTTCTTTTTCTTTTATACCTCTTGGACGTTGATCCCTCAAACTATTTTGTAATAAATGGACACTTAAAAGTCAAAACACAATCAAAAACCTGGAGTAAATAATTTGATACACTGTCGTGAAAAATTACAACCTAATTTATTATCTCATATAAAGCTAAATGTTCTTTTATTGTATTTGTTTTTTAAAAGGTCTTTTAGGTTAAAGAAGTTGTTTGTAGACCCCTGACGTTAAAAACCTAGCAACTTTTAAGTGTAAGGTGTTGTCAGAAATTGTTCTCTTTAGCTGGGGGGGGGGGGGGTGCAATTTTCTTATGCTTTTTTAACCCCTAGCTAGCTATCGAGACATCACACAATTTACCTGAAATGTCAATAATTGGGCCGCATTCGTGCAAGGTGGACAATGAGAATGAGGGTCTGCCCAGAAGTGGTGTCCAAACACTTGATTAATAATTGTGTTGACTTTTTCATAAAACTGAAACAACTTTTTTGTGTAAGTCTCGTGTTTTATTTGGTTCACATCATATCTTCACGCTCTGTGTATACTTCTTTTCTTTATTGTGCACTCATGTTGTTGTTAAGCAACAGTACAGTGCACTTGGGAGCCATGTTGGTTACAGGTTGCATTATGTTTTGGGGTGTTTGTATATATTTTTTCTTCTTTTTTCAACTTTTTAACTTAATGCTGATGAAATATTTTGAGTATAAGTTTCCAAGAGAATTGTTTTCCGGAAGTTTTTCTCTGTCTTTTACCAGCTTTTTAAAAATATTTCTTTTTACGCAATAAGGGAGGGACTGAAAACCCAATCCACGTATGCAAGACTCTTGTCAGAGTTTTTGACCCGGGGTCATAAAGGTGAAAAGCAGGAATGAAACCACTGAGCCAACCTCTTCCCTGAAAGTGATTTCTCAAAATGCTGCTTTTTCTTCTCCTTTTTTAACCCTATACATTAGGAACTTTCCAGGGTTAACAAAAAATCTTTTTTTTAAAACAGCATTATGACTAACAAGTTTCAGGTAGCTCTTTTTGTTCTCTTTTTGAAAACTGAATTTCATTGTTCCTGAACAGCACCACTCTATTTCCCCCACAACCTACATTTGGTTGCAATGTTTTGAATTTGGGAAAGCAGTACACATGTGTGTCTGTTCCCTTTTTGTGACAAAACTATCATTTCATATCTTTCTGGTTATAAAACTAATAGACCCTCCAAAGTGACTAGCTTGAAGATACCTGTGTAGAGAAGAAGTGTCAGTTTTAAGATGTGTGGGAAACCCCCCCCCCCCCACAAGCATAAAACAATTTTAACAGATTAAGGTTACCAGCCAAAATAGCATGTCACATGTACCATCCGTGACTGGTATCCTGCTCATTTTTGCTTAGCAGAATTTTGTTTTTCTCTGATAAGTTGCTCTATGAAACTGGGCCCAGGTCTGTATTTTTGATATAGTTACTTGGTCAGAGATATGCACAAATAAAAATACAGAACTTTCACTTTTTGTTCCAATAGCTGGTGTTATCGACAGAGATTACAGGGGCAACATTGGGGTGATTCTGTTTAATCTTGGAAAGGAAAACTTCAAAGGTAAGTTGAAAGTTCATCAAATAAGACTGGGCAGGGTGCTCCCCGTGCACAAGCTAGCTTATCGGGCCGTATTGCGTGCCGATGTGCACAAATTTCGGCCGATACACACCAGAAATTAGTACACATATTTTACTTTATTTATATATATATTTTTTTATACGGTAGTTTCACACAAAAAAGAGAAAACCATATATAATGCTCCAGATTGCACAGTAGGGATTTTACAAACAAGAAAAACACTAAGGATAAGAAGAAAACATTCTGAAGACATTGTTTAAATTCAGCGCGCTTCGACCAAACATCCAAAAATTTCGGCCCAGAATGCCCCACAGTTTAAAAAAAAAAAAACTTGGGAGAACCCTGCTGGGGATCGAAGCTTTATGAGACTGGTCCCTGACTTATGTATAGCTTAAGAAATCCCCTAACCCTTCTGTATCCTCCTTGGAAAAATGAAGGAATCAGGACTGTTGTGTACGTACGTCGTTGTAGGTATCAATAAATAACAAGGAGACAGGTGTAACGTTTGCCTCTACTCTCGGGTTCTATTCAGGTGGTAAAAACAAGCCAACAACAGAGCTCTCGTACAACAAGATCTCGTGTGAAACCATGACCTCATATTCTATAAATAGATCACTAAGGCTGCATACACTACAAGGACTAAAAGCTGTAGTATGGATGACAGTTGGTCAGATACTGTTTGAATTTTTTATCCAAGTCAAAACGTATTGGTGTGAAGTGACATTTGAGTGGAGGATACAGGCTGTGCAAGTCTCGCGCGTATCCGAACGAGAAAACACGTCAAACGAAGAACATTTTTATTTCTGAAATCAAATCTTTGTTTTAAATTATATCTCATGACAAAATCTGAACAACAAAAATAAATCATTACAATTTCATGAAATTAGTTTTAGCTTTTTAAAAAAATACGCCAAAGTGTGTTAATTATTATTAAAAACAAATTAAAACTCTGGGACAAGGATGCTTTTTTGATGTTAACTTTTTAGAAACCCCTTACGCAGATTCGTGAAGGTCAAACGGGTTTTTAATTGACCCGTATCGCAGTTTAAAGAGGAATGCCGACGCCTCAACACCATAGACTGCAATGAAAAGGGTTTGCTTTGCAATTACAGCATCTGGCGATTATAATCGCGCATCCAAAACAAGCTTATTACATAAGTTTTATGATCGGAGGTGAGCACAAAATTCTTAATTTTTTGCAATAACCGGAAGCTGAGGTCAAGTTTAATTCTCGGGTTTTCTTCGTTATATTGTTGAATTGGTTTTACTTTCATATTTTGTTATCACTTAGTATTATTGCGTTCCCAACAACATGTATAATTTTCTAGGTCATAAACTACGTTAAACTAAAATAATTGACGAAACAAAATCTCGCCCACGTAAAACTCCATATGGTTGGGACCACTATGGTCCCGGAAGTTCGAATGCGCGCGAGACTTGCACAGTCTATTGAGGTCAACTATAGGCAAGTGGACATTTGGAGTAGGGTTTTAATGGTCAAATATCTGTGGGAATATTTTGAGGGCTTCAAGACCAGGCCCAACATGCTGCCTTCGAACTTTCAGTCCTGTTCTGTTTTAACAAATGAGTTTAAATAAAGGGATTTATTTTATTTTAAATGTTTATTAATATTTGTTATGGTTGTTTTTCATTTCAGTGGAAAAAGAAATGCGCATCGCTCAACTCATATGTGAG
Source organism: Leptasterias polaris (assembly GCA_037783415.1). Classification (NCBI taxonomy): domain Eukaryota; kingdom Metazoa; phylum Echinodermata; class Asteroidea; order Forcipulatida; family Asteriidae; genus Leptasterias; species Leptasterias polaris. Next base: position 931,474 of record JAZGTN010000170.1, read on the forward strand.
AGAATATGCTACCCTGAACTAGAGGAAGTAGATGTAAGTTTTGTGTGCAAGAAAAGTCTAAATTTCTTTAAGAATTGTCAGTAATTTCCTTGTGTTTTTTCCCCCCGAAAGACTTCTTGTCGTTTTACATTATCTGTGTGTAGCTACTGTGTATTAATGAGCAAGTTTGGACAAGGATTTTTGGTCGACCATTAGTCGATGGATGGCTGCACATACTGATTCTAGTGCGAATGCGGTTGGTTCTGGTCTAGTGACTAGACTTTTGTCAGGGAGTTAAGTTCAACAGAAGTTTAAACTATTCTCACATTTTCTTCATTTCTCATTTCACATAACCACGCTGTTGGCGTCAAGGAAAATAATTGCATTTTGCAACAATCAGGCATGTGATTTCTCGGGTTTTTGTCCCGATTTCATGGTTTTCTGCAAATCTCCTTGAGCTTTTCAATGTTAATGAAAGAAGTAAAGCAGTCACCAAAGTGGAGAAAGAAATTGTCCTCATTGTGTCCAAACCTGTAATTTTGTATTTCTGGTGATGCACAGAGTCTGTAAACCTCCTGAATTGTAACATCTAAGAGGTTCTGGGTCTAGAATAAGGGGGAGCCAAATCCACAAGCCATTTTTCAGGAATGCTCATACACTGTATGGATCCCTCTGCAGTGTCACATTTGTTTTGCATCTAGTTCTTCAAATCTATGTTGTGAAGCATTTACTTTGCATTTTGTAATGATTTCTTTTGATTGATATTGCCTTTTTGCCTTTTGCTACTGAGTGGGGAAAAAACAACCTTGATATTCATCCAATCTCATCCCTGAACAGTTTCTGTACACTTTGTCACAGTGAAGAACGAAAAAAGCAAATAAACCCGCAAAGCAACCATGATCATTAGGCTGGTTCTGAGTAGTAGTTGACTAGAGAAGACTAACCACAGCGAATGTTGATAGATCAGCTTCATGCCTGGACAGGACAATGTTTAAACTGAACCAGCTGTAATATTTCAAGATGTACAAAATACAGCTTTCTTGAACTTTTACTTCTTTCCATCTTGGTTTCTTTATTTTATTTATATGTTTCTCATATTTTTCTCACAGGAGCTTGAGGAAACTAAACGTGGAAGCGGTGGCTACGGATCAACAGGAACTAATTGAGGCAGGCCTTGAACATTGTCATTAAAAAGTATATCAATGTCTAAATTTGGAAACGGCAACAAGTGCTGATGTAAACCTGGGTCCAATGTCATGGTGCTGCCCACCTTGGAATTCTGAGCTAATGTCCCATAGTCACACACTCAAAGGTTACCAGGGATTAGGGGGTTTTGTCTGTTTTACCTTAGCCACACCCTTAATAGACCTTATGCATTGACGTCACCAAGCCGCCATCTTAGAGGTAAACTGATGATGAAACAATGGAAACGCGCTGATTTGTACGCGCGGCGCACAGGACTGGCCAATGAGCATCTTCCTTTTGACCTCTAGGCGAGGGCGCCCTACTCAAATGACGTCATATGCATAAGGTCTATAGGAGCTGGCAATGAATTTTAACACTGCTAGCGTTGAGATGTCTGTACCAACACTGAAAGGGGAGCATGGTGATCAGTGGTACAAATTGCCGCGGCAAGTAGTGCCATGAAATTGTTTCCAAGATTCAAGAGGAGAAATGTTTTGCATTAAAGTGTGTCATGTGGCCCCGGTCAGGGATTGATATACCCTGTGGACGACTGGCCAGAGTCTATTAATTGAAGCATTTGGCTAGTAACATCGCAACGGAACAAGTTCTGCAGCCTAGCATTTTTCCAAACATACTTTTGAAGATTTTCTTATTGTATTCTTAAACTTTGAAGTTGAAAGCCCAAACCTTCACCAACAAGTTAAGCAAATGTTATTCAGAGAAAGTTTGTCTTGTAAAAATATTTATGGACAAGTAACATTTCCTGGCCTTCAAGACATGCAAACCTCATAGAGATGCTTATCATAAAATAATGCTTAACAACGTTCTGCTATTCAGCAAAAGTAAGCAGAATCTCAGCCACAGATGGTACGTTTGAAATGGTATTCTGGCTGGTAACCTTATTCTGATAAGTGTATTTGTGTTGGGCTTTAGCTAATTTAAGCAGCTCTATGATATTGGGCTGTGTAGCCCAGTGGACTGGAATTTTTTGAAATAGTTAAAGCCCTGCCAGTAACTAAGCAGAAACTAAAAATTCTTATCAAGTTTTGTTGTTTATGCAAATATTTGCAGCGACCACCACTTACAAACAAATGTTTGTTTTACAGTATTTTTTTTCCTGGTGACCCGTTTTCTGCTGAACAAATTCTTAATAATAATAATAATAATAATAATAAAGACTTGTTATGCGCACATATCCACCCTGCTGGGTGTTCAAGGCGCAGTAAACCAAAAAAACAAACAAAAGAAAAACAGAAACAACTAAATTATTCCTTGAAAACCTGTGACATTAGATAAGTTTTGAGAAGTGATTTAAATTTTGTGGTACAAAGACAAGATCTAAGATTATGTGGTAGAGAGTTCCAGATGCGTGGCGCAGCTACAGAAAAAGACCTGTCACCCCAGGAGTGTTGAGACTTGGGTTCCTTGAGGAGAAGCATGGTACTGGATCGAAGATTCCTTGACGGAGTGTAAACTTGAAGCAGTTCAGAGATATAGTGGGGAGCCTTGCCGTTAAGTGCTTTGTGGACAATGAGCATCAGCTTGAAGATGATACGTTGAGAGACAGGGAGCCAGTGAAGTTGTTTCAGAATGGGGGTGATAGAACAAGACTTTTTAGACAGTGTCACGATGCGGGCTGCGGTGTTTTGGAGGCGTTGAAGGCGGGAAATCTGGTTGTTAGGAAGACTGTAGAGAAGAGCATTGCCGTTGTCAAGACGAGAAGTTACGAATGCATGAATGACTTTTTCAGTGGCACTCTTGTTCAAGTACTTGCGTATCTTACCAATATTCCTGATGTGAAATGATGACACACGTATGATGTTGTTGATGTGTGGTTGAAGTGTCATTGATGAATCAAAAATAACCCCCAAGTTCCGAGCTTGCAACGAGGGAGCTATCCGAGCATTACCAATGGAAATGTATGGCACTGAAACCTTTGTTAATTGTTGACGAGACCCAAAAAGAATGAACTCTGTTTTATCATCATTCAACTTCAGGAAGTTCTGTTGGGTCCAACGTCGAATCTCTTGGATGCAATTCTCAAGTCTTTCAATAGAGGTATTGGCATTTTCTTGAGTAGATTTAAACGTGATGTATAGCTGAGTGTCGTCTGCGTACACATGGTAATTCAGGTTAAATTTCAGGATGATGTCACGAATCGGTAAAGTGTACAGTGTAAACCACTGTGGGCCCAGTACCGACCCCTGTGGCACAGAGTAATTTAGGACAACAGGGTCTGATACCACATTGCCGATACACACATGCTGAGTTCTATTGAATAGATAGGATTTGCACCATGCCAGGGCTGTGTCCTGGATGCCAAGATGATTCTGGAGCCGAGAGAGAAGGATGTTGTGATCAACAGTGTCAAAGGCAGCACTCAAGTCTAACAGTACTAGTGCTGTAAGGTTGCCATTGTCCATTGCTGTAAGAATATCGTTGCTCACACGGACTAGTGCAGCTTCTGTCCCATGGAAAGGCTTGTATGCCGACTGGAACATGTCGGACAGGTTGAAAGCATGAATGTGATCGCTAATGCGTGATGAAACTACTCGTTCGATGACTTTTCCAAGATATTTTAAGTTCGCAACCGGTCTGTAGTTTTTGAATACCTCCTTGTCCAGGTTTGGTTTCTTGATGAGCGGCCTGATGTAGGAAACTTTTAGGCTATCGGGGAAACAACCAGAGCTAAGAGATTCATTAACAAGATTAGTGATGTACGGAGCAAATACATCAATGTTTTGTTTTATCATGGATGTCGACACTGGATCCAGCTCACAGGATTTTGAAGGAGATTTCATGATACTTCTTTTAATCTCAGTAACAGTGGCAGGCTCAAACACAGACAGTCTACACTCTGGTTGAAGATCTGGCATTGTCTGCAGCACGTCATAAGGGACTGATGAAAATGATGAGCGGATGTCTGAAATCTTGGTGACAAAGAATTTTTGTAATTCATTTGCCAGTTCCTGATCATTGTTGGTTGATGGGAGGACAGGGGTTTTGGGTTTGAGCAACAGCTTATCAATTATCTTGAAGAGCTTCTTTTGATCTCCTGAGGATTCATGCACTTGGGATGAGTAATGTGTAATCTTTGCCTGGTTGATCAATTTCCTTACCACAGTACATTGGTTGCGGTATTCCCGTCGTTGTGATTCCAGTTTGCCGTTTTTCCGCCATTTCCGCTCAAGTTGACGACAAATCTTTCTCGCGGTTCGAATATCAGCATTGAACCAGGAGACTTCAGTTCGGACCTTGACTGATCTTGTTTTCCAAGGTGCGTGTTTATCCAAGATGTCACGGACAGTACTTTCGTATTGGCTAACATAGGAATCCAAGCAATCATGATCAAGTTTTAGCTTTTCTAAGTGAGTTCCTATGTCTTGGAACACTTCAGGAAAATTTACTTTTTTCCACTGTCGGCTCTTTACAGTGATGGTTGGGACTTTGGGCTTGCACAGGCTCAAGTTACACATAACTGCATAATGGTCTGATAACCCAGGTAGAGTGACAATGTTTGAGACAATAGGTGGGGTGATATCACGAGTTATGACAAGGTCCAGGCAATGGCCAAGACGATGAGTCGGCTCCATGACATGCTGGGTGAGACCAAAAGCCAGAAGCAAAAGCTTAAATTGGTTTGCATTGGTGTTATGGATGTCATCAACATGAATGTTAAAGTCACCAGTGATGATGATGTCAGATGGATGAAGGAGATATTCCAAAATCAAATTCTCAAATTCTCTTAGAAAACTTGAGAAAGTCACATGTCGGCCGTTGGAATCTCTTTCTGGTCTGTACACAATGACAAGGCGAACAGATTTAGAGTTTCCAGAAATCTCAGCATGAAGAGATTCAAAGGTTGTGTATTGGACGTCATTACTTTTCACAGAGACAGATAAAGTGGATCTGTACAGTATTGCAACTCCTCCACCAGTCTTTACAGGTCTAGGGATGTGATGAAAATAGTAGCCAGCAGGGGTACACTGACGGCATGTTAAGTCGTCACCTGGTCTCAGCCATGTTTCTGAAACAGCGACAAGATCCAGATTTTTGTGCAGAACAAAATCAACAAAATCATCATACTTGTTGCAAATGGACTGTGTGTTCAGAACACAAAGGCTGAGTTGAGATTTTGCAGGAGTCACTGTTGCTTGAACAGATGGAAGAATAAATTCAGGTTTTGGGGTATCATGGACTGTTCTACGGCGGCCAGCTTTTTTACCACGATGTGTAGGCCGGTAAACACTGCTGGGATTTACAAAAAGTCCAATGTTCTGTAAAGCAAAGCTACACGAAGGCAGGGTTGTAGCACATATGGATGGGGCATATCGTAGACTAAGAAGCTTATTACGCGAGTATGAAATCGCAGAGTTAGGACTAGTTTCTGCTGAGTTTCTGCTTATGTCCTCGGAAGCTCTTTAGTACTGGGCAACTAAAAAGGCCAATGGTGTTTTTTACGATTTTGACTGGTAAATCTTCACCTTTATATTTTGTAGGGAGAAATGATCAAAATTGAAAATCAATTTGGCACTGCACTTATCAACCCTGGCAGTGTCATGGACAGGCTGATTAAATCTGCCAAATTGTCTTCTTCTTTTTTTTATCGGCAGGGCCAATTAAATTGCCCTTTTTATAAGTTTTGCATTTGTATTGGTTACATCACATACACTCGACCTGAGAAAGTTTAAGCTATGACTGAAATAAAGTTTGGGAAATCGGCTTTGAACTTGTGTATGCCTTGACTGTAGTCATTGTTTCTGGAATTTCCAGTTGGCACTGCTAGGGTAAAAGGGCTTTGCTGAATCTGACACAAAGTGGGCATTAAGTTCTGCCAGGCACAGATGTTAGCAGTTGTTTGGAGACACTACAGCCCTTTTCACACTACCGTGGGCAACCCCGTGGAATAAAGGTCGGCCTTTTCACACTATGATCGCTTTACCCCCTGTCCGCCCCGGCAAGTGGGCATACCCCGGGGAATAGCCACCCCTGCTCCGGAGTAGGGGTAAGCGGTAAAACCCTGGGGTATTCTTGAAACATGCAACAGGAACCCTGTGGAATAGGGACCTAGGCGGGGATAGTGTGAAAGTGCACCGGGGTAACCGTAGGGTAAAAAAAAAAATGGGGCCTCCCGGGGCTGTATTCCACGAGGGGTAAGAGATGCAGTGTGAAAAGGGCTGTAGTGTTGAAAAACAGTTATTCTAGATAGTTCGCTTTTTATACTTTTATATAATAATTGGGAATCCACATTTTTACAATCCAGATACCACTCGGGCTAGACTTGGATCAAGTTGGTTCAATTACAATTGACCTGTAATGTATGTGCCACTCGGGCTAGACTTGGATCAAGTTGGTTCAATTACAATTGACCTGTAATGTATGTGCCACTCGGGCTAGACTTGGATCAAGTTGGTTCAATTACAATTGACCTGTAATGTATGTGCAGAGTTCGCCTTTTTCAGTGACTGGCCAGCAGGACCAGTTAGTTTGTCATTTCAAGAGTTTGCCGACTTTTCTCACTGGTCTGTAATCTTTTTGCATTGTCATTTTGTACAGTACTTGAGTGTGAAACCATGCAAACATTCGATGGTTTACACAAGACTTTTGGAAGCAATGAGTTGGCATTTGGTCCTCGATATTTGGCATGGTGTTCCTCGCTCCTATTTTGTCTTCACTGTGATCTGGGAATCTAAGGAATTCTTCCAAGGATTGGGGTTGGGAAAAAGCCAAAGTTTTATGTATTCTTTCTAACTTCAAATAAATTTGTATTTTTCCAGTGTCTGATATTGCCTTACTTTTAAAGCTTGTTTATAACTTCCATTTTTGTCATTATATCAATCTTCAAAGAAATAAATTATATTGTATTCAATAATTGTCAATACTTGTCATTAATTACGTCATGAAAAGGTTGGTTCAATAAGACGTTTGCATGTTGGATTTGAAGATGTTTGGTACAATGCCTTGTTCAGGCACAAGTAATTGCTCAATTTGCACCTCAGACTACATCAGGGCCATTTCCCAAACCTCGGCTCCAGTGTCACTGTCAGCAATTTTGGACAGCTTATATATTCCTTCCTCCATGAATACACAAGGTAACAATTTAAAAACGTAAATATCTTATCAGATACGGTTTCTCACGTCCACCATCTTTTATCTGTGACAATGTGTGTGTGTCGTCGTCGTTCCCCCCCCCCCCATGCCCGAGGCAGAGGTTTCCCCAAAAATATTTCCCATACAATCCTTTCCACATGTACAGAAGTACCTTGACCCACCCCTAGAATCTTCTAAAGAATTCCTGAGATTCCCAGAACCTGCCCAGAACATACAATAATGAAGACACATACCAAAATGACCGAAACTAAACTTTTTAGAAGTAAAGTGAAATAGCGCCACCTTGTGTGCATTCATGGTTTAACGTAAAATAATCACCGTTATTGGTAAACAGCGCCACCGCTCGTTCAAAGTATTGTCATTTAATTTTTATAAAAACTTTTTTCACACCGTTTCTGCAGTTGATTTTGCGCTTTAGATCACTGAAAACAAAGGATCCGCGTTTGTGGGGTTAGTTAAAAAATGCTTTAAACATGGTACATTTCGGTTTATTCTTTTCGTAGAAAAGTAGTTTTTTTAAGGAACAAAGTCGTAGCACTGTAGAGCCTAGTGTCTCGATTTCACAAAGCACTGAAGATTCATTTTAAGATGAGATGTCAGTATTACCATAGCGATTTGTATTGTGACATCACTGTTTGCTAAGCAACTACGATGGATTTGCAGTTACGATCAATCTTAACTCTTTGTGAAATCGAGCCCACTGGCCTTAGCGGTCTGGATAGCTGTATCCCTGAGATATCTGACTGATCTCCAGCTCGTTATTCAAGAAAGGACAGTATAGTAACAACAGTAATGTACAAAAATAAAACCCTGACCAACAGGTTTATTAAAAGATGATAACTTCATAGTGTAATTTATAAAACGTGGCATTTATTTTAACTGGAACAACATTGGTTGTTTTATTTCTATTCTTCGTCTTTCGATCAATAGGTGCGATTTGAACCAAAAATAATGCTCTTTAGTTTCTTGTAATGCCTTTTGCGTCATTTTTTAATTGCCAGTGGTAAAGCATTCTGGTATCGATGTCCCTTTTCGATCAGTGTGAACTTGCGACATTTTACTCCTGGGCCCTGACCCCCAGGGGAACTTCAAGCCGGGCGTCGTGAAGAGTATCCAGCGGAAGATGCCGGTACAGATTGTCAAGGGAGCACAGACGGCATCCTTCGCTCTTAACCCTTTCAGTACCAACACATATTGGCTACTTATGCCATGGTGACCAGACACATTTCCTTGACATGGCTAACTGGTGACCAACACTATTTTAGGAAAATTTGAGGTTACAGCGCCCTCACAAGGCAGATTTGGGTTAGTCTCAGGTCCTAGTCATATAATGCCAGTTGAGCAACCAATTAAATTACTGTTTCCTTTGTCATATTGCCTTGGACTAAATCATTGCCCTAAACATATATTTGAGGTATGGAATTATTACCACTAAATACACAATTGAGTAGTTTAAATGTTTAAGCTAAACATTTGTCAAGTAGCTGTTCATACCAATCTGCATGAGACATATTTTTGAGACGTTAAATAAACATAAGGTGTTAAGATATTACTTTTCATACAGCATCCTCCCCCCCCCCCCCCAAACCAACCCAAAAATATAAAAAAATATTGGTCGAGCCTCACCGATACTGGGAGTTGGTGACTATACCCATGTTGATCAATAGGTTAAGGCTGCCATTTAGATTGTTGGCAAATTATGAATCCTCCAAAAAACAAAAGGTTATAATAATTTATTTAGGAAGCAACCCCCCCCCCCCCCCAAAAACCGCTCATAGGAAAAGACATTAAATATAAACAATAGAGTTTGGATTACGCACAATATGACTTATAAACAAATGACTGGTAAAATCAAAAGTTTAATTTTTTTCTACATTTAATGACAAAGAAGGAACTGACATAAAAGAAAATTAAATATTGCCCATTTATAAATGTCCGCCAATAAGTTAGATTTTGGTACGTATTTCCGTCTATGAGCCTCACATACAAACATTATAATTGCCATGGTGGCAAAATAACTCATAAAATATATGTTTTACCTATCATTCACCAATATGTAAAGAAGAAAAAAACATAAAATATTTCAAAAGTGCTATACTTGTATTTTCTAAGTACCATCCTCCCCCCCCCGCCCCGCCCCAATGTTCGAAACTTGAATGTATTAAGGATCCAGGAACCCAACAAGACGCACAATAAAATAATTGCATCAGTCGGTTAAGGCAGCCATTTTAATAATAAAAATGGCCGCCAAACATTTTTGTTTTGGCCCGTAACATAAAATATTGCCAGGTTTTCAGGATGCTGGAACCCAATGAGACCAAATAAAAACAATGTGGTACAGTTGCTTAAGTCGGCCATTTTGAGTATTTTAAAATTAGTTTCTGAAACCTCAAATAAACATGTTTTAATAAATTCCTTTTGAAGCACCCCCCAAACCCGCTCATAGGATTGCACATTCAATAAACAGAAGAGAGGAACTGGACAAAAATTACTCCTAAAATAAAAATAACACCTATCATGAACCAATATGTAAAGAAGGAACTAACATTACATTTTGCCAAAGTGCTATACTTGTTTTTTCTAAGTACCATCTCCCCCCCCCCCCCCCGCCTCAATGTTGATTGTTGGCAGGCATGCGATTGTGGGATTCAACATTGTAGCGGGGGGGGGGGGGGGGGGGAAGTATTCAGAAAGTTTAGAAAATTATTAGTTTGGTGTGGAAAATCTCCAATAATGGTATAACCGCTTTACCAATTTATAACATAATTAACTTAATAGTTGAATTGTTGACCTAATTTATCGCTTGGTGTGGAATTTTTCAAAGCATGGTATAACACACATTGGCTTGATACACTGCTTACAAATCGTGCGAGTTTGTTTCCGATTAGAGGTGGAACTGCATACAACACAGTCACGTTTCTTCCCGTCAACAGTCGGACCTGGAAAGTGCTGAGTTGAAAGGGCGTTTGAAGCACTCGACACTTTCCGGGCCTGGTGAACTGGGTTGTTCTCAAAGTTTGAAATAAGTGCCTCTATCACCTTGACCCGAAAATCCAAAGTAGACAAGCTCTTGTTTGTATGGATGCTGTTGTAGACGACATTAGCATTGAGCAAACATATGTCTAGGATTGTAATAAAAACACGTTTCCACCATTTGAATGTTTTGTGGGTATGAGTATAGTACGTGCATAACTGTGCAGCCAGATCCGTGCCCCCCATGTATTTATTGTAATCCTCGACTATGCACGGTTTTTTGATATGACGAAATCCTGTTGAAGTTTTCCGGCTCCGAATCTTTTTACTAGTGACACTGCAATCGCCATAGTTTGAGAGGAGAGTGACACGTTTTGTGTCCTGCCACATAACGCATAGTTGGCCTGCTTTCTGAATTTTTTTTGGATCTGCACCGCTTTTCATAGGAAATTTTTTGGAGTTTGCTACGTCGGGTATCCCTAGGGTGGTATAGCGCACAGTTCCACAAGCTCCGAATCCTAGCTCAGACAACTTGGAGAACAGAGCCGGGCTAGTATACCAATTGTCCATGTAGATGAAATGTCCTTTATTTTCGAGTCCCTGCAAAAGGTTCAATACTACGTTGCCTGCTGCCCCTATTTCGGATGGATGGTTCGTCTCGGGATCACTTACAGAGGACTGTCCTTGTGGGCACCTGGGCTGCGATCCTGTGAACAACTCCCAGGCACATGTGTACCCTGTGTCGGATTCGTTCAATGAGAAAGATTTCAATCCCCATTTTGCGGCTTTTCTTGGCATGTATTGCTTGAAGCTCACCCGTCCTTTGAATTTGACCATCGTCTCGTCCGGTGAAAGGCTTCGTCCCGGCTGGTACACCCGGAGGAATGATGGTAGTACAATGTTTAACAGTGGCCGTAATTTAGCAAGTTTGTCACGGGGAGAGTCGCCCTCGACATCTCGGTTATTGGCGAGGTGAAAATTTTTTAGAATTGCAGTAAATCGGTTACGAGCCATGGTTGCTGAGTACAGGGGACTTCGTAGAATTTCAGACCTGGACCAATGCATGGAGTAACGAGGCCTTTTGTTGATGCCCATGCAAAGAAGTAGGGCCACGAATGCCATCATTTCAGGTACATCAGTTGGTCTCCATGCACACTTATTTTCGGCCCCCGCTCCCAATATTTGTTTAGCATAACGATTAGTCTCCTGGTACACCCGGAGGAATGATGGTAGTACAATGTTTAAAAGTGGCCGTAATTTAGAAAGTTTGTCACGGGGAGAGTCGCCCTCGACATCTCGGTTATTTATTGTAATCCTCGACTATGCACGGTTTTTTGATATGACGAAATCCTGTTGAAGTTTTCCGGCTCCGAATCTTTTTACTAGTGACACTGCAATCGCCATAGTTTGAGAGGAGAGTGACACGTTTTGTGTCCTGCCACACTGCTTCACAAAAGTACAGTTTGAAGATTTGTATGGGGGAGAACGAACTGAAGTCTTCTGTAGCCCCTGTGTTTGCTGTAAATTTAACAGGCGGTCGCCGTGTGTAACAGTTGGCTTCACGCCATCCACACCTGAAATTCGGCTTTGTTTTGGTTTTCTTACCCTTCTTATTAGAACAGGTTAATGTTGCTGTTGATGTCGAGGCCCTCGGCTCTGTATCGTCACTGTCTTCTGACGTTTCCGAGTCCTCAAGTGGCGATTCCTCGTCAGATGACATTTCGGAACCACTGTCTGCGAAAATTTCTTCCAAAATTTTCTCATTTTCTTCGGCCATGTTGTAATAATGATCTCTTACTGAAGAATGCGTGGGGCCGGTCCGGGGGGGGGGACGCTTAACGATACCGCTGAAATTTTTAAAGTTGCGACGCTTCAGGGCACACGTGACCAGCTTGTTACCATGGGGATGGACAAAAGGCGATTGAGGGCGCTATTAACATTTTGATAACTTACTTTTGGTCGATGTGCCAGAGAGGCTGATTGGTCACCGAGAGTGCTAATAATTCCGTGCCATACGAGCTCATTGGTCACCAAGTGGTATGTTGTTTTGAGCCGCTATGGCACGGCGGTACTGAAAGGGTTATTAATCAGATTGTTTATGAATCTTATCATAACCATACCAAAACAAACATTACAATGAAATAAATATGTTTCTTACTATTCTTTTAAATGTTCTTGATTTTTCCCATCTTTGTAATTGAATGTGTAATTCTATCGCCTTTTTACATTTTGTATCTTTGTATATTTTCCTGTAATTCGACCTTCGGTTGCTATGGGAAAATTGTTTTATATGAATGAATACAGCTTTGGTAAGGATAAAACACATCATTGTTTATTAGTCTGAAAGGTTTCTGATTGTGAAGTTTATACTGTGCTCCTCCCTGCTCAGGCTCCGGCAGTTATTTTGAAAACGCGCGCCTTCGGTACGGGGGTTCGAACAGGCTGACAGAACCTAAATCTGAACCCAAGCCGATTGAACCGTGATTTCCAAAATACACCTCTCTTTAGTGGAAGAGGCCGTGTCCGAAGCAGCAGTGTCTATGGTCGGAACGCCGGAAGTCCTTCTTCACTCTCTGTCGTCAGTCAACGGCCGAAGCCGTAGCCGAAGTTCAAGATCGTGATTCGGAAGCGGCCTTAAGATCGCAAGTTTTACTGGACATAAACATATGCAATAACGTTTGTACGGACGACTTAATTGAACAATCATCCATAATAATCCTTCACCGATCTTGAACTCTTGGTGGCAGCAGATACCGCCATTATTGCGGTGGTACCTGGGTGGTACTGCGCTGCCTAGCGACGGGTTTAAGCGATTTGCAAAGTGAAAGTCCAATAACCCGCGACTGATCAAATGATCGCCGTGTAGCCCAAACCTTATACCAGTCGCTAGGCAGCGCAGTACCACCCAGGTACACCGCAGTAATGGAGGCATATCTGCTGCCACCAAGAGTTCAAGATCGGTGAAGGATTGCTGTATACAATGGGAGAGTTTGATAACCTAAACCGCAATGTCATCTGATTGATTTACGGGCCGTTTCCGAACAGCTGATGCATGCGTCTAATTATGATGTTCAAGAAGCATCAGGCTGCCTTAACAGCCACAGCTGTAGCCACAGCCAAAGCCGCAGCCGCCTTAGTCAGAACGTACGAAGTTTTTAAACACGATGTTGTGATGTGTATATAAAATTAGTTTGTTACAAGGTCTATAGGGAAAAGGGTTACCTACCGTTCAAACAACTTTTCTGTTTGTGCAGCCTTTGAAAGTCGCACCCTTGTTTTTGTTTTTACTTTTACAAAAGAAAAAGAGTCCCACATGCCCTTTAAGCATAATACGACTTCCTCTATGAACATTTTATTTGTATAAGGAGGAAGGGATTAATTGTAAAAGGTTATGAGCGGCATTTCCTGGAATGTTGACATTTTGAGAGCCTCTACCATGCGGTACCGATCCAGGATTGGGAAAAGGAAGTTGAACTTACAGTTGTCAAACAAAAATCAGAATCGTTTGGGATACATTTTTTGAGTGGACCATGACTTCGTTGATGAAGAGCATGCACTACGTCATAACGGTGCGCAGTTTTTATCTCCATGATTATCTGGTTCCTGGTTGTTGATGCTAACGTTTCCAAATGCGAATGCCGAGTCAAGCCAGAACCTGCCAAACCATGGAGGAAGGCTGTGGGTATTGTCGACACTGGAAAAACATCAAAATACTGAAAAACATGTTTTCCCCATATGAATTTATACACTATTGTTTTAAATATATTTGTTAATTAAAGCCAGTGTTGTAGTCGAGTCACCTGTGTCGAGTCCGAGTCCGAGTCTCAAGTCACTTGGGTCGAGTCCGAGTCCGAGCCCGAGTCACTTGGTCCGAGTCCGTCCGAGTCCGAGTCACGAGTCACTTGTTTAAATATTGATTGCAAACCAAATGTCGTAAAATAAGAATTGGAAATGACAAAATAAAACACATTTATTTTAAACAAAGTTCTGTTAAAGTTGGTACATAACCAAAAGAAACAATACGGGGCGGAACTGCAGATGCCATGATTGAACACATTTTTTACGTACTTTTTACTAGTGCATGACGTGACCAAACTTGACGTCGTGTGTGTGTGTCGACCATGTGTAGAAACTGGTGCAAACAACACACAGCCATCGCAGTGCAATATGCAGGCTGTGTTTTACAGGTACCAGACATGCCATTTCCCTGGTAATATGCATCAAGCACAAGCAGTGGCCATGGTGTTAACGTTGACAGAATACCAGCATAATACTGGTGTCGTGCATCCCAGTGTTATTTTGCGTGTTGAACATACGAATCGAACACACGCGCTGTAAGTAGATGGCCATCTCTACACAATAATCACGAACACTATTACTTGCAACACCATACGACAGTGTACTTATTTATTGTGCTGGACGTTAGTTAACTCATTGTGCACTCCGGGAATGACGATCGGATCATCATCGGAATTGTTTTTAATATTTAAAAAAGGTATTGTTTGTGAAAATACGTGACTCGAGTCACGAGTCCTCGGGGACAAGTCCGAGTCATGATAGTCGAGTCCGAGTCCGAGTCCGAGTCCGAGTCTTTTGCAGACGTGACTCGAGTCTAGAAGTCCGAGTCACCGAAATTGTGACTCGAGACGGACTCGAGTCATACAACACTGATTAAAGCTACAATGCCCTGGAGCCAATTTCACCAAGATTAATCTTAAGACAGGTTGTCAGTATTACCGTAGTGATTTGTATAAGATCAATCTTTAACTCTTTGTGAATTCGAGCGCACTGGTTGAACAGTGACCACCAGCCAATAAGAGAGCCCCGCCAACAACGCGGCCCATCAGGTCTCCCGCCCCTTTACTTGGCACACTGGAGGGGAGCACATTCCTTCCTCAATGGCCATAGTGCGTCAACACTAACCCGTGCCCTGTGACCGATTATTCATTGAAAAGAAAGTAAACATACTTTCCTACTGAAACGACTACATGAATTATTTACCGACGAACCCGTTTAATGCATGACATCACGTAGTACACTACCACTACAGAAAGGCAACCACGCCCAACCTTCTAAAAGTCCAGCTCCGCATGAAGTCTAACCTAATTGAGGAGTGACTTATCCGTTGCCATAGCAATACACGAAAGCTTTCTGTTTGCGGTTGAATTCCACAAATAAAATTCGTCATCTTGGAATGATTTGTTCTCATGTTTGTTGTAGTCGTTTACGTTGGTTTCACTACATTACGGCATTTTTATACAGGATTGGTATAAGAATAAAAAACATAATTGTATAATTTTAGCTGAAAGCTTACTGATTATGAAATTCATAGTTGAACCATTTTTCTGTAAATTGTGTATGGTTTTTCACTATTTTCCCCTGACCCACTC
Organism: Leptasterias polaris; assembly: GCA_037783415.1. Classification (NCBI taxonomy): domain Eukaryota; kingdom Metazoa; phylum Echinodermata; class Asteroidea; order Forcipulatida; family Asteriidae; genus Leptasterias; species Leptasterias polaris. The sequence continues at coordinate 947,112 of JAZGTN010000170.1, forward strand.
AAAGGATTAGGCCCCAAATTTCACAGGTTTGTTTTTGTCATCTAGGCCTATCTTTGATCACACACACTATGCTGTCTGCGACTATTTTGTATACGCTCTACCAATTTGGTAATTTTACCGAAAGAGCTTTGGATGTAGTCTAATTAATTAAAACAAGTCATCATAATTGTAAAATGGTTTGATCGGCCTATTGTTGAATCACAGGGGTGCACCTGTCCACACCTCGGGTGATCTTCGGGTCACCCTATCCGGATCCGCCAGGCAGGTGTTGTACCTAAAATTATATTTTGGCCCTCTCTCATCGGCCAGCTGATGGAGATTTTTTTATTTCAGATGGACTAAATGCATTTTGCAGCTTGTAGTTGGGTACAAGTAGTCAACTTCGTGGAGCTTCCGTTTCGCAGTCTTGAAGATTTTTGTTATAAAATTCAGTGGAAAGTTCTGGTACGATGAGTAAGATTTTTGTCTGATTAGTGACAAGAACATCGCAACAAACATCAATGATGAATGGCCGTCACTGTTGTCACAATCTATACGTTCCGAAATGAAAGTGATACTGTGATAGCTGCCTCCCTCTTCGAATCGACCGTGTTTCATTGACGTGTGTGTAGGCGTATACTCGAGAAACCGGAATTAAACATGATTTTTTTTGACATAATAACTACCCTTTGAGACACTTTTGATAATGTTGTGTCCATTATCCACATAGGAAGCTGAGATGACCACACAAGAGCTGTACTGTAAGGTAAGATTTAATTCAAGATTTTCTGTCATGATTTTGATGAAAACCGACAATAAAACAACCACCGGTTCAGTGATGTCGCTATTCTTGAGAGCTAGTTTTACTTCGTATTGTCTGTCCTGCCTGTTCTGATTTTCACACAAAACTTGACGTTTCCGTGAACAGCTGAACCAAAGCTAAAGACGAACATTTGATATGAAACAGGTGTTTTGTTACTCATATAGGCCTGTAAACCCCTCATTTCAACTGGAAAGATTCGTTACAAAATAAAGTAGAAATTCACAACATTCACTCACATTAACGAGAAAATAATTGTGTTACTTTTGTGTGTGTTTATTTTATTAAATAGCACTATGTACAACAGTGTATTGTTATATAACTTTGCTATCAAGTTACAGGGGTGTGTTTATACGGTTGTAGTTTCCAGTCTCGGCTCTTTTTTGGCTGGGAAAAGATCTGAGGGAAAAAAGAGTTGAGAAAAGTATTTGCAACCGAAACGCCCCTATGGCTATGCCACGATAATAAAGTTTTATTAAACGATGTGCATTGATGTACATACAAAGCCAGGGAGTGCTAATAAAAACAAGTACACAATGCTGAAAAACCTATTAAAAGTAATAAAGTATCATGTTGTGGACACGACATTTTACTTGTTATAGGCGCATTTTTTCCAAAAAAATTATACTATTTTTGGTATAAATTTTAATGAAACCATTTTTAAAAGTGGTAGTCATCATCGATACCCCCTTTTTGGTCAACCACTCAAAACCATTGCGATTTGGGTCCGAAAATTTACACACACTGATAATCATAGTTTTTTAGTAACTATGACTGTCAGGAGGATGATCGAGGGTTACGATTTATATCACAACTAACTTTTAAACAGCCTTTTAGATGGATGGAGAAGTCACTGGAAGTTCTAGCACAGAGTTGTAGATCTAGCAACGAGTAAAAGAGAAAAGATTTGTCCATTGACGTTGCATATTTCCGAGATAAGGTTAACGTACATGTACTCCTAAACCTAGAACTATGGCGTTGTTTGCTACGGACGATAGCTTTTAAGCATGGATGCAAACCTCATAGTAGGCTACTCATACGTAGTTCTACATGTACGAGAAGTGGTCAGCCCATCCAACCATCTTTTGGGTCCTCATATCAAATCAAACATCATTTTAAAAAAAATTAACGAGTAAAAAAAGGGACAAAACCTTAAATAAGTATGCCCAAGTACATGTACACCCAACCCCCAATCCAGTGTGTATTATAAAGTGAAATTCGAAAGCAGTACAAAAATCACTTACTAGGTAAGTGTTACTGAAACTCAAAACTTGCTGGGATAATGTGATGGTTTTGATCCGCATAATTTTGATTGCTGACTTTCCAATATTTATTTTTGTTACAACTTTAATTTTCACAAGGTCATGTGGTGTTTTGTAACTAAAATGTTAATTAAACAAAATGAGTAATAAGTAGGGGCCAGTTTAATCAGCCCTGCCATTAGTCCGAATTGAATAGTCCCATTGGACATTGCGAGGATTAATGACACAGGCTATCAAGGTGTTAAGTTCCCAACCTAGTGTATTGTATGAAGTTTGAGAAAATTTGTAATGTAATGTAACTAATTACAATGGTGTCACAAAGTGGTTTATAATGAACTCATTGTCCAAAAAAACACATGGTTGATGGAAGTCTTTATAAATGATACTTCAAGTCCATAGAATCAATGTCAATGCAATGGGTGTATTGACCTCGCCGCATAATTTTATCCTGAAATTGTGTAAAAATGTGCATGAATATGGAACGCCTGGTGTAATAACTTTTAATTAGGCCTGTGGACCATCCTATATGCCCTCAAGCATTGTAGCTGGCAAAAGAGGCATCAAGTCATCAAGAGGAAGCAGGTCCCCCTCTCATTTGTCTTTTTTGATCTTGCTAAACTGCAAGTAGTTTAGGGAGATCACGTACAAATGTAAAACAGTTAATTTACATACAGTACAGGGTTCCCCTGAACCTTTTCAGTGACTAGACAGCAGGACCAGTCAGTACGCCATTTCACTGGTCCCCCAGCTTTTTCACTGGTCCATTTTGGCGTTTCCTGCAAAATTGTTACTAGCATGAGACTATGTAATTTGAAGCAATGAACAATCGGTGTAAGCTATCAACTTGCCTGCTGGACTAGTTGGATAGAATTTTAATTGGTCCCCGAGTGTTTTAACTGGCGTTTGGTCAGCAGACCACTGTTAAGGGAGAACACTGCAGTATGGGGCCTATGTATGTGAAGTGTACATAATTTCAAAATACTTGGAACTTTGATAATAAATAAAAGTTTTTAACACTGTTGGAGCCAATTAGTTTTGTTTGGGTCAAAGTCTCCCTCACAGATACAGGGGTTAATGACATTTAAGAGGAATTTACTTAAGTACTGCCCATTTGAATGAGACTGAGCTGTAGAATATGTACATGATGTGAGTTGCCATGACTACACTAGTCGTAAATTTATATCATGCGTAAAAAATGTAGCATCTCAAGTTCGTTTTCAGAAAAGGGTCTTCAATTCAACACAGGCAATGTTACACTAATTAACTCCAAACTGGGAGGAATCAGGTAGGGACTGAAAACCCAATCCACACGCAAGGCTCTGGCTTGGGCTCTAGCTCCAGCTTGGGCTCCGATATCAATTTTGGAGCAGGACTTGTATGTTTTGTTCGGTTTTTCCAACATGATCCAACAGACCCGAACAGCGCCCTCACTGAGGTCAATGAAGACCTATCATTGGCTGAGAGTTGTGCGTGGTATGTACACGCATGTTCCCATTGATTGACCTCGGCGATGGCAGGCAATGTAAGGGTCAATGGCAGGGTTCTGCTCGATTTTTCTGGGCTTACAGTGTACATTGACTGTACATAATTAGCTATTTTTAAAGACCAGCCAAATTCACCGAAGAATGTCCACAATGGTAGGCCTAAATAGTACATGTATGACAACAGTAAATCTTGTAGAAGATGGTCTGTTGCACTGTAGGTTCACAAACGTGCAAGTCATTATATCTATGAAAGGGTGTACAGTGCACTGTGGCAACTTCTGTGTCCAATGGAGTAAAATTCTGAAAATCTTTTGAACAGTCTACATACAGTCAGTTGTGAGTACTTTCAAAGGTTTACATTAATGTATGATCAATGTAAGATAGACCATGGAGAAACCTCCATGGATAGACACAGTTGGGTAAAATCTTCTGACATAGCCAACTGAACCTTTCAAGACTGTGTATTTTCCCCATCTCAGAGACCTATTAGACATAATATTGTATCCCGACTGTGCAGTGCAGTACACACTAATTCAAAAGCACCAGGCTGTAGTGTTACATGTACCTCTACTACTACTACATGTAGATAGCAACAAACTAGTTTTTAATTGTATTTTTATTTTGGCCATGAGTTTATTGTGTCAACGATTTACTGAATTCTTTTCAACTGACACAGTGAATGCCCAATCAGACTGTCCCATTGTCATGTTTTGTGTGTGTTTGTGTGATATGGCAAGTATTCTTTGCGGAAATTCTCTGTCTGGGAAAGTGTGACAGACATGACTTGGCTGCATGACTTGCAAACGATTCTTCAGAAATAGACAGTTACATTAGACTAACTAGTGCATATTGTTGGCATGTTGTTGGCCTGGTACAATGTACATAATGTGCAAACATTCATGTCTAATGTCAGAGCCCAATTTCATAAAGCTGCTTAACCCTCTTGCTGTCTGACCATTCAATACCATTCACTGTGGTTTTGAATGATAGATTTAAGCTATGCCAGCCTTGCAATAATGATACCATGAGGGAATGCATAGTACACAGTACACAGTTAGTTCTGTGCACAGTTGTGCCACCATACATAACTTTGGCAGTTGAATGGTTTCAAATGGTTGGTCAACTCACTTGAAAATGTTGCGAACAGTAGGAGGGCGGCAGACTTTGTGCTTACTGTGCAATTTCCATTTGAGTGCCTTCTACCTATAAATGTACATGTAAGCACAGGAAAAGGCATGGTAAATTTCTAGCGCTTACTGTTAGCAAACGAATGACGTAACAATGCACCGAAGCTACATACTGTATATGTAGTACATTTTCTTACTTAGAACTAGACCTGTGAGTGACGCTTGTGGTTAAAAAATTTGTCTTGCTGAACCATGCAGAAAATGATGAAGACTGAAGTGTTGCACTTAAGTTTTGTCATGCGAGCTGCTTCGTTTGCCATTTGCACAGTGACCAGTGCCTGATTTCGTGGCAGTGCTTTACCACGGAATTCTACACTATTTTATTGTGTACTCATAACAGTACACTATGGCCCTTAGAATGTATGCTTTACAGGGTGCTGTAACTGTATGCGCAGAATTTTGTGGCAAACACCGCCATGAAGTAGTGCTCAGAGCACATAGTGTTTGCGGAATTATAAAATAAAATGTTGTGACTTGAGCAAGTTTGCATTCATGAAGTCGAACAACACAATAAAAAAAAAAACTTCTTTTCAGCATAATTGTTATTATATACCTCATATATAGAATCCTCTAATCTGATTGGTTAAAAGTGGAGTCATTGAAATAGCTGGGCCCCCTTTTTCTATCAAGATGACGTCATAATTAACTGTGCCCGGGGCACAGCAATCGACTGTGCCCACCAGTCGCAACACACTGTCGCTTGTGTACTTCTGTACGCGTTGTATACGTTCGTGTCACGGCGCGAACTGATGTCCTTTCTTCGGTATATAAAAGAAATATTGACTGCTTAATATTCGGGGCACAGTTAAAATTGTAGACCCTCGGTGATGTCAAAACCATGACTATGCCCTCAGCTTCGCTTCGGGCATAGTCATGGTTTTGACATCACCTTGGGCCTATAATTTTAACTGTGCCCCTCATAGCAGTCAATATTTCTATATTATTAGGTGTTCGGCTAGCAGCCGAAAACCTATTGTTATTGTTAATTATTGAGTTGAAGTTAGACTGTGTCATATCCTGTTTAATCATCCATGCTTTATAAACAGCTCATCCCCAGAAATATTTAACATTCATTTAGCCCAGAGGTACTGGAAAAAAAAGGCTGTGAGAATCACAAATGACGGATGACGATGCCGGCCAACACGCGGGGCTGATGTGTCGGACACGGCTCTACGCCATCACTCTTGAGGGTGTGATGGTACATGAACATGTAGACTGCACTGTCGTTCGGAAGAGTCTACGAAGACACTCAGGTTGCCGTATTCAACACTGTGATATCGTTCATTAGGTTCTGTACAAGATGTTCATACCGTACTGTACTCTCACTGTCAGTCTAAAGGCCTGATGATGCTTGGTTGATCTACTCAGAATGAATGTATCGTACGTACACTGCAAAGTACATGTTCTCCAACATGTCTAGCTTTGTTTCAATTATCCCTCACTATCGATCAGTGCTAGTCACTTACTTTGACAAGCCCAAATAAATGTGTTGACTAGCCTAAATGCTTTTTTAAAAGCAATGTAAAGTAAACAAAAGTTACAAACAGAGGAGGTTTGCTAATTTTTGATTAACGTGCCAGGCTACCTAATCAACCTACATTGTACTGTAGGGCACTCTTTGGTTGTGTTTTTCCACTGTTAACAAATTAAGACCTGGTTGGGTTGTACCTCCTATCAGATTGTGGGTATTGGTTATGTACACTGCATAAAGTATTGTACTTAGTACAACTCTTAAGCATTTTATAGAATAAAATGTATACAGAGAAAGTGTTGTAGACACTGTAATGTATACACTGCACATGAACTTCTACAGTAGTTTTAGATGTTGCATTTATAATTAACATTTGCGCAATATAAAACAATTAACATTATCAGCCTCTCTGCTTTCTTAATTAATGACTTGAAGTCATTAAAGTTCTTATATCCACCTTCTCACACCGTTGTATATCATCACACTCAATCTGCGCATCCACAGTTTATAGGCTGGTTTGCCCGAGACAATCCCATGAATAAATTATATCAAAAGCTGTTCTTGGAATGGAAATGCCTTACACGTACGTATACATCGTATCAGCGGAAGTCTGAAGTAAATAAATCTTAATTTGCGATGGACTCCCAAGGGGGGAGATTGAAAGTGGCTAAGTGAATAAAATAGTAGATTGCTATTGCAGGGATAGGCCAATGGTGTTCCTGTATTTCCAGGAGGATCTGAGATTAGTTTTAACACGTTCTACTGCCACTGCTGACGGCACGCAATGTACGACACTGTGCGTGTATTTTACTCAGAATGACTTCTTGGCATGGAGCTGGGTAAAAACAGACAACCCCAAAAAATACACTTTTGGGTGGACATTTCCTTGAATTCTGTTGAAATGGAAAATATTTAATTGGTGCTCTTCTTGTACACCATGTACATGTACATGCATCCATTATACACAAAGGCTACATGTACAACTTAGTACACTAGATTTGGGTTTTTTAAGACCAAAAGGAATGTACAGAAGCTTCAATCCAAAGTCAACTGTTTCTTTAAAAAGCTCTTGAAATACTACATACATTCTTACACTCAGAAGGCAACTTAAATTAAGAAAATTTACATGATTCAATTTGTTTTAAATACGTTGTGCATGTTCTGTTATCTCATTATCTCAGTATGCCGCAGTTTAAAAAAACTCCTTTTAAGCGCCATGAAATGTCTTTACAGTAACTGCATGTACATGTACTAAAGTAGTAATAAAGTCATGGGAAAAAGTTTATAAATGAAAGTTTTGTGCTGTACCAAGCCTTTTTGTTCTTCTTTCGTTCAAACTGTTCACATTTGCAGAATGTGTACATGAATAGTGCAGAGTACATTGTAGGCTGGAGTGGAAAATAGTCTGCAGGCCTTTTCATAAAATAGGAGTCTGTGTAAATTGCTACGGGTCCTGCAGCAAACATTGAGAAGGTCACTAGAGATTTTATGGATGTGTTTGGTTCTTTACAGAACTGTCTGTACTGTGCAAATCTGTCAGGCAATAAATCATGAAGAAACTTTGATTATTGTGCATGATCATGAGTTGTTCTGGATAATGATGAGGGACCACCACTTGTAAATATTGACAGAACGGGTGCACTGTAAAACATCCAGGCACATGAACATGTTGTAAATATTATATGATATTTAAAAGAAGTTGCTCAAATCCTCAGTTTGCACACAATGCTGGAACCACCATGCAGTATTCATCACACGATGACTCACTACAAGGTATAAAGTGCACGCTGCCATCATTGTGCCGTAGTGTATTTCCCCATATAGTATCGCCAATGAAGATGTAATTCGCACATCAATTTAACTGTGTACACAATGCATTTGGAGGTCATATGCTATTGTTGTTCATTTGATTCGGTGTGTGATACTGATAACAAATGGTAGGCCTTTCGTAGAGGGCAAAGGTTGGCTTTTAAAATTTGCTCAAACCATGAACTGAATAATGGGATTAAATTGGAAATGATGATCAAAGTTTACACTGCAGTTTACAATCGAAAGGGCTTGACAAAAATAGAGGGGAAAAAAGAAACAAGAATGGAATCCCCTGTGCATATTAAGAAAAACATTTGTTGTTGATTTTATAAGTCTTTGTGTGTGTAGAAAATTCTTGTTAAAATTATGCGAGTGGCTGATTGCAGCTCTGTAATCAAATGTGATCTCCTTTTAAAAGTTTGGGTTTATCTACAAGGTTTATTTTTGAATATGTTATTTCAGTTAAAGTACACAGCCAACATTGGTAATTGTCAAAGACCTGTCTCCACACTTTGTGTTACCTAACATTATGAATTAAAACAAACCCTGGAAACGTTTTAAGTTTAAGCTCAATCATTGGAGTAACAATAAAATAGTGAAAAACCCAATTGCTGTTTTTACTGTTTTCAAACTTCGGATTTTGGACTCTCGAGATAATTACTAGTTGTTTTACAAATTTTCCAAAAATTATAGCATTCTAGGCAAAACTATTCAAGGGAAACTTTCTACCATGAAAATCAATGAACCACAATCGATTTTCCATTTACCAATGTTGTGAACACTCTTTAAATGCACTTGGAGGCAAAACACCTAGAACTTGGATATATTGTGCAGCTCCCAGTTTTGAAATCTATTTCTTGCTTAAATCTTGTGGGAAACTTTTCAGTGAAACACTGTTTTTCAAAAGTGCCCAGCAATTGCAAACATTCATTAATATGAAAAAACAGATGTTATGTAATATCCTTGTAATGTACAAGGATATTACAGTGACTATATTTGTTTTTAACCCTAACAATCCCTAACCCTACAAATTCAAACAGGGCAAAGTGTTTAATTTTGTTAGGTTAAGTACAGTGAAGTTAGGATTGGGTGTTTGATTCTGTGGGATTGTGTATCCTTGCTGCCAAGTAATGGTGTTTGAATTTGATTGAGTGGGTATGGTGGATGTGTGAAATGTACATGTCTGGCATTGCTCTTTCCTCCATGGTCTAATGAGATAGTTGTTGGATTATGTTACGTTGGGTACTGTGTGATTTCACTGATCAAATTTTGCACATGCCAAGTGTACACACTCCAACAAAATCAAACAAAAAAGGCCTGTTGGAGTTTGTTAGGTTGTGTATCGTCCCCCTAAGATTGGGTACAGTTCCCATCGCATGGTAGTATAGGCTGTTGGAATGTGTTGGGTTAGAAATGGATTCTAGTAAAAACGCTTTGGGAGTTAGGGTTAATTAACAGAAAGTGAGGCAAAGTTATCAGTATACAGTTACAGTAAACCAGATCATTCAGAGTACATGTAGTGAACCAAGCAGATGGAACAAGTTCGGGTGATGTTGTAGCTTTGAGCTACACACATATCAGACTTTTAAATGTCAAACTCAATGGAAAAATGTTCATACCCGTGTGTATTGATCTTTCCCTGAATTACAAAATGTTCATACCCGTGTGTATTGATCTTTCCCTGAATTACAATTGCAAACCTTGGGAACATTTCAGTTATATGGACACATACCTGTACATGACATTGATTTGTATTGATTTAAAAATCTTGGCCATTGTGACCACTTGGCACAAGCCTAGTCTACCTAAAGCTTCGTTCAGTGTAATGTAACCTTTCTATTATTGTTTAGGCCAAATTTAAAAAAATAACAGTTGATCGTCCTGATTTTTCCAAAAAGAGGAGGATGAGGGCCTTTTTATTTTTTATTTATTATTTTTTTTCCAAGATGGCCGCCAAGTATTTCAATTCAAACAGGCCACCAATTCTTCAGTTTGAAATCATCGCTAACTTTCTTTATATCTATTTGTTGCATGAGGTAAGTTTACATCAAAAATTAAAATATATATGTCATGGGTGGATTAAAAATACAATTTTTTTAAAAATACAATTTTATTTTATTTTTTTAAGGAAAAATCGAAAATAAAAAAATATAAAAAAAGGATGCGGCCTCAAAAAAGGATGCGGGCGGGGACGATCAACTGGTATTTTTTTTACTTGGCCTTAGAGGTCAATCTTCCCATGGAGGCTCTTTCAAAGAGTAATTGTTGTTGTGCAACCAGTTTCAAAAACGTGAATGGAAAATAGATTGTTCCTACACATGTAGTACAATGGTTTGCGATTCAAAGTCATACACAGTGTAATGTAGTGATTTGCCTAATCTCTCCAATTGTCATGGGCCCAATGTTGTAAAGCTGCATAAGCAGAATTTGGAAACTACGCTAAAGGTAGGGTCATAGATTGGTAAGGACTCAATAAAATTAATAACAATAAAAACTTACTTGGTGAGAAGTGCACAGCTGTTGACAGTATTAAACATAAACTGTTTTAGGTAATTTCTCTCCCCCCTCCCCCCCCCCCCCCCCCCAAGTACAGACATACAGTACATGTAAGTGGATAGGAGAATTGAGAATCAAATACCCTGCTCATGTACATGTACCTGGCATGGATCTGGCTTCATTTTCTTCTGAACTTCTGAAATTTAGGAAAAAAATATGCAGAGAGCCTTTTGAACGGAACATGCATCTAGTCCCCCGCAGCACTGGTGAGATGTGCGACACTCGGCAGCAAAGTAACTCCGACCCAAGACGATTGCAAGCGCCATTGTAAATTCAGCCAATTTAAGTAAAGAAAACATATTTCATAAAAGAAGATTAACGTCACAGATTTCTATCAACATTCTCCTTATTTTTCTTCTTGCGCAGCATTCCCCCCCAAGTCTGTCTGACATATAAATAATGACTACAAAAATGAGTACGTCAAAAAGCCATTATTCATGTTGTAACACCTGCGACTGGATGGCCTGACGAACTCTCCCTTCTTGCATGGCAGAGCGATACAGCTTCATGCTTGCCTGATACTTTCTCGTCGTTCCCAAGGCTCGTAATTTGTCGGGGACACGGGAAGGCTTCGGGGAATAAGGGAAATTGGAAGATATGATCAGCTAGCAGGCAGTAGGGCATTTGGTAAGAATTGCTAGATCAATAATCTACGCGTTCATACTGACCATGTATACATGCACACACATGGACTAATGCGCTCAATTTGGATGCTGACTGCACACTATATGTACAATGTAAAGTATGTTTGCAGTACAGTGGTTACATGCAATTATGTAAACTGTAACACTGCATTATTTGAAATCACAAAATGTTTTGAACAAAACGTGTGCAGGATGCATTGTGTAACAATTTCCTGTGATAAACTGAACACGCTGTAGAAATGTACATGATACATTTTTTTGCACACAATTCTTTAAAAAAATGCCAAACATGCCCTTGCTAGGCAAAAAATAAAAATAAAAATAAAACATTTAACAAATTATTAATTTTTTTAAATGATTTTATTTCATTTAAGTCTCACTGCCTCAACACATATTAAAACTTTAAAAGTGTACACGTAACTTTGCTGAAATTTCACATTTATGTACCAGGGCTTGAATTTCACACAAACACATTATTTAGTAGACCATAATTCTTGCAGTTCACAAATTTTACTGCTCCCAGAAATATTTGATATTTATAATTTTCTTCTCTAAGTATTTTTCTAAAGTTTTAGGACGCGGTTTGGAAAAACACTAGACTTCAGGACTTGTGCAGTTATGGTCTTACTGGCCAAAAATTAAAATTACCAGACTCTGGCCAGTGGTCCAGTGTGTATTTCCAGCCCTAGGCCCAATTTCATAGAGATCCAAGATTGATCTTAGGTGTGCGAATCAATCTGAATTACTAATAATGCTGAGCATAAGTGTGATGTCACAATACAAATCACTATGGTAATACTGACGGCTCATCTTAAGATCAGTCTTAGTGTTCTGTGTTCGTACAGACAGATTGAGGAAAGATGTGTGAAGTTGTCTGCTTCATCATGTTCAATAAAAACAATATATTGTTTTGATTTTGAAAGAGGAATATCATATTCTGATAGTTAATTTAAGCTTTGCAGGGAATCTCCTGTAGTCAGGTAGTGTGTACAATAATAAACCAGCATATTGTGTTCTGTAATTAAATTTGATTTTCACCCCTCAAGGGTGCATACCTGTGCCTTTTTAATTGTTATGAAGTTTTATTGGATGTTCGACCCCGTTAAGTTAAAAGTGAGGGCACCATTCAACCCGACAGTCAGAGATGCCCACAGGAGGTTTGTTTCATTCTCACAATATGACGCATACATGTAGTGTTCGTGGTGTGTACATGTAGTGTAGAATTAGTCATGCTTGCTCTACACATTTATTGCAAATGTGTGCATCTCAACCAGTAAAAGTGAAGTCTGCCCTCTATGTTTACATATACAGCTTTACCATTGGGGTGGGGGGGGGGAGGAGGTTGTGTAGGTACAGATGTACATTTGTACAGTCTTATCTTTCGTCATAAATTGTACACTGTACATTATGAATGTACATTTTATATGTGATTATTTGTGTACTGTGTGCACATGTTCACATATTTTAGACTTTGTACACTGTTGCATGTTGTAGTTTTAAATCAAACATTGTTACACTCCTGGGGGCATTCTATGAGATTTATGAAGATATTATGAAGATATTATTTAAGTATTTGAGATTTTAATTTGCTTATTTTAAAGTTATTGTATTGCATAGGTTTTATAGTTTTATTGTAAGGCGCTTTGCGGTATTTTACATAAGGCGCCATATACATGTAAATGCATTTTATTATTGTTTTATTATTATTATTTGGCATGCCACTGTGTATGTGCACACAAATTTACAATGTACATGTACATCATTTGTAATCTAGAAAAGGACTTGAAAAAAAAATCAATTCGACAGGGATTATTTTGTACTTGCGGTTAGGACGGGGCAGGACAAAACTCTGCCAGCATCCTTTGTGTACAAAATCATTGTTGATTGACAACTGTGGTGGGCGGGGCTCAGCCCAAAAAGTCAAATGTTTAACAGGCATTGAGCATGCATACTTTAACATTTTGCGTAAAGTCTGTCTGTTGTGCTGTGAGCGTAACGCATTGTGCAAAGTGCGTAAAAGTGGAAATATAAAACAATGGCAACGAGATGTACATGTCGCATTTTTGCAGAATGCACTACATTTAGATAAATGACATTGCTTTATGGACCAATTGGAATGGATGATGGATATTGCACAATAGGCATTGTCTGTCTTGATATAAAAAAAGGACATTTTGATGTTTAATTTGGGAAGCAAGAGAAAGTTTGGGTTTTTTGGGGGGGAGGGAGTAGTTTGATGAACACTTTCGCTCTGGACCACACCAGACTGCTCAGGCATAGTGTTCAATATACCCATAATCGGCGTGTCATGGCCGAGCGGTCATGCACACCAGACGCAAGCGCTGCTTTTTCTGATCAGCAGAGTGTGGGTTCCAGTCTTGTCCTTAAGCAATACCTTTAATCGTTATTGCTTCGTCCGTTGGATGGGGCGCAAAGCTGTGTGTTGTGTAATGCATGTAAACTCATTTACACTTATCTCTAAGAGAAAGGTTTTGCCGCGGTATTTCTGGCGCTGGCTGCTGAATGTGCCACAGTGCTACATAAATGGGTCCCATAATTCAAAAACCTGTCTTTAAAAAAGAAATTATTTAAGTGCTTTGAAACGCTGTAGATAAAGCGCCATATAAAAACAAGTTTTTTTACACTGTCTGTACAAATAATTACATGTAAGTGTACACTGTTTGTGTAGTATCATATTCTCTGTGTGGTGCTCATTAGTGTCATTGATCCCCATAACCGCATTAAAGAGCAAGTGTAAACGTTGTCCTCATGGTGAAGTTATCAACACATCTCCATAGCCTTTTATTAACTGCAAAGTCCCGTGAGTAATTTTTCTCTTCCTTTAATCGCTCCCTTGAAAATTGAGAGGGATTAGTAAACGAAAAAAAAATCATCCTAAAATAATACAGTAAGCTGGCGTTCAAAAAGGACATGACGCAGCATGCACTCGATATCGAACCGTACAATTCATCAATCCCCCCTGCTGCCCCCCCTGCTACCCCACCTCACAAGTCAAAACTTACCCCCAAAAGCCAGAAAACAATTAGCCGGGGATGCTTCAAACATCTGATTTCCAGTTAGCGAATTAGAAACAGTGCACAAAAGTCTGACAACTATTTGCCGTTTGTGGATCGATCACAAAGTTCATCCTCACTGTGCCAATTAGAACATTTCAACGACATGGCCCCCTTTTCCCTTAGTTCTCCCTCCTTGCTTACTCATCAGAAGGTCAGCTGCCCAGGTCTGTAGCGAGGGGGGGAAAAAGCTCGCCCTTGTCAGCACCCTCTTCCTGTCTCCAGGTGGAGATAAGACCCCGCGGTTTTCTGCCGGCTGGAGGAAGTTTCAAGACATTTTGTCAACTTGAGGAAAGTCGCAGCTTCCAGAGTTACAGAGTGGTCTTTTATAGGTGGTTAACTGTTATGCTTTAGCAACCAGGATGGGTAGAGCTTTCATGCTGTTTGCCATCGAGTACTGGAGTTCTGCTGCTTACTGTTGCACCATTTGCCAAAGCTAACTTTGCCATGCTTTAGTCTCTTGTGCAGACTATCTGGATTGTTGAAAGTTTATTCTGAGACCCACATGGCATGCGCTGTCAGGATGTGAGCTGGTTTTTCTTGGTGTGAATCTTGGGAGAAATAAAGCTCTGCTGGGAAAAAAATAATTTCGGATGGAAATGGATGGTTGCGATGAAAACATGAACAAAGGATGCGTGGATTACTTTGTGAGCTTCTTTCCAGGTCTGGTAAGTTCCTGCAAGAGAGATGTATTTTGAAAGTTTGCGTGTGGCATGTCTTGTCAAGTTAATGAACAGAAAGATTGATAATGTTCTCATGAAGTGAAATAATGGGAGAGCAATTTGCCGTTAAGAATTGATGGTACTTTGCAATATAATTTTACTCTAATAGAGAAAAAACAATTAAAGTCAAGAAAATTGTTGTCAATCATTAGACCTTTGTTGTAATGCAGCCATTTTTTTCACATATTATGACAATATGTCAATAAGACTGAGGCTCTTAGCAAAAATGATCTGGTGCTACAGAAGGGTTTAGTTTCCCTTGGTGGATTCTGGTATCAACGATGGGGAAACTAGACAAAATGGCTGAGCCCCAGTGAAGATGATAAGTGCTCATTAAGTGAAGTACGTGTAATGGGAGAGCATTTTGCCGTTACGAATTGGTGCAAACCATGGCGTGATACCTCTGGGAAAAAAAACCCTGACCATGCCCTACAAAGGAGCCAACTAAAGGTCATATTGCCTTTCGATTCTGGCATCAAGCATTCATCTCTTGCCCCTGTCAAGCACTTACACAATCAATGCAGTGAATATATTGATGAAATCCCAGTCTAAACCAAGTAACCCTGGATGATGCGCAGGTCGGTGTGACCTTTCGGACTGTCCATATGCATTTGGAATAACAAAGGCGGTCAGGTGGGGACAGTGGTAGGCGCCGTGCAGAACCAACCAACTGGCAGAAGATTACAAAATGTTTAAATATTCGTCAGGAGACTAGACTGGCTCTGGAGTAATCATCAGACTCATTGTCTAGCCCGCTGTTATTTTTAGAACAGACTAAGGAGACTGCGTTATTACATATGGTAGTCATAATTCATCAAAATGAGACTTAAATTTTACTGAATACAAACCGAAATTTGTGATGATCAGCTTCCTGTTCTAATGAATAAGTTCCATGAGCATCTGCAGTAAATTTATTTTTTTCAGCTACTCACTTTTTGGGGTATTATAAAAATTGTATGCAAAAGTATTTCCCCTTGTGATGCTTTAAAGCCTGCCAAATGCTTAGGTTTCAAATTCATATGATAAAAAGGACAGTTAAAAAACAAAAGAGATTATTAATTGTTTGTCAGTGTTTTTTCCATCCTGTTATGGTGTATGTTGAGGGATTTATCTTAATCAAAATATTAGTTATGAACATATTTAAAGATATAAAAAGTTGCTGTCATGCACCAAAGTTGGTGCTTTTGGAGGGCAGGAGTTTGCAAACTTACAAAATATCAAGCACATTTAGTTGCTTTCTTTGCACTTTTTTAATGAATTGTCACTTCATAAAAACCAAAACTTGAAAACATATCAATCATTGGTTATTCTAAATAATGTAATTACAAAACTATTGGTTAGGTCCTGAAACTTTGTGAAAATGTTAACAGCATTAAATACATCTATAATCCCCCCCCCCCAAAAAAAAAATATAAAATAAAATAAATAACAAAAATTTGTTCAAATTTTTAGGACTTTTGACACATTTGTCACTTTGTAAAAACAGAGACAATATGTGCACAACATTATATGCGTTTGAAAAATACTGGATTGTAGGTCTTGTTGGGTTTTACAACAAGGACAATGCTTCCCTTTTGTGACCATGAATATTCAGGAGGATCTTTAGTCCTCAATCTGACAAAATCAACACCATTTATTGGATAATGGTGGTCCAACAGAATCCAACAAAACATGCTGCTGAATTATGAGATGGTGGGTGTAGCTAGGATTCATGAGTCACTTTTACGACTCATGGTCCAACACCACTGAGAAATGGTCACACCTCTACCGACTTTATCCTACATCTCTAAATTAAACTCAGTTTTATTTTCTTCGGTGTTCTGTAATCTTGTAATGTGAGTTCATTGAATCACCTACAGCTACATCATGAATCATACGAGGTCATAAATTGCCATTGACATTGTCAAGAAATGTTGCTCCTTTCTGCACTCTGCAACCATTCAGAACCCATATCAAATGTTATTCTACCTGTTTTGTTTTATCATGGATTGCCTAAATGCATTTATTAAACTCAGTTTTATTTTCTTCGGTGTTCTGTAATCTTGTAATGTGAGTTCATTGAATCACCTACAGCTACATCATGAATCATACGAGGTCATAAATTGCCATTGACATTGTCAAGAAATGTTGCTCCTTTCTGCACTCTGCAACCATTCAGAACCCATATCAAATGTTATTCTACCTGTTTTGTTTTATCATGGATTGCCTAAATGCATTTCAACAACCACTAGACCCCCAACTCTGTTCTAGGACCTTGATCTAGGACAAAATGTAGCGATGCATAGAGCCACACAGTGTAACATTACAACATAACATTGGAGTCTTGTACATGTAACATTGGAGTCTTACCCACATGTATGTAGCACACATATCCATCAATAAGGTGCTTAAGGTGCTTGAACAAAGAGAAACACTCCTTAAGATAGGTTTTGAAGTTTGTGAATTACATGCATGTACCCATTTATATAATAGCACCTTATAAGGGTTTGCAAGGAGCATTCAGCAGCCACTGCCTGAAACTCCGCGGCAAACCCCTTCTCTTAGTGATAAGTGTAACTGGGTTCTTTTACGTGCATTACACAACACCCAGGACCTACGGCTTTGTGTCCCATCCAAAGGACGAAGCAAAATTGTTAGGTGTCTTGCTTAAAGACACAAGTGTCAAGACCAGGACTGGAACTCCCACTCAGCTGATCAGAAACACCAGAGCTTCAGTCTGGTGTGCATAACTGCTCGGCCAGGACACATTTTGTACTGAAACCAAACGTTTTAGCCAAGAGCAAATCTGCATGCATCCATTCTCCCTCACAGAGAGTGAGGGAGACTTGTTGGTCCCTTCCTAGCATTGAGATGAGCACAGAGGATCCTGTAGTACAGCTCAAGTGGAAATCACAGTAGCAGAGTTGCAGCGCGTCCCCACACCCCTGTCTCATCCAACACGTCAAACAACGAATTTTAACGCACACTGCTGATGTGTAAAAGATTCACATGACCGTAGAGAGACTACCAGGGATCATGTCACCTGTCACTGTCATCACTTGTTGATCACTGACTGAGTTCACAGCTTTGTGTGAGAGGTCGATGATGTGTGGCCTCACATGTTTGGGCTTAATGCATGTACCTGGAGTGATTTTACTCTTAACATTTGAAGGTGGTTGGTGGGCTTGCTCTTCATGACGCACAACCTGTTTTTACCGTTGTTCGCATCCAGTTCAAACTTAACAGTCCGTAAAGCAAATAAACCAATTTGGGTAGTCTTCCTGTTTCTTCCCACACTGCCTAACTTTTGAACTTTTTTCTGTTTTGCCATGACCTACAATGTACAATCACGGCTCAATTTCAACTTTTCTGCTAAGCAAAACTAAGCAGAATACCAGTCATAGATGGTTGGTGTGACATGATATTTTAGCTGGGAGTGGTAACCTTATTCTGGTAGTTGGATAATTTTGTTGTGCTTAGCTATTTTTTGTCCTTCAAGCAGTGAATATATGAAATTGCGCCCTAACTCAGTTCAAACGTAATGTTTTTTTAATGTACATACATGTACATACATGTACATCGATCCTTAGTGATTTTCTCATTCCTGGACTGATGTGGCTGGAAAGAATTTTAATCAGAGGAGATTTCGTTGGCTGTAGTCACACCCATCATTACTCAAGTTCCACGGTCTTATTACAAATTAACTTCTGACTCACTTGTAGTAATATGTAAGTAAAGTTAACTGATACCACTTTTGTAATGTATGTTTGTGTACATTGCCATGAACGTTTGAAGTACACTTTTTGTACAGAAATATGGTGTAATACTACTGTACATGTCTGTACTGTACATGTATAATATACATATGGCATATTATTCAAAATATGCACCATTTGCAAGCCTGAAAATTGGACCCTTATATTTTCATAAGTGAAAGCTAATTTTTATTTTTATATAGTGTAATTAACTACGAGGTACCTGACATCTTATCATACACAATATTGACAACTGATGTCTTTCAACTAAATCGAGGTAAAAGGTTTGGAGTCTCGAACGTCAGCATTTTTGACGGACTTCAACTACCACTATAGATGTAGAGGTATTTAAATGATCACATTTTTATATTTGCTGAGGTACATATTTTCTTTTGCATGCTCGGGTTGTGGGGACTGATGCCAAATACTTTAACAGCAAGAGAAAAAAAAAATCCGACAATTGAAAAAATAAAATAAAAATAAAATTTCGCGAATTCCCGAACGTCATTTTTTTCCGTCACAAATTTCAACAATAAAAAACATGTCAATTAACCAAAGTTTCAAACATTCAATAAATTCGAAACAAATATGATGAGAACACGTTTAAATAATTATTATTTTGAAACAATGACTACTACGATCTACCTGGTCAACAATAAGAGTAATCCCTTTTTCAAATTTGCAGCGCCGAAATTTTTTCAGCGTCCGTCAATTTTTTTACGTGACGTTCGAGAACTTACCGATCGGCCTGTAAATTAACCCTTGACTTGACTTACCCCCTCTATTGTCCTCAATTGCAGTTAGGCCAGTTAAGTCAACAGAGGGGGTAAGTTCGACTCACACATGTTTTGTTTTCTGTTAATACGTGTGCAAAATAAATCCGTCAATTAAATCACGCTCATACTTACTGACGTTCGAGAATCCATCGGACAGCTCCAGATGAAAAACCAAAATGTATCTGAGATGATTAACAACGGAAATACTTCCTTCCGAACGCTAGTTTTTGGAAACTAAATCAACTTATGTTCAAGTACGCTTGATGTGGATTGCGCGAAGGTAATAAAGTCCCGAACGTCATTTGCAATAAATTCCGTCAATTTTCTCGAACGTCATGCAAATTCTGTCATTTTTTTTCTCGAACGTCATTTTTTCCCGTCAAAAATGACGTTCGAAACTGCGTGTTTTTAGCAAAAAAAAATTTTTGGGAAGCTTGACAATTTTTTTTTTTTTTTTAGATTTTAGGTATGAGAGACTGCAAATATTTCAGAGAAATTACGGTAGTGTTGTGCCAGAAATAAATTAATAACAGACAATATTTGCTTAGTTTTTCCGTCAATGTTATGCTCTCTTCTGTCAGGCTTATATTTTCTGTGTGTGATGTTTTGTTGAGTTTTTAAAATTTTTATTTGAAACTACATCAGTTGGGCCTCACCATAGAAAAGAATGAATGTTCCTTGTGCTTTACTTGTGCTATCTTTGAACTAAATATAAATAACCACATGTTTCACTGCTGGAGACTCTACTTTTTAAAATGACCACTGCAAGATGAAAACTAACTGAACTATCCTTACATGAACATTTTGGTAAACTTAAATATGTATACAATTATTTTAAATATCTTACAAGGTCAAAAAGATTTTTTTGAAAAATGACATTTGAGGTTGTAAAATGGTCCATATTTTGAAGAATATGCCATATACAAGGAAGTATTATGTCAGATTAGCCAGTTGCACATTTGTAACCTGAGTAAGGCCATATTTATCCATGCAATTACTGTACATTATGGGTTGATTTGGAGCAGAGATGTACATTATACATATATGCACATCAACGTCTGCTCTAGAATTTGGAGAGTCGAGGGTTCAAGTCCCACCGGAGGAGGTGGCTGTGGATTTCTTTTTCTTGTATAGCAAGTACAGTGAGCACTAATTCATCATACACACATACCATGTAGGCCCCACATCGATGAAAAATTCATTCAACTTCTATCCCTGATGCAGTAGTTATTTAGTCATCAGTTGAAAGAAACATTCATGTGCTAAGTACACAGTTTGAAAGCATTTAAGAAATATATTCAATGACAAGCAGCATGTATGTGTACATGGAGAGTGTACATTGCATTGTACATGTAGGTACAATAAAATAACTTCACTAACTTGAGTCTTGCTGAAGAATGGTCCCTCTTTAAACAAAATACATGCAGTTTCAATTCATCTTACCACACCTCTTTCTTCAAGCCCCTGGCAATGAAGTCACTGACACAGTCTTGAACCCCAAACACCACCATCATCTGCAATGTTGATTTCTGGAGTACTGTGCATGTAATTCGCTTTATTATAGGAGACCTGGACGGCGATTGCATGGGTCACTATTGGTTGAACCCTTAATGGTTCCACCACTAACAGCCTACAATGTACATGTATATCATACGTAGCTGTTTTCATTTCAACTTTATCATACTGTATGTCTACAGCACAACTAAGCAATAACAATTTCACTTTTGGAGTTCTGCCAAGCTGTTGCTCAAAATCTATTGATGGCCAATCTTAATGCATCTGGTATGCAACTTTTGAATACATGGTATAACAAGTTCCAGGGTAATTCTAACATTCCATCTGGGTGAACAATTGATATTTAGCCCCAAGGCATACATTTGATCATGAATACATGCAAATGCCCCTGAAATACTTATTTGTATTTTTCAGCCAAGTAAAAATATAGTGTTTAAGACCCTTGTTAATTTTTTCTTTTATCTGGAAGAAGAAAGCTGCATAATAAGAAGTCCTATTACAGTGAAAATGGCTTCATCTACATTGTCATCTACCCGTGGACTCATAAATATTTACATCTATACGTTTTGGAAGTGAATTTGGTAAGATTTGTATCTTGAAAGCTCAAAATACAAAATTTGCATCGAGGACCTGCAGACCTGATACTTCACAGGGGAGATTGCCTCTGTTGCCCCTGGGTCATCGCCTTGGTGTCCTGTGAAATGTTGCAATAGAAATTTACAATTTCCTCATAGAGGTGCCCTTCACCGGGGAGAAAAATGCAGTGGTTCCCTTGCCTTTTCAAAAAATGAAGCCTGAAGCCTGAAGCCTGAAGCCTGAAGCCTGAAGCCTGGACCTGACTTATGGGTCTTACCACTGCTGCTCAGCAGAATTCTACTTTACGGCTGGAGAGTCTTTTCTCAGTCCGATAACATGTTAATCTACAGTGGTAACTTAACAGCTGGCACTCCCGACATCCACAGTTCATCACGGTGTGTCAATATCGCATCTGTGATATTTGTACCTTGACATTTCC
Source organism: Leptasterias polaris (assembly GCA_037783415.1). Lineage (NCBI taxonomy): Eukaryota > Metazoa > Echinodermata > Asteroidea > Forcipulatida > Asteriidae > Leptasterias > Leptasterias polaris. The sequence goes on from JAZGTN010000170.1 coordinate 969,160, forward strand.
CTGTAGCTTATAATCCTACTCCCACGGTCAAGCGTATTGGAATGAGTGTACACGCAAGTTATCCATCCTGCAACCCCCCCCCCCCCCCACGCCAGCATGTGACAACACAACTGTTGACAATTCCACACCCCCAATTCGTCCAGTAATTAAAAATTCATTCTGATTTGTGCTGGTAGTGTCAGTGTGTGGGCAAAGACAACAGCAGCTCGTCATCAGGTATGCTGTCATAGCTCCACTCCATGCGTCAGTCTATAATGCAACATGAGATGGTATCTATACACCATTAGCCAAGCATGTCTCTCATCATCTGCTCAGTTGGAAGGGTCCTGAAGTTTTGTTTGTCTTTCCATTTTCACATCTAATCAGTACAAGCAGCAGTCTACAGCCACGACATCCGTCCATCCACTGAACATTTGTTTTGTTGTGTCAGGCATTTTTGTGCTCACCTTGGCCGCTGCTGATCTATGAGATTTGTACTGATTACTGGGATCAACAGTTATCTCAGTGTGTTTTGATCAGGAGCGATCGATCGGTATGTAGATGAGTCTTGGAGGTCATTGAATCTTCATTCACTCTTTGCTCGGACGATGACGACGAAGCAGGCCATTGTCTTGTAATGGACTCACTGTACAAAAATCACTTTCTAGAGATAGTGTTTTGACGACTCAATGTGGCAAAGTGTGAACACAAGAGCTGCCTTGGACTTTTGAATCTATGCTGTCATCCAGTAAGCTGTAAATGATTTGATTGCTATGGTTACAGTTGATGCAGAGTTGTACTTTGAATACTTGCAGTGATACCAGAGTGATCTGTTAGTCTGGTTGATAGTGTGAATGTGTGGACGTTGTGTTGGTCTTCAATTCCCTTTGCATTCTTTGGACTGAAGGAATCATTTATTATTGGGTGTTTTTTTGACAAGTTATAATACGAGGACATCTCTGTGTGACTGAGCCCGCACTTTTTTTGCAGTGTATATCGGGACCACTAGTGAATGCCAAGGTCTTGTCCATGACTCATTTGATTCATCAAATAAGTATCTTGTGGATTAACAGTGAACATTCGAACATTAATGAAGTACAAAGCACTGAAGAAAACAAAACATGACAAAGGAAACAAGAAATTAAAATGTCTTAGAAGCTCATTGAAATGCGGTTATTATGTTAAGCTCAGATTGATGGTACTCTGGAACACAATAAACAAGACCTCTGTACTTCAGAAGGGGATCAATTGGTACTGTGTTTACAACTCTCAGCAGGCTTTGGGCCAAGAACGACAGTACAGAAATGTTCACATGCACACCGTGTTGACAATTTTTTCCTATTCTCTCTAATACACGTGAGAAAACCTGTTGTTTGAACTTCAGCGCACCAGTTTTTTTATTGATGTTTCGCATGGTGGATTTCCATTGTGGACGCAGGAAGTTTTGGAACCTGAATACAAAATTTGGACAGACTGATCTTTGAGGCCCTGACAATCGAGGCTGTGTTCGGGGTAGGCTGCGGCAGTCAATATTTACTGGAAAGAGAATTATTTTTCTGTCAAAAAAAAGTTGAAGCATTCAGTTCACTAATTGGAGATAAAAACAAATGGTACTTGTATTGTTGGCCATTATCAATACAGCAGAGATTTTGAACTATTTTGGGAAAACTTTATAAAGTCTATGGAATGTTTATGATGGTGATTTTAGTTTGAGTGATCTACATACCTGTAGATTAAACTGGAAGACTTTCGTCCAGAATCTTCACCGTAGGATTTTTGGTGGAACTTTTATAAGCAGGGGGGGAAAAAAGGAGCTACCCTTTTATGGGTGTCAAAAAGTGCAGAGGGTGCAAACTCAATGTAATTCTGAAATCAGACACTGCGAATCTCCTCTGGAAGAATCGTATTGCACACAGGGATGTGTTGTGTTGATCAACAGGCTTGCCATATGAATGCTGCACTTTCGGAGAAGTTTTTATGAAGCAGTTCACCACCCGTGACCTTAGGACCATATGTTTACTTCATCCAAGGATTTCTTCTGGCATTGCATCCAAACTCCACCGAGTGCAGTTTCCAGCTTTCTGTTTGAACTCGCTGGTATTTCCTGGAAATGTGATTCAAACTTAGTGTGGTGGTACATGTATGCTTTGGATGGTACCAGCGTGTATTTGGAACATAATTTTGTTGGATTTATGTAACGACATTCAACTCACTGAGTGAATATGGCGCTTGATTGGGCTGGCAGATCAGTGAACTACACTGAGATTGATACATTCGTATACTGCAAAGTAAGTACATTTTCATTGTACAGAAGTCTTATGGAAAACATTCCTCTTTAGATAGGGTGTCCATGAAGCTATCAAAAGGACCCATGGTGTGTTTAATTTACAGCTTGTCTGGACTTCAGGACAAAACATGAAGTCATGCATGCTCGGATGGCCCATGGTTACTTGAAGAAGCTTAACTTCTTAATCTTACAGACCAAGTACAGGATTGTTATTAACAAAAAGACAAAATAAATCAATCAATTAAGCTTTCAATTTGGAAAGCTCAGCAATTATTAAGTTCATACATAACCCCAAAAATATTTCATTCTTAAATGCTGTCAAAGTTGAAGAAATAACTTTTTGGAAGGCCCTGTAAAATCACCATTGCTTATTTCAACGGTGATATGTTCTGACACCCCTATGTTCCCCGACAAACCTATGTTCCGATAGCCCCTTGTGACCTACACGCTAGGGTTAGGGTTAAGGGTTAAGGGTTAGGGTTAAGGGTTAGGGTTAAGGGTTAAGGGTTAGGGGTTAGGGGTTAGGGTTAAGGGTTAAGGGTTAGGGTTAAGGGTTAAGGGTTAAGGGTTAGGGTTAGGGTTAGGGTCAGTGTTACTGTACATGTAGGTTTGGAATTGGGATTAGGGTTAGGGTTAGGGTTAGGGTTAAGGGTTAGGGTTAGGGTTAGGGTCAGTGTTACTGTACATGTAGGTTTGGAATTGGGATTAGGATTAGGAAAATTTATGAGGGATGTCAGAACATAGAAGTGTAACCGTTTCAAATGCTGCAATGACAATAAGCCAGATAAAAACCTGTGTATCCTGACAAATCATTCACCCTTCTCACTAAAGCGAGACTGCCAATTTCGATGAAAGTTTTACTGGTTGGTTTTATGGCATTTTTATTGAAAACTAGGGGATGGAAATGAATTTACTTACTAAAAAAACCCAACTACAAATATTTTCCTTTAAAGGGAAATTACACCATTGTATTTTTTGAGAAAGTGTGGATTCAAGTGTGGAAATATTGTTCCAACAACTTGTTTACATTTTTTTGTCTGTGACTGCCAAGAAAAACGGAACAATATGATGATTTTAAGCTATCATACAGAACTGTGGTATTAAAATTGAAACGTTCAACAATGATCGGCCAACCATCCCTTTAAAATGATAAACAAATACGCAGCACCTGGCGATTGGAATAACGTACTTTCAGTCAAGTAAGTTATTTTGTAGTAACTTGGAAGTACATTTTTTTCATGTCTGCAAATGATGTAGTATACATACTACCTTTAATGGGCCCATCTGTCATTTTATTTAATTCCACCCCCCCCCCCCCCCCCCCCCCCCCACCACAAATGTTTCTTATTTCTGTTGAAACTTAAGAAGCTTAAAAGACTGATACTGTTGTTGTTGATATGTGGGAATGAATTATTGGTACATGTAATGAATCAAAGAAAGACAAACGAAAATCTAAAAATTTCTTTTTAAAACAAATCCACTGGAGAGAAGTTAGAGTAAAGAAAAAAGAATTGTAGCTTGAAATTGTTAGTACTATAAACTAAGATAAATTTTGTCAAAAAGAATTGTCATTAGACATAAGTGATGCATTCCTTTTTACCATGTACTGTAAATGCACTTGTGTACGTCCTCATGTTAGCTGAACTATCGTAGTTTCAGATTCTTTGCTCTGGCCTTACAAAGAGTGACACCACCAGGAAATCAGACATCCTCTTGTCTTTAAAAGAAAAGATCCTCATCTCTTGTCACGTTTATGTTCTGCCGTGGATGGAAATGAAGAGTGGCACGGAGAGGAAACTGAAAGCTGTCATGAAAGCTCATCTCTCTAGCTTGACTATTAATACCTGGGTTGATCTTATCCTTGATCTCTAAACCTCATAAATAGGGCCAATCATTCCCCGTTATCCCCTGTTATGCAATCCCAACCCCCTTGCTTTGTGAAGGCCATACTATTTAAGAAATGTTTATTAGGTCATGGTATACATATTTACACAGTGAAGAAAGTGAATGTAGTGTATGAAATACCTAAAGGCCGCCTTTTGACATTAGACTTTTGTGTTGCTGAATATGGCACATACCGGAATGTGGAAGAATCAGCACCTAGGTGTGCCCAACAAATGTCATTGACTTTCTTAATACTTCAAAGAAAGTACATGAACCACTTGTTTGAATGTGGTTTTTGGTCGCTGTAATGTACATGTACCATTGTACATTGCAAAGGCAATAATGTAACATTGTACATTGTAGTTGTACAGTTTAGATAATACGATTTGTTGCCGATATTTTGGGGTTTTCATTCTTCAATCTACCAAGGTTTGAAAATGTTTTTGAGTAGTGTTGGGGAAAAAATCTACATTTTATATATGCAAACTACTCAGATGGGATTCAAACCCACGACCCTTGCCATTCTAGAGCAGATTTGTTATCACTAGACCACCTAGCATGCCCAGTGACAAGAGGCCAGATTGAAATCTGTAATTGGCTGTCCCCCTGTAAACACTGTTACTATACATGTAGTAATTACTTTGTGTGATACTGCATAGGGTTCTTGAAATCAAGAAAAAATATACTTCTGTATAGTGAATGTTTGAATGCTCTTGCTCTAGTCTTACAAGGAGTCATGAGAGGATGTTAAGAGCACATCTATGGTCTTTATACATGTGCTGTTCACAGCAAGAGTTACATTTTACATTATACTGTGGTTGAAACACCAGAGGGGAATCCCAGCTGATGAATTATAATCAGCAGTGTACATTGCACATTGCACCAAGATAAACCACAAAACCACATGTCACAATATGCTGATGTAGTGGACCTCAGAACTCAAACCAAACTGGGCCCAATTTCATGGCTCTTCTTACGGTAAGGCCAAACAAAATAATATGTGTGTTTCCTATTACACTGACCAAAAATGTAGGGTAGGTAGGGACAAAAGAACATTTTATTTTGACAGAATATTTTATTGCTCCAAAACTTAGGGTAGGAACGAATGTAAAAAATATTTTTGCCCTTGCACGTTAATTTCCTGCATTATACATGAACACCCTAAAAATGACATACATCTAGTCCAATGCCAGTAACAATAAATATAGTTGCAGTACCACACTTGTACAAAATATGGGAGATATAAACAAGAATTCAATAATCATGAAATACTTAACTCTTCAGTAGGTGTTGATTGAAACTTCATAAACTTAAACAAAAAACAAACAAAAAACGGAAGTGAAGTTGGCAAAATTAAGTTTTGGGACGATCTCTTATCACATAATTTCTGCCATTAATAATACTATTTCCATCAACAACCATTATCATGGGTTTGTGATTTGAGGAATCGGCCGTTTACATTGTAGAACTCCGTTTGTAAATGAAATAACATTCGTGATTCAACGATCGGTCGACAACGCACACACGTCATGTACAACATGAGAATAAATTCAATGAACTTTGCCCCGCAACGCCCTCTATTGGCAAACATTGACGATGTTTAGTATTAATCCAAGGCTGTGTAATACCGACAATCTGCAAGCGCGTGCGGCACAAACACTGTACAGCAATTCTTTACTGGCTTGAATGTTACCGCGTTCTCGTTGAAGACTAGCCCAGCTCTCTTATGAATATGAATATACATGTATGGTAATTTCAACGCCCATCAACGGCCAATCACAGCGTGCGGAATGGTGGTTATCGTGGACTTTGGACCGCTGCTGTTCAGTATAGTACAACAGGCCATGTGTGTCATGAACGTACTACATGTACATTACATGTACATGTACCTACTGTGGGCGACCGAACGTCGTGGGGCCCGGGCCTGTGCACGTGCGGTGGATACCCAGCAGTCGGCATCATGTGGTTCGTGTTTTAACATTTGTATACTGAAATGAACGATTGCGATTCGGAATTGTGATCGCGGCCACATTAATCTAGCAAATATCTAGACTTTACCACTTATAAAAACCATTTGAAAAATAGGAAATATTAAATATAAAACCCTTAAATCATTGGGTATTTTGTCAAAAACTTAGGAGTGGGATCGGGTATATTTTATTTTATTTTTTCTGAAAATGTCTAAAAACTCCTAGGGTCGGCGTGTTTTTCTAGGGACGGTCGGGTAACCGGAAACACACATATTATTTTGTTTGGCCTAAGCAAAGAATCTGCGCTTACGGAAGCATGGAATTCCGCGCTTACGTCAAGCGTATTTCATGAGTTAGCAGGGAATTTTGCTTGTGCGCTTGCGTAGTCCACATTACTCGGCATTCTATTCTTACACAGCTAGAATGGTGATCGCAAGCGCAGAATTCGGCGGTTAGCAGAGCCATGAAACTGGACCCTGTTCACAGCAAGAGTTACATTGTACATTATAATGTGGTTGAAACACCAGAGGGGAATCCCAGCTGATGAATTATAATCAGCAGTGCACATTGCACATTGCACCAAGATAAACCACAAAACCACATGGTACAATATGCTGATGTAGTGGACCTCAGAACTCAAACCAAACTGGGCCCAATTTCATGGCTCTTCTTACCGTAAGCTAAGAATCGGCGCTTATGGAAGCAGGGAATTCCGCGCTTATGTCAAGCGTGTTTCACGGGTTAGCAGGGAATTTTTGCTTGTGTAGTCAACATTACTCGGCATTCTACGCTTACACAGCTAGTGCAGAAATTCGGCGCTTGCTCGGTAAGCGGAGAATGGTGATCGCAAGCGCAGAATTCGGCGGTAAGCAGAGCCATGAAATTAGGCCCAGAACAGATCAACTATCTGATCCCCATGGGTGGGGGCCCATGGTGGCAACAGGCTCACCAGGGCCCAATTTCATAGAGCTGCTTATAGCACAAAAAGTACCATGAAAATGATGGTTACCAGAATAGGTCTAGCCAAAATAACATTCCACATGCACAATGTGTGGCTGGTATCCTGCTCATTTTTATGCACAGCGAACATTTGTTAAGCTATATTTACTGCTTAAGCAGCTCTTTGAACTTGGGCCCTGGTAAACACATTGTTTTCAGATATGTGCGCATGCTCAGAAAGTCCACGTAACAATGAATAAATAACCTGACGGGTATCTGCTGCCACCTACAGTTAGCATCCCAGTTAGTGTCACATTTTAATCCTTCACATTCACCCCAGTCTCTAGTCATACAGGTGTAACTGTTAACAGTTATTCATCTCCTTGTACCTGTTAACAGTTACAACAGATACATGATCCACCCTTACAGTCTGGCTATCAGTGGCTAGTGGACTTCCCCAGTCAGCTAAGCTCTTAATCCCATTACTGGTGGGAAAGCAAGCTCCATGATAGGGATTATAATTTGCATATTAATGGTGCATCAGACATCCTTCAGCTTGCAAGGTTTATCTTTTTAGAAATTTTATCCAGTTGGTTTGCATGCGTATTTAGTCTGACTCATGGGATTGGGTCATGAGGGGCTGGTCCTGGAAAAGGGGGGGGGCATGCTGCAGGTGGTGCAGCACCCCCAACTTTGTGGAGGGGGGTGCTGGGATATACTCGTACTACATGTACAGCACCCCCTACTTTTAAAACATATAAATGCACATTCTATCGTAAGAATAATTCAAACTTAATCAAAAGAAACTTTTTTTAAATTTTTTAAACACATTAACAAAAACATATGATGTTGAATTCCCACTATTTTGGCAACGCGCTCATTACATAATCTAACATTTTTTACCAGGGACCTCCTGGCAAAAATGTGCTTTCAGGCTGGGGGGGGGGGGGGGGGGGGGGCGGGGCTGTTACCGCAGCCTTCATAAACCCCATTCAAGTATTTCTAGATGGCTTTTCACTGTTTGTACAAGATGCAAGATGTGGTTTGTAATATTTTAAATGCTTTTGAGTTACAATTTAGAAGATCATTCTATTTACATCGTAGGACTTTGCCAAATTCCCCTTTCCTTTCTCAATCCATGCACAGGCAAATCAGGTTGTATTTGTGTATATCCCGTACAGTGTTTTTCATCATCATTACCCAGTTGTAATGACACTCATGTACACATGTAAATGTGTACAGTGTACACACCTACATGTATTGCACAGGTCTGGATTTGAATGTAGCTCATGTCATGAACGTGCTTTGTATACTTGTATGCATCAATTGGTTGAGTATGTCAGTGGATTGTCAACAATGAACTCAAATAAAAAATGTATGAAAAGGCAGTAGCGTAACAGTGGCATATTTAGGGGAGGGGTGAAGGTGGTGCACGGACAAAATTTGGGGGGTGAGGAGGGGGGGCAAGTGTGTGCAAAGACACAATTTTGGGGGTGAGGGGGGAGTTGATGTATTGAACCATTCAACTGTGAATATTTTCGATCTGCCTTGGGGTAAGGTGGGGGAAAGGGTAACATTTGTGATTTATAGCAATGCACTGTAACACTTGGGGATGTTGACTCCAAAAGAGGCGCTCGGCACTCGGCACTCGGCACTCCAAGTATATTGTGATATAATGTCAGGGTCCAATTACAGGGCTCTGCTTCTCACGGCATTTACAGCACCCTGTAAAGCACATAGTTCTATGGTCCACTTAGGCCCAGGTGGTTTGGGTCAATAGGCTACAATTAAAGAGTGCGTTATGTGAAATGTACCAAAATATATACACTTTAAAATTCATAACATTTTACACAAAACAGAGTACAAACAATGCATTATAATGTAAAAAAAGTCTGAACAGTATAGGTTTCAGTGTCACTGTGTTCCATCTGGTCGGAACAGCAAGAATCGTTCCACATCTGTGTAATGTATGTCAATAACTTACAATGTTTACCCCATTTTATTTTCTTGTGCAGGGTGCCCGCGTGTGGGTACGGGACCCCGAACTCGTCTGGAAAGGAGGAGAACTCAAAAAAGACTACACAAATGGAGATAAAGTTGTTGATATCGAGCTAGATGATGGAGGGGTGAGTAGTGCATAAACCCATCAAATAATTAAAATTTTGCCTTTTGATGTAAATTTCTGTTTACTCATTTCATTCTGAAGCCTGTTGGAAAAAACACATTAGAAGATTGTTGCACTTCTCAACATGAACAGATGAAAGAATAAAAGGCAAACAACAAAATGGGCTGTGCATTAGGGACCAGGCCAGTCAGTCTTTAGACTCTTTAGATTTGTTATCCCCTAATACTTTTCTGTCCATTTAATAAAACTTTACAAGTTGGAACATGTTTTGGGTGGTTTCAGGTTTCAGGTACAAATTACAACCATTGAAAAAAAGGTGACGGATGCAAAGTTTTCCCCTTTTAAGACTGTGCAAGTCTCGCATGTAATCGAACATTGGGACCCATAAAATTGACTAGGTTTGTTTTCACGTTAAAGCAATGTACTAGGAGCCAAAGTGGTCCAAAAAATCTTTTGAATACGCGCGAGACTTGCACGGTCTAATGGTGTTTCTTGTCATGACATACTTTTTAAAGAATCTTGATTAAATAGAGTGTGTCTATTCTCAAACTTTGTTCACCCTAAACCAGGAGAAAAGCCTTCCACTGAAGAGCAAGGATGACCTGCCGCCGTTGCGGAATCCAGACATTCTCATCGGGGAGAATGACCTGACGTCTCTTAGTTACCTTCATGAACCCGCCGTGCTGTTCAATCTACAGGAACGCTTTATCCGTAGCAATGCAATCTACACATACTGCGGTAGGTTGAGTTGGAGTGATGTAGGCACCGATGTGTTTACTTGTACAGAATGGCAGTTTATAGTATTAGTTATCACACAAGCGTGAGTGGAATACGGAAAAATATAGCGCTTCCGTGTCCCTTCGGCCTTGTTGGATATGGGACGCAAACCTGTTGTATTTTCAGTATTCCATGAGCGCCTGTGTGATAACAAATTTATCTTCAAGCTAACTTGATGCAATACGAAGTGTTGGAACAGCTGTAAGTTTTGCGCATAGCTTAAAATAGCTGGTATGTGTAGATTTGAAGTGGACTTTAAAGCATTGATTATTCTGAATGGCCCCAAGTGACATGTCCGATGGAAATTGTTCTCAAGTGCAAAACTTTATTCCAAGTAAGTTTTCCGATTGAAAATCAAAAATAATATTATTCTACTCTGTACATACTACGTACGTCTTGAAATGCATTTTGGTTTGATTCTAGTATTTGAGTGAACCAATGAAAAAATTACACACCCACATTAACTGAAGAATGTGAGACAAATATAAGATCAAACAAAATGCACGGCCTGTGCGTGCTGTGTACATTAGCTGCAGCAGACTACCCCCATCCCCTTCTACGTACATGGCATGATGCCTGTGCAAGCTGTCTAGACACAGTGAAAACAATTACTCCAGTTATCACTGAGAAATGGGTGACATTTAACACGTAGTAAATTTAAAAAGGACATGCTAAGATCACGCCAGGGTGGTAATTACATAAAGTGGAATGGTTGCACTTATGACGTGCTACAGTACACACCTGGGCCCAATTTCATAGAGCTGCTTAAGCAGAAAATATTGCTTAACCATTTTATGCTTAGTAGAAATGAGCTGGATACCAGTCACAAATTGTACACACGACATGGTAGTTTGGATGGTAACCTTATTCTGGTAAGCAGCTCTATGAAATTGGGCCCTGGACTCAACTTCATGTCTATGCTTACTGACCCCTTGAACTAATGTCACATGCGGCTACTGTCTGAACACATTCGCCATTTAGGGAGTCAAATTGCTTGTAAAAATTACACAGTGTGGGTTTTTCAAATAAAGGTTGACAAATATTCCTGGCAATATTCTTATTTTCTAATGACTCTAAATATAGTTTCTTAAAGAAGTATTGAGGAAACAAATCTATAAAAAAACACAGCATCGCTTAATGCTGTAGGCTTGGTACTTCACGGAGGCAATTGATTGCCTCCATTGCCCCTGTCATTGCCTTGGTGCGCCTTGAAATGTTCCAATAGAGGTGCCCTTTACAAAGGAGAAAACTCCTTGTTGCCCGTGCCCTTTCAAAAACAAAGCATCAGGCCTGAAACTGTTTAACTTTTCTAAATGCCCAAGGGGGAAGGAATTTCATTTTCTGGATCATTTTTGTCTTCTTTCTCAGGCATCGTGCTGGTGGCAATCAACCCGTATCAGCAGCTGCCACTGTACGGTGAGGATGTCATCTATGCCTACAGGGGGCAGGACATGGGGTCTATGGATCCCCACATCTTCGCCGTGGCAGAGGAGGCCTTCAGGAAGATGTCCAGGTGAGGTTGTTTAAGGGATATTTAGTGAAAGGGAAAATTTGCGTGGAAGGAGGAAGGAATTGGATGAGTTTTGCTGTCATATTAAACCTTGCGGTGTTTTTTGTTTGTTTATAAACCTTCAAATTTCCCTTTGAGACCATAAGTTGGGAAGGTAGTGTAAGTTGGGAAGGTAGTGTAAGTTGGGAAGGTAGTGTAAGTTGGGAAGGTAGTGTAAGTTGGGAAGGTAGTGTAAGTTGGGAAGGTAGTGTAAGTTGGGAAGGTAGTGCATTTTGCTCTACCAGCTAGGCTCCTAGTGGATGATACCCATGCCTGCTTCCTTACGGACTGTAAAGGGGTAACCCTGTTTCAGCCCCAGGAGTAGATGGCAACGTGCCCCTGGTGGCAGTTGATTTGGGTCGATAGCCCAAATCGGTTAAATGTAGCCCTCACCTTAAAGTGGCCTTGTGATGTAAGGTGATCTCTCATAATAAAAAAAAGAAAAGAATGATGCTCAATGACAATCTTAAATCTACGTTCAGATTCTTTCGATAGGACACAACTGAACCTTAATCTGGTTTAGTTTTAGACACTAATCCTCCACCCACTGGTCATCATACTGTAGATTGCATAATGTATAATATGACTAAGCAGCCAAGTATGTATCACATTGTTCTAGTCAGACGTCAATTAGACCTCCAGCTGCCCTTCATTAAGAACTGACACTTATTGAATTGATAATCCATACATGTTGCTGGTACATGTAGGTTGCACCAACTCGAATTACTCGGACACACCTTGATCGAGTGACCTCGTTTTGCTGGGTCGCTAACATCCAGCCTAAGTCTAGAAAATTTTGATGAAAATGTCTCACTTGGATCAATGTACTTGTACCTTGGGTTGGCGTAGGAGTTGGGGGTGGGTGTAGGTGGCAGCCGATCCAGGGGACGCAAAATTGGTGTAAGTCCCTTCTGGCGAATTTATCAAAATGACTGTTTAAATAGGTACTATAAATATCCATGGATATTCTACTGCAAATACTTCATACTAACCTATGACCTAATTTTTTTATGTGAGTGACATACACTACATGTAAAGGTACATGTATGTTTTATTGCAACCTGTTAATAGAAACATTGCTACAATGGATGGGTGTCATAAATAATGTTTTTCATCGTGATGTTAAATGCTGGTACACGTACTGCATTCGAAAGAGTTTTAAAAAAACATGGGAGTCACGGTACACTGTACCTGTACAAAGCATGTTTTTTAAATACTGTGTGAACCAGGTCACACTTTATTCAAACTCAAATAATAAACCACAAGGGAAACTGACTGGGTAAATTTTAAATGATTTTGGGTTGAACAAGGACAAATTGACTAGAGCGGGATTTGAACCAACGACCTCCGGATTGACGTGCCGGCGCTCTACCAACTGAGCTATCTAGCCCTATGATGGCGGTCTCCCTATTTTGTCAATATCCTTGTTCGGTGGGTGCCAGTCAGAAGCCATTCAACCGTAAACTGCCGTGTAGCCAAGGATCACACCCAAGTATACGATACAACCTGGGAAGCGGCAGCCAGGGGATCACCATAAGGGGATGCGACTTTTTATATCAGATATCAAATAATAAACCACAAGGGAAACTGACTGGGTAAATTTTAAATGATTTTGGGTTGAACAAGGAAAAATTGACTATAGCGGGATTTGAACCAACGACCTCCGGATTGTTTATTCAAACTCGTCTGGAGTTGCCGAACCCTGAATTGAGCTTCAGATCATCTTCAGTTTGGGTTGACACAATGAGCTTTTGCATTTACAAATTTCATACAGAGAGTTTTGATGTGTTGCTACTTTATGTGCGAGCGCACACATATTGAAGTCTGTTGTAAATATTCCACTTTATGATCGCCTCAATGGTGGCAGTGGAAAAGGCTACAAATCATTCTCTTCAAACTCATAATATTTTGGCCTAGTGATTGATCAACGATCACAATCGACTCTGCAAATTGTTTCCGTTTTCTAGCATGGGGAGTGGGAAATCTTGAATCTCATAAATATGGAAGAACACATTCAATCCAATGTCCCAGTCCTCAGGAAACAGCATTGCAGGTTTTGTTGCAGTTTTGGGTACATTCAATCTTTATTTTCCCATCGTTCGACAGAAACGAGATTGGATTTAAAAACAGTTTCCTCATTTCAGACGGCAAAACTTTCAGCCAATTAATTGAAAATCAATACATGATGTATGCTGTAAGAGTAACAATCAGCAATTTAATGTTCACATGAACATCAGAGGAATACAAACAATACTCTGTCATTTATTCAGTCCCAAATATTCATTTCAATTTCCAATTATTATTAATTACCATCACTATTTTAGTGGACATGTGCTGTTGTCAGAAGATTGTCTGTTTTAATCAACATTGAAGATAGCATTATTGTTTTTACAATGGCTCATTGAATTTATTCAACAGATGGCTTTCATTTATTAATAAGTAACCATGATACTTTGGTTGCGCAGTGGTCTGGTGACTTAGGGTTTCATTTTTTTATGAGTTCCCTGTCATGTTCTGTTTGGAGCTGTCTCGAGTTTTGACAGTTAAAACCCCTTCAGGCTTTTTGTTAATTAATGCCACACCTGGTATTACCGCCAACATGGAAATATTGTCAACATGTGTTGTTTTTACTGAAAATAATCCAACTGATGGGGTGTACGACTGCTGTCATGTATGTTGTGCTTGAAAAAACTGTTTTGTACTATTCCAAAGAAATATTTTGCAAGCCTGATACCCCACCCCCCCTCCAAGTGATATTCAGTTTGTATGAGTAACACATGTACAATGTACCTTTACTATCTTGTTCATGCTGTAATGCTTAACGTTTAATGTGGTTCTTATGTCTGGCCACCTGACAAGAAGGCCCCCTACATGTGTGAGAATGATAAAGCTCAACTTAGACCTTAACAAAATCCAATTACAAGAAGTGGCATCCATGACCCCTATTTTAATGAACCGACTAACATGCAGTATGAGTACAGTTTGTACACGTACTTTGTTTCTGAGATTCTGGGTACCAGACATCTTCGCTATAGTTCGATAAAGTCTGGCGGCTTATAGCCTTCAGTGAAATCCAATTACGGGAGTTGGAAGACATAGCCCCAGATTTCCAGCCCCAGGGAGATGGAAGAATCATCAATTATATAAAATGCCAGGAGGGGGGAAGAATGGGGGAGGCGCGGTCGGCTCATGGGTGGAGATGAGGAGAAGATTCATGGATCAGAGGAAATTGGGATAAGGATTAGGGGAACTTGTTGATATTATGGAGCAAGGAAAACGGATGTGAGCAGAGAGTGTCGGGATGTACATGTACTTAGAGGACGTACATTAATTCCTTATAAAGCCCCCTGGAGATGTAATCTGGAATAAAATGCTGCTTTGGTCTTTTGGTTTTCAGAAAAGCTCTTCATTCTATTTCACTAGTATTCAAATACCCATTTCCAACTTCTTCGTTTTGGGGGTGGGGGAGGGGGTAGCAGTGTTTTTGTAGCATCTTGGACTGTCCAAGAGTTGCCAAACCATAGCTTCTCAACTTGTTGATAATTCTTTTATTTTTTTTTTATTTTTTTACACAAAACTTAAAAGCCCTGTGATGGCACCATTTTGACCAAGTGAATGTTTTTAAAGGTATAGGTGATGCCCCCCATGCCAGAATCAGGCAGTTCTGAAAACAGTGAATTGACATCGAAGGTAAAGACAATCAAAATATCAGCTATGATATAAATGTGATGTAGTGTCTGACAGTCACATTTTGTTCATTGAGAAACACATAATTACCTGAAAAAGACCCTAATTGGGTATTTTATTTGAAAGCTCTTATCAGTCTACGTGTATAGGCCCTATTTGTTGAGTAAATAAACCCAGTTTAAAGTTTGGGCAGAAAGTGCATGGTTTTGGGATGGAGCTTCACATTTGTAGTTTAAGTCCCATTTTTGGTTTATGCTCTGCTATTGTAGTGTTCTGCTCTACTCTCATAGTACAGTCCCGGTCTTCCACAATGACATTGTAAATTCCACATTTCTCATTATCCACGTTCTCATAAGTATTTAACACAAAACCTTTCATAAAAGATGCTTTCCTATCACCTTTTGTTCTCAGAACTATTTCACATTGCCATCAACCAGGAGTCATAGAGTTCTCAATTCCACATTGATCTTAATTACTCCTTACTTCATCCAAAACTGACCTTGCCAAGCTCCGATCTTCAGATCGGGTAACTTTGCTTGCGTATCATATGCCAAACATTTCAGAATCTCCTGGTGCATGTACTTGTACCTCTACCTGTACCAGTGCATAGTACGTGTTCAAGTGTGTTTTCATTTGTTATGCCTGTCCATGTTTTTGTCTTTTAGGTTAATGTTATTGTTGAAAACAAATCATTAGTCAAGCGAAGGGCCCAGGGTTAATGGTTCTCCCTCTCTCTGTCTCTTGGTAAATTAAATTAAAAACAGATGGGAGTTTGTTGTGAAAATACACATTGAGTAGAAAATGGGGCCATGGGAAGTCTATTAACAATTCCAAGTATACACACAGAGTCGCAGTATGCGTCATGCGTCTGTGGAAACGAAGTATAAATAGTACTTCTCCTTGTGTTTGCCTCCGGTGTAGACCTAGACCGGAGGACAGTCTATGTAGATACCATGCTGTGACACGGTTATTTTTGTGCGTAGAATGTTCTCTTTTTAACTAGTGAAGCCCAAACTTAATCCAAGAAATGAGCACAATTTAGATTGAAACAGATTGATTGCAACATGTTCATGGAATTCAGTTAACATTTTTGGTTATCTTTGTATCGAGACTCTGTGCTCGAATGGGGAGAAGGGTTTGAATGGTTCAGAAGGCTCGAATGGACGTCAGATAGAGGGCGCTGTTTAAAATGACTGCCGGCATATTTGTTTGTTTGCAGCTTAATTTGTTTTAATCCATTCCAAATCTCTGTCTAGTCTTGCCATCAGTTTTTAATCTTTAATAGTCTATCGTCTTTTGCATCATCTATGGACTTTTTTGGTGATGTTATTTGCGTTCTTCAAGCTTTGAAAAGTGTTTTTTCTGCCAGTTTATGTATCCCGAGCTCCTAGCCCTCAGATATGATTTCCAAGTGAATCTCCACCAGATCACTGGTCTTGTAGCCAAGCACTTTCAATGGACCAGAAATGTTTGTTACAAGGAAATGGGTGTGTTAGGAAAAACACTAGACTGCAGGACAAGCAGCATCTAGCAACAGAGTCCAGCATTGTCCTGAAGACGATCAGCGCACACTGATTGTAATGTTGAGTTGTTAACCACCGGTTCTTCTTAGAACCATCATAGCTCATACATTGTAGAAAAAGTTAATTCCAAATCTCGCAGATTTTTCCTGCCCGGCAGGAGGCAGAAGAACTTGACAGGTTGTCCACTGTTTATATTGAACTGCAGATTTTCCTGCCTGGCAGGAGGCAGACGTGTGTGTACGTGTAGCCCCACCCCACCCTAGACGGCCAAACCCCCATGACTAAGCCATGGTTGTAATTTATGCATTGCGCAAACCTGTTGTAAAAAAATCATAGTGCATTGACATTGGGTTAATTAATTGGAAACAATTCAAAAAATTTTACTACTGTACAGTACATTGTACATTGCATGCGTGCAATGTAGCCATTGTTAGGTCTGCTCTTTATTTGCAGACATCTTGTCTATTTGAAAATGATACTGTGAAAATTCCCAACATGTTTATCAATATAACTTTAATTATAGAAAGTTAATAAAGATAGTCACATGTAAAAATAGTTTGTTCTCTTCCAGTTCTCCATTACAGAACACTGAGTACCAAATGTTGCAAATTGGGCCCCGTGTACATTAAACTTGTACTATTATATTTAAAGCATATTTTGTTGTGTAGCCTATGCACATGGTGCCCAGGACTAGAAATGAAAAGGTTGCCCATTGGCCCATCCTGTGCGCTGTGCGTACTAGACTTTCGTTTCCTTTGTTTCATCGTCGTCTTACCTCTATGATCTTAGATGGCGGGGTGATGGACGTCAATGCATTTGTCTGTAATATTTTTTGACATGTACAATGTAAATATATGGCCTACACAATGAACAGGTTTACTCAACAGCTTTTTATGGATTATAGTAAGTCTGGAAAATATGGAGTCAACACTTTTGAGCGTAAAAATAAACAGGGATTTGAAATGGATGTTATTCATAAAGAAAGTAATGTGTACCAGTACACATGAAACACAACGTAACGTAAATAATTAACAGTATACCCGCAGCTTGTTAACTGTCATTTTCATATGCCCATACGTGATATTAAATGTTTTGACAGTTTCATTTTCATCAGGAATATTATTTTGGCGTACTTGTAGTATGTAAAGTGTAACTCATTTTGTATTGTCGAACTGTCAGCGTCTTTTTGTTATGTGCTTGCTGCATACATACCTGCGTGCAGTATTTATTTTATTTTATGTACTTTTGTGACCCCTGTTTCGCATAAATAAACCTTGTGTTCATGGTTTGTTGTTGTTTTAATTCCTCAATTGTCAACCAGTACCAGCAACACTTCTTGTGGAACTCTTTCAAGTGACCAGGCAGTCCTTTTTTTACATTTCTACAAGCTTTACACAAAACCTTGCAATCAAGTCCTGCAAAAAAATGACACTCTGGATGAACTCGGACTGAGGCCAACTTGGGCTTGGACTTGGCCTTGAGCTCAAGTTTCACCCAAATTTGAGACTACACATAGCAATTTATACACTGGGTAATGCCAGGATTACTCACATTACATGACAATAGAACAGATCTATCAAAGTTCTCAGAATTGTTTGTGTGACTTGATATGTTAAATCTGTTACTATCATTGACAATTACATTATTTGTTAGGTCTTGGTCATTACGAAAATGAGATTTCTGGTAGCAGAGCTGCCAACTCTACCTAATTTTGCAGAAAGTTCCCTGAAAATAGACCAATCTGTCCAGTGTCCATTTCTGATAAACAAATTTGAAAATCTCCCTGATTATGGAAACTTTTTTTCCCTATTACATGTATGTTGAATGTATTTTCTAAATATCTCCCTGACTGTTGAACAAAATCTCCCTAAGATGCAAATGTTGGTAGCTCTGCTGACAGCTGTGGTCATTGTATAATTTCATTTGTGATCTTATTGACTGTTTTTTGTGCATGTTTTCTGTCGTTGGAGAATGTTCGTATACAAGAAAATTATATCAAGTGGTCAATCCAACATGGGGTGATGGTGGGGTTAAGATTCTCCAGGAATTTTGGGGATGTTTTATGTCTTCTTGGGAATTAGCTTGGTAGTGTGAAAAGCAGGCCTAAAATTGCATCTTTGAAAGGGCTGAGCCATTATCACTTTGCAAAGGGCACTTCCACTGGAAAATCTTGAAATCCAAGGGAAAGTTTTGAAGGGGCATCAAGGCCAAGACCAGGGGCAACAGACGCCATGGCCTCCGTGGCTTCCGTGTAATTCCAGGCTTGAAAAGGGCTGTAGTGTTCCAAAAAGTCTCTCATTACCGGCATGTTCATGATGTTGGCAATTTTCCCAAGTGTTTAATATTGTGACAGCGGTGTACACCTCAATGAAGTTCTCCATATTCAAGATGGGAAATTAGATTTCAAGTTCCTACCTGTTCCTATTTGTGGAGTGCTTAACCTTGAGTAGGGAAATCCAATCATTAACGCTGCATAATTATGTAAAGGTCAGATCGGCTTAAAGAAGTCATTTGGATGGATTTCGAACTTGTAGGAATAAGATTACACAAATCACTGTTTTTTCCGGTGGGTATTTTCTTGAGGGGGCGGGGGTAGGGAGGAGGCTTTGGCTTCTCGTGTCATCAAAGCACTGTGATGTGTTTTTTGAAGGAGGGAGGTGCATGTAGAGTATGGGTATGTACAGTTGTACATTATTTGACATACTGTACATGATTATGTAGCAGGTAGAATGGATGTGATGTGCTATAGGTTTTGCTCTGAACATGGGCATACCCTTTTTTGGTTAAATTCCTGGGATAGTCACCATTTTTTTAAGATTTCAGATTTATTGACAATCAAATCTAGCTCCTTAATAATAACGACAACAACAAGGATTTATATACATGTAGCCCACAAAGCAGCAGAATCGATGTGCTTTACGAAAGTATCATTATCTAAAACTACAGAAAATACAAAAAAGTACACAAGAATACTTGTAGAAAGGTTTAACAATCAAACCCAGCAACCCCAAAATTGCAAAATAGCAAACACACAGAAAAGCCTTTTTTTTTTTTGAAGTTAAAAGCAATTAGCATACATGTACATGTATGTCAGAGATATGATACAAGACGGTGGCACGTATCGCAAGCATGGAACAACAACTAGAGTTGTGATGAGGAGAAGTACTCTGTCTTGAACAGATGTCTTCTGACGAGCTTTAAATTGAGTTGTTGTTGTTTGAGGAGTCCATAAAGAATGAGGAAGGCAGTTCCATACCTTATTAGGCACTGTCACTGTGAATCCTCCTCCATATGTTACTGATTTTCTGGCTACTTTTTCAAAGGATGTTAATAGATGAGCTGATCTCAAAATCGGAGTTGGATGGTATTCTAAAACAAGATCTGAAATATAAACAGGTGCCTGACAGTTCCAGTTCTTAAAAGTCAGAAGCAGAAGTTTTCAGCCAACATTCACTTTAAGATTTTTGAGGAATACACCCATCCATAACTGAATTACCCAAAGTGTTAAACCTCAATGGGAAATTGAGTTGTAAATGGCACTAATTGAACAGTCGAAGGTGCTACTCTGGACTCCAGGATGAAGTGGCCACTTGCCTAGCCTTGGCAGCCCACAGCTGACAACTCTATTTACAGTTGGTTTCATAATCACACATTGAAGGGAATGTGCTAGCTAGACTGCTGGTGTTATAAAGATCTTGTACTGAATTGCAAGCCATATGGGATCAATTTTACTGGCATTTAAAGACGAAGTACAGAATTTTCCTTTAACAAAAATGATTGGAACCAATCTGAAAGCTTACTGATTGTATAATTCATACCAGTACCAATCCTTCTAAGAAATATTACCGCCTGAAATACTGTAAAAGTCAGGTACTAACTGTGTTTGCACAAGGCTACCCTTCATGGGAACATTGTGACAATTCTCATCCTGTGTTCAAACATTTTTGAGACTCTTGGGTTCCCTTGTACTGTACATTGCCTTAAATGATTGAAGGAAACAAAATCTCGCTTTTAAAATGGATGCCAAATGTTCAAAAATTGCATTTTTTGAAGATCCTCAAAATCACTGTAGCTTATTGTGAATTTCCGCAGCAATCGAAGTACATGCGGTAACCACGCACAAAATCTGGGACACAACAACCATTTTTCATTGTTTTCCCTCGAAGGTTTTATACTGTTTTGAACAACAGAGGATGTGAAAGAATCAACTCATCGTTCCAAAGAATCATTTTATATGTTCACTTTAAATAAATATAAACAAAAATCATGTCACAATGTTTGCATAAAGAGTAACCTTGTGTGTACAATGTATGTACATTTTTGTACAGGCCAGAAAATGTTCTGGCAGGCATGTTTGTGTGCACTTAACATAATGTAATGTTTACATAGTATGAACCACATTACAAAAACCAAAATGGATGTACATGAATCTGTATGTGAGTCTTGCCCACTCTCAATAGACCAAGTTGAAAGTCTCGGCATGTGTTCAACTATTTTTGAGAACTTTTGGGTTCTCATATTCATTGCTTTAAATGTGTAAAGGAAACCCAATTTAATTTTGGGTTTAACAAAGGAAAACTGACTCTGAGCGGGACTTTGAAGTTTGTCGAAGTTCTGTCTAATATTAACTATTGGTCCCTCGGGTGACGTAAATTAGTACCAACAAAAATCACTCTCTTATAGCAACTTGGTGAAGAAATTGAGTTCCTCTGGCTTGATTGGACAAGATCCTGACCCTGACTCTGGCAGGTTTTCGTAATAATTGAGCAGAGATGCTTCGGCCAATTAGGAAGTTCTAATTAAAAATCGGCTTAGTGCGTTGCAGTTAATGCATTCAGTTCTCTGCCAAGACGCTCACTTAAAGCACCGATCTTCAAGGGATGGAAGGGCCACCTGTTGGAAGTAGAAAGACCACTGATGTGTGTCTGTTAATAGACACCCCTTTGAAAAAACCTCTGCTTTTAAAACCTGGATTGTTGATAATGTTTGTTTAGTCATGGAAGACATGTGTAGCTGGAACTCCTGATGTTCTTGTAATCCGAGGGTGTCCCATGAGTGTTTTACTCATAAATGTCTGACACCCTGACTTCTCTTCGCACCTTTGATATGGTCTGTGTCTGCGTGAGTATACTGTACTTGTTGCATTTCTGCTGGCTCTGTTGGTTCTTTTTGAGATAACGTACATATTTGGTACGAATGATATCACTTATAGAAACATAGCATGTGTATACTGCATCTAAGATTTGCCTGTAAGGTAAGTTTCTTGAAGATGAAATTTTTATGAACAGAAATAATTGTACATGAAGGGGTTTCACTCTGTATTCGGCTCAATGGGAGGGAAGTCCGAGTGGCCAGAGATTCCAGCATACCTAGGCCGATTGTCGGCTGTGGCTTATGGCAAAGGAGTTTGCTATTCACAGTGAATGCATCCAATAGTTTTTGTCAAACTAGAATAAAAAAATTCTTGGTGCATTTTATGAGAATGTTTGTTGTATATGTTTAATCAGGGTTTCATTTTGACAAGAATATTCTCAAAAAATAAAATTTTCAGCAAGTTTTGGAATGCCATTCCTGGGCACGGAATTGTTTTGGAAATTCTGGTGCTGAGTGGTTAAGGGCACCTCTACAAAAATTTGTACCTTTCAAGGGGATCAAGGCAATGACCAGGGGCACTTGGGCAATTGCCTCCATTGCCCAGGCCTGGGGATGGGCAGTCACTGGCGGTGGTGATTGACATGAAATGAGCAAGGTAGTCAGATGGCCTCTTCTTACGCTATAATGGGTGGGCGCTGTAGAGTGGGCGTGGAACAGGTACACTGTGTTTATCAATTTCCTTCCCTATGCAGTGTTGAGTGCTGCTCATTTGGTTGGGTTATGTGCCGCTGCATACTATGCTTCCGGGGATTTGTAGAATTTTTTTTCTTTCTTGACATTTAGGGGGAAGTAAGGGGAGTGCCAACAGGTTTTGCCAGAAGTGCATTTGTGTTGCGCTGTAATGAGGAACTTCCTGTGGCACAATGGGTACGTGTACGGAGTTCACATTCTACAATTTATTACAGTAAAAGGATTTGAGAAATGTGTAGAAGGAAACTTTCAAACTTGAAATTTTGATATCAGGAGAATTGCCTGTAACAACTATGTACTGTGCATGTGCATTTCAGTCATACAGTATAATTTAGTAATATGCA
Source organism: Leptasterias polaris (assembly GCA_037783415.1). Lineage (NCBI taxonomy): Eukaryota > Metazoa > Echinodermata > Asteroidea > Forcipulatida > Asteriidae > Leptasterias > Leptasterias polaris. Next base: position 992,068 of record JAZGTN010000170.1, read on the forward strand.
CCAGGCCTTCTACTTCACAGGGGTAATTGCCTCCGTTGCCCCATGGTCATTGCCTTGGTGCCCCTTAAAATATTCTGATATACATTTTCTCATATTCTCTCTTTACCAAGGAGAAAGTGCTTTGCCAGTCTAGAATAAAGTATCATTCCTGGTGCACCATACAGCTACATGTACATGTACATGTACATTACATTGTTTAGACTTGTATTGAGTCTGCAAATTGTTGATTTTTAATGTTTGTTCAACAGCTATGTCTGTGGGTATAAACTTGATTTATGTTGACAAAATATTTTGTAAACCGAGAACACAATTTATTAAACACAATGGTTTTGCTTTCTTTGGGTTGAAAAAGGAGAACAGTTTAAACAGGTTCAATGCACTGATTTATTCACAATAATAACAGACATTTATATAGTGCAGGTATCCTTGATGCTTATGTCCCATAAACCTTATTATTCCGGTCACTGGGGTCACATTTATTTCATTCTTTATCTCAGCTCCCTGTGTAGTATACAGCCTGTATTGCACCAAGATAAATCAATCACAGAAACCACCTCTGCCCGCACAGGTACCCATTTACTCCTGGTTGATGCGAAGCAATTATAGTTAAAGTGTAATGCTCAAGGATGCAAATGTGATAACCGGGATTCGAACCCACACCCTGATGACTCAGCCACCAGAACTTGAGTGCCCTTAGGCCATGAAACGCTTAAATGATAAGGAGGCAGACCACCGTTACTGGTATAGTGTACTTATAAAAGTACAACTTGCACAGTAAGACTCAGTCACTCAAAGACAGGAAAAACATCTGAAGGCAAATTTCAAGTCTATTAAAAAATGCCAGGTACCAGCTTTGTAATGGTTTAACTTTGCTGGAATTTTCCAGTATGTGTTTCATGTTCAGGCTGTAACAATTGCACTGAATTATTGCGTAAGGGTTTGTACATGTGTATGTAGCTGTGCATCAGTTCCTTACCAATTGTGTTCATTCATGTTCAGTTGCTGTGAATGCAAAGAGAAGGTTTTCAACTAATACATGATATGTGTCCATGTACTGAAAACCTCAGTGTTTTCCCCTTATCCACCACCTACTAGTATTCAACGACTTCTCTTTGTTCTCCGATTTTGGGGACTCAATTTGTTAGCGACATCCCCATTGGTTTTGTACATGAAAGTGTAGCAAGAACATCCTCACTTTGTGAAAATACCTGGATCCTTATTGTTTGAAGTCCCAGGTGTCAACAGGTGGACTCGCTCACACAGACATACATTTTAACATTATTTTTGTATCTAATAATAATTGTGCTACTTTAAGTACAAAATTCAACCCACCGTGCTCTTTCATACGTTATGCAAATTAAACAAAATAAAAAGCCTTTGTTCAAGTGCCATCAAACTCGGTCTGGCTTGCCTTAACAACTACATGTACTTCCCCCCACAGACCGAACTGTAAACGGCTTTTCCCGTTTGAAACCAAATACTGCATTTTATATTAAGTTACTTCCTACAAGTGGTCTCTATCATCAGACTCTGTACGGAAGCTCGCTTAATATCTATTGCTCTTTCACAGCTCGGGTAAACTTTCCCACTATGGCCTTACCCAGTTGTAATTTGACACAAAAACGTCTGCCCATAGATTAGTCAAATTTAGCGCGATGATTAGTAATCAAGCGGAAACAATGATTTCTAGCGAAAATGTTCAGACCTCTCAAACAAACACTTCGGGATTGTTAAATGTACAGATGAAATATAATGAAATAGCCGTGTTAGTCTGGTACATGTAAAACAATGAAAATAGTGGTAGCACTTAATAATATTTAAAAAAACGCATTCATGGCTTTCGTAGCAACAAAAAGAGTTTTTGTTGTTGATATGACCGTAGTCATGAAAAACATACATGTGTACAGTACTTGTACTCTACCAGTTCTTTGATCATCGTAAAGTAATATTTTGAAAATGGGTCGAAGCATTTTGTTTTTTATGGGTGCGTGGGTGTACAGAGTACATTCTGCATTTAAAAGTAATTACCATTATTTAGTTTGTATTTATTTAGTCCTTTTAAGTGTTTTTTTTATGGGGTTTTTCTTAGTGGGAGATTTGTTGCAGCGAGCTTAACCAGCCAGTAATATTCCCAATGGAAACAAATATGTTTTGAATTTATTAACCTTTGTCAACTTCAACATACAAGGTTATACAGGCATGCAACATTCAAGCTAGTCAGCCAACTTTATATTCTGTTTATAATAATATTGTAGTGAATTTTATTTGGGTTTTACCCATACTCAGTACTTCCCCGAGTTCGGTAGATTTTTTTCAGAGGACTCAGGAAAGTACCACAATACAGTACTTTACAAACATCAGTGTATGGGTATCCCTGATGCAAATTTAACAACTATTAAATATTATAGTGCCATTGAAAACTGAAAAAACACTGTACATAATTTTGTGTGCTAGGCCATTCCACTGTGTGTGTTTTTGCAATGACAAAGTTGAATGTCTGTCATAGCTTGTTGATCTAATCGTTTGAAATGTGTCAGTGGAAATGAAGATGTTTGAGTTATCATGTCACCCCAACTTTTGTTACACTGTATCTCATTTCCTGAAGTTCATTTCATCACAGAGATGAAAGACTCTGCCCTTGTTATGACCAGACCTTTAGATATTTAATTGAAATGATGTAGAGAGTCTGATGTAAACCTCTACAATGTAACATCCTGTAAAATCAGGGGTTTCATCTCCACACCAAGCGGAAACTTTCTCAAATGTTCATTCCCCCCCCCCCTATTTTTATTCAATCTCACCCCAATTAAGCAAGATGTAAACTATTACATGGTGCTATGTAAAGGAATAGGTCTCATACTTCAAAACGTAGCTCCACGTACCTTGCAGGAAAATACTGACTGTTGAAGCGCCTTGAGCGTCACTGAGTGACGGATATGAGCGCTATATAAGAAGCCACTATTATTATTATTAAATAAACCAATCCTGCTGGGAATTACTTTGATTTAAAGCTTGCATTGATGTAAAGGTTAGATATGTGTAAGTGAAAGAGTTGGGATTTTCTTTTTTTTAAGGATAAGAAAGGAAAAAACACTATCACCTGACACTTTGCAATAGAAAATATATAAAAAACCCACATGTTCAGATTGATTGTATTGTAATCTTGAAGAACAACAATTACATCACCAGGGATGAGAAATTTCAGACTTTTATCTGAATTGAGATTTTTTAAAGTCTGTCTGTAGTGTAAACAAAAATATGCTGTAATTTTCTTGAAATAAAATAAGTCAGGCTCTTTGATCTACTTTACTAAGGATACTGTTCCCAAAAGCTCCAGGGGTTACCAAAAGATGGAAATGCCATCATTTCAATGTACCTCTTAAAACCTGGATCCCAGTTTCAGACTTTTCTTATCGGCAATAACTCTCTCATCCCTGCATCTCCTGTCTCATTGAATATCCTCAGAAAATGTGAAATAATTTGTAACAGTTGGAAGGAAGGGGTAGGAGGATTTTGTGTACGTGTGTGTGAACGTAATATGTTGGGAAAGTTCAAGCTTAATATAAGGTCGATAGTCTAGAAATAAAACGAATGTATTTGGGAGGAGTCACTGACGTGATTTCCACGCAGCGAGGGAAAAACTAGAGAGCTGAATATAAAGCTCGGACTTTGTTCCACACCGGTGATACCATGACATTAAGAAATGACTCATTGCCCTCTTTTTTTTCTTTCTTTCTTCTACTTTCTCCCCCCTCCTCCTCCTCCTCTCTTCTGCTTCCACAGGTTTGATCAGAATCAGTCAATTATTGTCAGTGGGGAGAGCGGGGCAGGCAAGACAGTATCGGCCAAGTATGCCATGAGATATTTTGCCATGGTGGGCGGATCTACTGCCGAGACACAGATCGAGAAAAAAGTGCTGGCGTCAAATCCCGTGATGGAGGTAAGCCTCAAGTACCCCCGTAATTTCAATCTCGAAAGCTTGCTGCACTTTTCCAAAAGGTCATCGGAGGAAAGTTTGAGGGGAAATTTGTGTGCATTGCCACGATCATGAATAGATTCGAACTGAGTTGATGTAGAAACTTTTCAGTTGGTCGTCTCAACAAAGAGAAAAGGCACAGTGTGTATATAACTGTGCTTGTAGGATTGGGCATCAGAATAATGTAGTTAATTAGTTCTTAACCCTAATCACCCTTGACCCATCAAAATCCAAATGCATGTTTTGTTTGATTCTGTTGGATTCAGTACTGCACTATCAAACTGGACATTGAATCAGGTATACATGTACATGTACATGTACTTCAATAAAGAGTCCAACAGTTTTGGTGTTGAGTTACCAATTGGATTTGGAAGTATTTTTAGAGTGAGGAAGGACCCAAGTAGAACAAACTTTGAAAGGTTAACAAAGAAAGGTTAAAGTAGCGCATTTTTAGAATTAGATATATTCATCTACCCCGAGTCAAAACAATGTTTCTCCGTGCATTGGAACTTGAACTGTTTTCTGCAGCATTTTGTTTTAGCTAGAAGAACAGAATTTGTTGTCAGTTTATGTAACTTATTATGCTGTCATCAAGCCATGAACGAGTTTTCTGTCCAATCAAAGTACCCCAAAGTGCCAACTGAGCTCAAATCAAACTTTCTCTGTTTTACCAAAAACCACCAGGCCATCGGAAATGCAAAGACAACCCGCAACGACAACAGCAGTCGCTTTGGCAAGTACATCGAGATCAGCTTCAACAACCAGCACCACATCATTGGCGCTAACATGCGGACGTACCTCTTGGAGAAATCACGCGTCGTCTTCCAGGCTGAGGAGGAGAGGAATTATCACATCTTCTATCAGCTGTGTGCATCCTGCAATCTCCCTGAGCTGGCTGCACTCAAACTGGGTATGAACTGAGGGCTTTCAGGTTTTTTTGAAATTATTTTATAGACCCCTTGTTTATAAAAAGAGTGACTTTGTATAATCCAGGACCTTTCTGGCAGGCAAGATACTACAGTGGCCATATGGGAAAATGTTCTATTTTTTTAAGTCATAATTTCCACATTATTTCAAAAGTTATAAAAATAACAGCTGAACAAGTTTTAAGATGTGCAACCTTTCTTCACATCAAAAAGAACCCACGTACATGTATTTGTATAATGTAAGGCTCTGTCGTTCTGGTCTGAGGCGGGATGTGAACTTGGGTCCCCCCAGTTCCCCTCACTCACTGTTGTAAAATCTGTTGCCTTTTAACTTACTTTGCACAGACAAAAGTATAAGTTTAATCAGTGTTACAAAACCCACCAACTTGGTTGAAATTTTGAGCTACAAGGGCTTGTCCACATTCCAGGTGTCCTTGTGTATAAACTACACATTTTTTTGTAAATGACTTTGAGCAAATCACTTTTTTCCATAAATACTCTGTCTTATAGGATGAAATTTAAGAGAACCCAGGTGTAGACTTCACAAAGAGCTAAGATTGATCTTAACCGTGTATCGTTCTTAATTGCTAATCAATTTGGATCTCACAAGATAGATTGACAACTCATCCTAAGATGAATCATGGCTCTTTGTGTAATTGAGCCTTGGAACACTTGTACAGGAAGAGCAGGGTTTGGCCCCAGTGTTTCTGGTTCCTGTAACAAGCACCCCTTGATTCTCAGATTTAGTTCAGCTTCAAGCGTCTTTGTTTTAAAACGGAAAAAAGCTGTCCAGCTTGTTTGAGTGAGTAAATGATATTGGTTACATCCCAACTACAGTGCAAGTTAACTATTTTTCTGTTGAAGCTCTTTCACTGCAAAGTTGGTATAAAAACACTAAACCTCCAGGACAATTTTTCTGCCAAAATATCCATGATTTTGCAGTTGCAGTTGATGGGACTGCAAAATGGAAACTATGGCACTGGCAAAGTCTGTACGAAGTAACTTCAGCCATGGCTATGCATGGCCGTTGGTTGCTTTTCATTGATCTGTCTGTAGCCACTACCGAAGCGGCTACATGTGAAATTCAGACACGGTCAACTGCACATTCAGCAGGATTCTCCCCATGCACAAGCTAGCGTTTCGGACTGATACGCCAGAATTGCGTGCCGATACGCAAGACCAAACCAAAAAATAAATAAATACAAAATTTAATTATGGTAATTTCACAAAAAAGATCAAGAGAAAACCATTTAGAATGCTTCAGATTGCAAAGTAGGGCTTTTAAAATCAAGACAAACACCGAGTAAATTTTTTTCTGAAGACCTTGTTTCAATTCAGAGCACTTTGGCCAAACATTGAAAAATAATATAAAACAAAATTGAAAAAAACCTGGGGAGAACCCTGATACACATATAAATTTGAAAACAAAACTTTTGAAACTGTCCCAGGTCTGCAGGAATACTACATATATACTACTATATTAAAATTACACAGCATCCTCCCTACATGTGTGGCACAAGTCCAAAAGGTGACAACCCCATGCTTAAGGCTGTCTGTACACACAGTGGATTTGCAGCGTAGCCAGAGTTAATAGATACCACATGTCTTTCTATTCTATGGGGAACGTTTTAAAAACTACTGCAAAAGCAGAGCAGTAAGCCATTCAACCGATTGAAATGACTAAGTGAAATCTTTTAAGGGTGAAACATTATTATATTATTATACATTTCTGGTAATAGAGATTAGGGCTCTCACCATGCATAAGCTAGAATCGGATTGAATAAGTACATGCCGACATGCGAAACTTTTAATTTGTTTATTATATTTGTTTAGAGATTTTAGATCAAATTCATGAAAGTCATCAAATGAAATAATTTAAAATGCTCCAGGTTGCACAGTAAAGCTATTAAAACCAAACATGTAAAACATTTTCTTTGGACCTTTTTTCACTTCAACTTGCTTCAGACAGACTTTCAAAATTTTGGGTTCTGAATTCTTGGGGAGAACCCCGGAGATATATGCAAAACCAGCAGAATTGGGCAGGGGGTCAAATGTTTGTATGAGCTAACGGCAGATTCGGGAAAAGCAGTCAAATTTCTTTACAGTGCCGTCAGTGGAACTTAATCTTTGAGAGGGCAAGGCCATCGTTTTACAAAGGGCAATTCCATTGGGAAGTCTTAAAGTCTGTGGGAAACTTTGGAAAGGGCACCAAGGCCAAGACAAGGGCAACAGAGGCCATGGCCTCTGTGGCCTCCCCGTAATTCTAAGCTTGCAATGTTTCACATATACTCTCCGTGCAATTTCTCAGCTGATTTCCTCAATTTTTGTTTTTGTTTTGTGTGCCATAGAAACTTGAAAAACACTAACAAGTACTCATAACCAAGGCAACTCATTTGTTGGTGTAAACTTTTTTTTTTTTTTAGCACCTTGGGTCGGATTCTATGTGTAGATCGTTTGTATCATTCATTCATCATGAATGTCTTGGTGACAGACATGGTGCACTACAAGTATTCACAATTTATTTTAGTGTTTATTATTACAATTTAAAAAAACAGTTTTTTAGATACTGACATACGGTTTACATGCATGCGCACGACCAGTTCTATCGGATTTCGCAAAATACGTCAGGGATTTCGCAAAATACGTCAGAAACATTCACAAGACAACACCTTAGGTTTTATTGATGTGGGGAATCCAGCTTTAAGATTTGCTGACACAGAGGGAAGCATTGATATGCAAAATGTCAAACGGATGTTGAATGGTTTCCTCAAGGGTTGCTTTATGGCCCCAATCCAACAGACTGTAGTGGTGGACGATTTCCTGTCAGCCCTTCCTTAATTACAGGATGGTGGAAATGTCAAAAGCATTTCCTTCTAGTATAATACTGTGCTCAATTTCATAAAGTTGTGAAGTTGTGAAGCAGAAAATATTGCCCAGTGATTTAAGTTGGTAAGCATAAATATAGCCGGCCGCCAGTCACATTAATGTGAATTACATAGCGTTTTGGCTGGTTGCCAGTTTCTGCTAAGCACAGACATATTTTGAAGTCAATGACTGTATGACACCTACAATTATCACAAATTGCATGTTTATTGATTGAATCTTATGAAACGTCTTTGTGTATTAAACACTACATTTGTTTGACCTTTTGGGCTACAATAGCCAACAAAGATGAAAGTATACTTACCAAGATTATTGGTTGCAGAGATAAGACTCTTCATCGTTAATGAAGTAGTTCTTACAGGTGTCAATTTAGCTGGAAATCTGACCTCTACCAGTTTAAAAAAATAAAAATAAATGCAATGTCAATTTTCGACCATTGTGGGCAAACGTTTCCGACACAGGCACAAGATCAATATGCAAGTTATGTCTCCTACATTGTATGTTTACCGAGCAGTGTGTGTATTGTTCTATTAAGTGAACACATTGCAGCTTGAGAAAATGTGAGGCCAAATAAAGCAATGAGCATCTTATACCGACACATCTTTCGACCAATACTTTTAACCATGTTGTGTGAAGCAGAGGTTTTTTCCGTGTTCAGCGGTTTTTTAATAGCTCAAAAATTGCTCGCTAAGTGCGAAAAAAATTGACTGCCACATGTAAGGAAAAAAAACAACAACCCAGAATACAAAATAGGTCAATACAAAACAAAGATGCAAGTCATAAATGTAAAAAAAGTAGGTTATTTTTTCCTTTGAGCTTTTGTGATTGCTGGACGTGCAGCTTTTGCTCCTCTGAGAAATTGAATTGGCCCAGACTGATAGATGAACTTGTCAATTATCAAGGAAACGAGTCTGGCACAATGGGAGGAAATCATCTGAGGTTTTGTTTCTTTTCTTTAATCTTTTTTCGGTTGGGAACAAGTACATGTGAGGATAGTTCTAGACTAGGGTGTTGCTGATAAGGCTATGAGTTGAACTCCTTACAAGTCGTTAAAGAGGATTTCTTTATTGATGTTGTTCTTTTCTGTCCTTAGAGACAACTTGGTTTTTTGTCAGTGAGTTGGTGGAAGTGGTGGGGGGGGGGGGGGGGGGGGAAGCAGAGCTCAGGTTAAGTGGGGGAAGCAGAGCTCAGGTTAAGTGGGGAGAGATTGGAATGGGGGAAAAACTTTGAGGTTAATTTTGGATATACAGATCTTGAGTTTAATTGTTGTAGGAAAACCTTAATTTTCTTCAGGAAAGGGCATTGCCATCAGAAGTTTTGGAAATATATTTTGAGTAGGGCACAATGGCCAAGACTGGGCCGTGCTCTACCAGCTCTTTGTGTCATTCTGTCGCATTCTTACCCCCACCCCTCTCCCCACACACAGTTGTCGACTCTGTATCGAAGACTTCTCTTTGTTCTCCCATGGTTTGGGCTTAAATGTTTTTTTTACACAAATGTGAAGCAAACTTGTCCTCGCTTTGTCAAAATACCCAGATCCCTTTTGTTAGAGTCTTCAGTTTCAATGGGTACACGCCCTCATGTTTGTCGACCCAAATTCTTCCAATGTTTGGATTATTTTTAGCGATATCCTTATTGGCCTCGTACAAGAAAGCAACGAGAGGCGTCAAAACACCCACATCCTTTTTGCTATAGTCCTCGGGTTCAACAGGTAGACACAACTAGGAAGTGATTGGAAACTGTATTGTTTTGAAAAGAGCTTAACAATCATTTATAAAGGGAGGCAACACCTTAACAAATTTGCCTTGTCCATTTGATGAGTTTTGGCTGTAGTGAACTTTGGTCCTGGGTATGGGGTTTGACTCAATGATAAATAAAGATGTAAAAATGATGTCAATTCTGAATTTTGAACATGTTCATTACTCTATCTTTTGAATGACATTAATGACAAAATCTTAGAGGTAGTTTTGCTGGATAATATTTATCTGGGCCGTTTATTTCATTCCTTTAACCATCTCAGCTCCCTGGGGAGTATGTAGCAAAATCAGTAGCGCATCAAGCTTAATTAATTACAAGAACCATCTCTGCCCTCAAAGTTATCCAATTTACCCCTGAGTGAAGAGGAGCAAGTAAGTGATTTGCTCAAGAAAACAGGTGTCATGACCAGGATGATGGATCCGATGACTTGGCCACCAGACCTCGAGAGGATGCTCTTGACAGCTCGGCCACGACGTAATTCTGAAACGGTAAAGATGTCTTCGGAGTTAAAAACTTCAGATAATATGAGGAGTGGTTCCCCTTTGTTCTCTGTCAAGGTCACCTCTTCGGTTCAGAAAACAAGTCTTGATTCCTCCCTGTTTGTATATATATTTATATTTGTCATTTTTGTTTTGCCCAGGTCACCCTGATGAGTTTTTCTACACCAGCCAGGGAGAGAGCCCTACTGTTAACGGTGTTGATGATGCAGTAACATTAGAGGAAACCAAAGATGCCCTGACCCTACTTGGTAAGAATGGTGCTCTCAGAACTAAAAGGCTGCTTATGCACAAAGCTTAGCAAAATCTGTACCATGTGTAGTTTGTCCCTTGTTTTCCCATAACATTTTATTTTATTTATTTTTTTCTCCTTCAAAGTTCAAATATTGTGCCTTCATTGTGATGAATTTAAATGGTTAGAAGTTGAAAGGACTGTTTAGCAAAATTGGTGGATTCCCTGACGGGTTTTTTTCTGCTGTGGAAAAATATTGTTAAGGTCGAAATTACCATATAAATGACCTAAAGGACCAACCACCCTTGGCTCTTTGATTTTAGTACAATTGAATTCCAGCATTCGCCAGAAGACGACTAGAGTATACTGGTTGAAACAGCAAGTTATAACCGGCTCTTCTCAGAGCCACCACAACTCACAAGATGTTTATGTACATGGTGTCACCTTACAATTGATTTCCTTGTTTCTGGAAATGCAGGTTTTGTTATTATAATAGAGTCATGGGTTGTATAGAAACCAAGATACTGAAGAAAAACAAAAATGACTTTATGACGGCCATTGTGAAAAACTGCAAGATGGCCGTCATGCAAAAGCAAATTGAAATGTTGATTTTATGATTGATAAAACCAATTAGTTTCCCAAAATGTATATACTGGAAAATCCTTTTGAAAGTTTAACAAAATATCATAACAAGCAACACTCTTACATTCTGATTTGTGTGGGGTTTTTTTTCTCGTTCTGTTTCAAAAGGTTTTCAGCAAGATCACATCAAACAGATATTCAGAGTAGTTGGTGCCGTGCTACATTTTGGAAATGTTGAAATTGCTCCAGGAGAACACGAAAGCAGTAAAATAGAAGTAAGGTTTATGGCAAAGTAAACTATTGGTATTTTGTTATTTAAAAAATGGATATGTTTCAATGTGAAAGCTTACTGGTTACTGACATAGAGGGCGGTGCACGACAGACACAGATGACAATTAAGCCCAGCACCCTCCGTGTTCTACCTCTCTGTGGAGCTCAGAGATTGAGGCCTGATATCTTGCATAATTCATTAGTCTCGGAGTATGATGTCAAAAGAGTTATTCAGACTTGGTGGTTGCTACATGACGCCCTGTGTACCAAAGAGTGAAATCATTGTGGTTGGACTGACACAAAGTCTATGTTTTTTCCCCATCTATACTAAAAGTCCCTTAATGTTTGTAAACATCAGGCGTACTGTGAAGTTTCAAGAATTTTCCAGATTGTTTATCTTTTTCTTGAAATCTCCTTGGAACCTTCAAACTTTCTTGCAGGGATTTACAGCTGTTAATAAAGGGAGAAAGAAGTAGTCCTCATTGTGTCCAAACCTGTAGTTTTGTATTTCTGGTGATGCACTGAGTCTGTAAACCTCCTGAATTGTAACATCTGAGAGGTTCTGGGTCTAGAATAAGGGGGAACCCAGGCCCCAACAAAGCCAATTTATGAAGGGGTTTCACAACCATCTTGGATTTGTCAAATCTTATTCCAGAAACATAAGAATGATCTGTTCAAAAATACTGTTATTACTATTATTTCTTCTTCTTTTTTTCCGTACAGAAAAACAATGAGAACCTGCTGGTGCTGTGTGATCTGCTGGGGATTGAGGAGGTGCAGATGAAGAAATGGCTATGCAATCGTAAGATCATCACCGTTAAAGAAATCCTGACCAAGCCACTCACCAGAGCACAGGTAAGGACATGGTCCATAACTTCTTCCGATAACGATTTAGGAATTCTCCGGGTCTTGTGAGATTTTGTAATGCAATTTTTACAGGCAACTTGGAGGCAGTCAATGACACTGCATGCAATAAGGAATATTTCTGTGGGACATTGTTTTTAACGGTGTCTGACCGTCCCTAAGCAACAAAACAAGATTTTGTTTTCCTTCTTGCTCTTTGGGCTGTATTAAAAGGAGAATGCGGAATGGATGTGCCAATATCAATCAACTATGCATGCTTTACCGTTTTGTATATTTCAACACAAATCTCTGTTTGTCCTTCGTAAGTTGCTCCGAAATCGCATTCGTCTGAAGAGTGAACAATGCTTTATCAAGCACCAAATCTATCATAACCTTATACTTTACTTTAATATCCTTGCAGAAAAACTAGGCAAGTGCCAGAACTTTGTGTCTGAAGGTTGTGGCTAGAATGCAAGACAAATGCGGCACCCCAGCTACATGTGTATTTAGCATTTATCCCTACAAGGGAGTTTCATACTACCAAAATTAGCATTCAATAATTATTAAATTAAAGTGTGTATCTCACCCAAATGTCAACCTTTGACAAAAGTAAAGAAGTAATTTGCAACATCATTGAAGTTTCTAGTATATCTCCTTGAGTGTAATAGATCGATCCACCAAGGCCCGCCTCCTTACGAGTCGACCAATCACGGCCGCGAAACCCGATCACCATTAGTGCAAAGATCACCAAACAGCTCAAATGGTGATCAGATTTCGCGGCTGTGATTGGTCAATGAGAAATGGGCGTGGCTTAATGGATCGGTGTATTGAAAATTATGCATTCGCCTTTTATTTAGAAAACTGTGTATTTTGGTTTTGTCCCCGCAGGCTGTGATTTCCCGTGACGCGTTGGCTAAGAAAATCTACTCTGAGCTCTTCACGTGGATCGTGGGTCAGATCAACAAGAATATCCAGCCGACGGCAAAGTCCAAGAGCTTCATCGGAGTCCTGGATATTTATGGGTAAGCGTTAGTGGTGGTGATGATGGTGTGAAAGGCTGCAATATGTTCTGTGACAGTGCTGATGAAAATGCTTTTATTGCCCGGCTTACTATTTCAGTCATGAGATTTGTCACGATTTTTTGTGAAGAATTGTACTGTGCAATCTCCATAAAATGCAAGATTTGATGTTCCCTTCCATTGAGCTGTGTACAAATCATGCCTGCAGGAACTCCAGGTGCTGTGGCTTTCTTATAAACATTTGATGTTGCAGGTTACTTGGTCTATAATTAGTTGATATTTTGCCATGAAGTAATTCCACGAGTAAGCGGAGTGCATATATATCAGTAAGGTCATCCAGTAAGGTGGACGAGACTGATTCACACGTACCTATGCTATTCCTGGCAGAGGCAGAAGGGGTACGTGCTTTGGCGTATCTTCAAGTTTGCCTCTAAAGTCTAAACTCACTCTTTGTGGGAAAGGTCATTACGTGCTATTATTTCCTGTGAAGTGTTTGTAGCCAATAGATCATTTTAGACCGGCTTGTTGATTGCTGTCCAAGTTTGCTGTTGAATTACAAAAAATAAAGTTCATTACGAATACTTCCCATCCCAAGTTGCCCTCAAATATAACATTTGCGTTGTCACCACCATCCCCCTACACTCGTCCCAGTTTTTAAACCCCAGGTGGCAAATAAAGCACCAAGTCAAGTAGAACAGGGGCATTCAGACTCAGTTATCTTGCTGACTAAAAGCCATTGTTTGAAAATCACTCTAATTTGCGAGACTGATTGTTGCTTTGACACTTTTGAATACAATTGGGTTGCGTGCTGGGCACAAAAGTTTTTTTCAACTCGGGCCGTATCCGAAATGGCGGCTACAGCTACTGCTACAAATGGCGGCTACAGCTACGGCTACAACTGTTACTAAGGGTGTTGCTAAGGACATACTGAACTTCAATGCACGATGATGTGGAAATCTATCCGAAGCCGTAGCTGTAGCCGCCAATTCGAACACGGTCTAAGTCTTAAATATTTTACACTTTAAAATAGTGTGGAGAACATTGATAGTCTGGGAGTCGGAAGATTGGCTCTCGTACATCCCCCAAAAGAAAATGCCAGTCACCAAATTGGCGTCCATGCATCCTCCCAGATAAAAAATGCCCAAGGTTGTTGTGCCACTGATGAAGTGATTACCAAGCATAACACAAAGAACCTTGCTCTATGGTTGATGGCAAAATTAATTAATGTACTCTTCCAGAAACCAATTATGTACAGTGTACTGCAGCTTTAACAAACTGAAAAGTAGTCTGGTAATGGGGGACAGGCTTCTGTTTCTACCGCGCGGAACTGTAATTACGTCCTCGGGGACAGTGTTTGGGATGAGACCTTTCTAGAGTAAACCGCCCCATTGTGCCTCAAGTATTGCAGGAACCTGATAACACTAGCTACAGTCTGTACTTGGCAAATTGTCATTAAATGGTTCTATTTTTGGTATAGGGGAATATGCTACACGTATTTTGAAAAGGTTTGATCTTACTAATTACAAACACATGTAGCGTGGAGATGAATGCTTTACCTTACATGCGGCGTTTGTTAATTAATGCCAAACTGCTGATACGACTTGTAGTATTACCCTTGATTTCTGTCAATTACCACATCATTGAAGCAAAACATTATAAATTAATGCTTCCGATGATGCACCAAAACTCAAAACTTGGCTTATTTGCTCATCAAATGAGTTCAGGAGCTTTCAAATAATACCCAATTAGGCAAAGTGATGTGAATAATACAGTTTAGGAACAGTTTCAGCATAGAGGTACTTTGAATTCAGTTTCAGCAGACCATTAGGTTTCGGCAGAACTTTCTTTTTAATCTGTCTCTTTCTTTCTCTTCTCATCCAGTTTTGAGATGTTTGAAATCAACAGTTTTGAGCAGTTCTGTATCAACTATGCAAATGAGAAGCTCCAACAGCAGTTCACACAGGTACATCCATCTATCTACAATAAGCCCCTGACTGGGCAAACAATTCTCCCAGACTCTGGTATGGACTAGAGACTTAACTGCATTGATCCATGGTTGATCAAAGTTTAGGAAGCAAAATCACTAAATACTGAACTCCAAAAGTTAGCTCAAAGGACACAACGCAATCTGTACATTAAATATAACTTTACAAGAAATTGTTTACAGACCTGAAGAAGAAAACAAAGGAAACTTGTGAGTTGGTTGACTGTGGTTAAGTACAAGGTTCTCTTCAAGTCATCAGATGAAAGAATGGCTTGAAGGGGACATGTAGTGCCAACTCACCAATTCCCCATCTCAAGGAAAATGCGAAAGGGGTGACATAAACCCATGGCCTATACATGTTGATAACTTGTTTGTGTTCTTTCTAATGAGAAACTTTGGAACACTAGGTGGCAGCAGACATAGCAGGGGTCGATTTCAAAAAGCACTAAGATTCATCTTAAGATGAGTTATCAGTATTACCATAGTGATTTGTATTGTGACATCACTCTTTGCTAAGCAACTACGATGGAGTTGCAGTTACGATCAATCTTAACTCTTTGTGAAATCAAGCCCAGGTATCAATTTCCATGTTGTACGTAGTTCTGAGCATGCACTCACTTCCAAGAAAAATGAATTTATCTGATAAGCTTGCTGCCAGCTAGAGTTCCCAAAAGGTACTCTCTTTCTTTCAAGAAGTAAAGTTAAAGATTTGCAGTATCACCGTTTAGTTTAGATTAATATACTAGTTTTTTAATGGTTTGGTCAGTGGTCTAATTTGTCTTCCTTTGTTATGCAGCACGTCTTCAAATTGGAGCAGGAGGAGTACGTAAAGGAGCAGATCGAGTGGTCATTCATTGATTTCTATGACAACCAGCCGTGTATTGATCTCATTGAGAATAAACTGGGTATTCTGGATCTACTGGATGAAGAGTGCATGGTAAGAGCCGCAACTCCCGCACTCCTTCCTGGGTCCAATTCCATAAAGCTGTTAAGCAGAAAATACTGCTTAGCAAGTTTCTTTGCTAAGCAAAAACAAATGAGTGGGGCACCGGTCGTAACGATGTAAACTTCATGGAATTTTGGCTGGTTACCTATTTCTGCTAGGCAAGATTTGTCGTCTGTGCTTAGCAAGTCTTTGTGCTTACAGGCTTTAGGAAATTGGGCACAGACCCTCTGTGTTTAACCCTTTCTTAACCCCCTCAATTGTTCCCTTTCAATTCAACCCCAAGCAGACACGAAGAAAACTTCTAACAATGTTGGATAATGGTTAACCTAATCTGTGGGTTCGATTTTACGCAGCACCAAGATCTATCTTAGATGAGTTGCCATCAAATGGTAATGCACAAAATAGACAATGAAGATAGTGGTTGCACTTAATGACTAGCTAATTACATTTAAAAACTGCATGAGCTTTCGCAGTGAAGTAGTTGTTGCTACGAAAGCTTTTTTTAATGTAATTAGTTAGTCATTAAGTGCAACCACTATCTTCATTGTTTTGTCTACCAGACTAACATGGCTATTTTATTATTGTTTCACAAAATGGACAGTCTTATTTGACAAAAAATTTTATTTGTGTTTTTCTTGTCAGATGCCCAAAGGATCTGACGAGAACTGGTGCCAGAAACTGTACAAGAGTCACACCAAGGCCAAGCACTTCGCCAAGCCTAGGATGTCTCAGAGTGCATTCATCATTCATCACTTTGCCGACAAGGTGGAGTATCAGTCAGACGGGTGCGTGGAGAAGAACCGAGACAACGTCAATGAGGAACACCTTAATATCCTCAGGGGAAGTCAGGTACCTAGACTCATTATCATCATACAATTGCATATTTGAATAAAAGGCCCTTTTTTAAAACCAAGGCTAAGGCTTAGGCTTAGGCTTAGTCTTAAATGGCTCCAGTCACCTGTTTGAAGCCCTGTACTGAAAGTGTACGTTTTGAAATTACTGGCGGAGCCTAAGCCAGAATCGAAGCTGAAGCCTTGGTTTGTAAAGGGTCATAGTTGAAACCACTTTAGATCATACTGGTCAAACAGTTTTGTAAAAACAACATGCAGGGATGTGATTTCTCCGTTTTTAACCGGAATTTTTTATTCCCCCCCCCCCCCCCCCCAAAAAAATCCAAACATATATAACGCCCCAGATTGCAGAGTAGGGCTTTTAAAACCGAAGATAAATATTATTAGGGGGCTTCGTGCTAGCAAGTTTTCAAGCTCGCAAGCTTTCGCGCTTTGCTCTCAGAGTTCAGGTTTGTTTTTAACAGCCTATCACATCCCTGAACATGGGAGAGTTGTTAGTGCTGTGCGAAGAGTTTGCCACGGAGAGGTCCTTCTCAAAGATAGTTGATATAGAAGGTTCATAATGCAGGCGGGCAGGTTGGCTTTGTGTTATCTTGCCCTGTCTTTCACTTCTGTTGACCCCCCGGTTCAAATCTCGTCTCGGACTGCATGTTTGCATGTGGATTTGGTTTGTTATCAGAATACAAGGGTTGACTACTACATCGATAAACTGTAAATAAATGCCCTCTCCATGAACACCTCTTGGTATATGTGTGTAAATTCATCCTCATTCTTACATCACACCCTGTATTAACCATTGTTCATAAATTGTTGCCATTTTAGTTTGAGTTCGTGGCAGACTTGTTCCGAGAGAAGAAAATGCATGAGTCGTCCAGAAAGGCCGTCGTCAAGTCTGGACATGGCCCGGCTATCAAGAGCCAGAAGACATTCAAATCATCCGTCGGCAGTCAGGTAGGATCTCTAGTGCTGTCATGCTGTCTATTTTGTAGTTTGATTTTAAAGACAATTGCTGGAAATTCTAATGGCATGATCGTCAAAATACTATAGACTGTGTAAATCATGCATTTATTCAAAAAAAAATTGAGAACCATGGGCGCCCAGGTTGTTGCTTTTAGTGTATGAAGGAAACAAACACACTTTAACATTCAAATACATTGATTGTTGTACAAAATCTCCCTGATTGCAAGATGCAAACGTTGGCAGCTCTGCAGTGCATTGGACTAAAGCTCAGACGTTCACTGTCAAGAGTGTGGGTTTGGGTCCCCGTCATGGCACTTATGTCCTTATGCTAGACACTTGTAACCATAGTTGTTTTGTCTTTCGGATGGGATGAGAAGCCATTGTTCCAGTGTTTTATGCAGTAAAAAAAAAAGAACCCAGTACCCTTATCGTTCAGAGAAGGAGTTTGCCCTGGTGTTTCTGGCTTCGTTGGCTGCAGATTTCGCCACAGCACCTTGTAAAACCTTTATAAGGTGCTTTATGGTTGAGTCTCATAATTTAAACATAGTTCTTCATACCTGTTGCTTTGAGAGGTATGTTTTGGTGTAATAAAGTGCCATATAGGAACTCTGTATCTTCTTCTTTTTATTATTCTTCTTCTTCTTCTTTATTGCAGTTCCGGGAGTCGCTCAAGTACCTGATGGAGAAGCTGAATGCTACAACACCTCACTACGTACGTTGCATCAAGCCTAATGACACAAAGGCTGCTTTTGAGTAAGTGTCCATTACTAATTACAAATATCAACATGGTAAATGGCCTATCACGGCCGAGCGGTCAAAGTGCACTGGACTCAAGCTCTGATGTTTCTGTTCAGCAGAGTGTGGGTTCGAGTCCCGGTTTTTAAAACTTGTGTCCTTAAGCAAGACACTTGACCATTATTGCTTCGTCCTTCGAATGGGACGTAAAGCTGTTGGTCATGTGTGTTGTGTAATGCATGTAAAAGAACCCAGTTTACACTTATGGATAAGAGAGGGTTTACCAGTGGTGTTTCTGCTGAATGCCTGACATCACCTTGTGAAGCCTCACAAGGTGTTACATCAAATATGGGTCTCATAATTTAAAACTTAAAAGACCTGTCTGGAAATAATTAATGATAAGTGCTTTGAGACACTCGTAGATAAAGCGCTGTATAAAATCTAGTTATTATTATTGATATTATTTCAGTGCTGAGAGTATTTGTTAACTCACTCCACTCTTTATTTGTTGTGAATTCTCAATTGGCGTAATATATTGACTGACCGTTCTCCCTCAATCCCCATTCTGGTAGGTTTGAATCAAAGAGAGCGGTAGAGCAGTTGAGAGCTTGTGGTGTTCTGGAGACCATTAGAATCAGCGCAGCTGGTTACCCATCCAGGTAAATGGTTTATCTTCACTTATTTGTCTGACATGTTGTCTTTTACAAATTGCATCCCCAATCCAGTCTCAAGTCAGAGTTGATTTTAGACTCTGACAAAGAGACGACAGACAAGGGAGCTGCTTAAGCAGAAAATATTGCTTAACAAATTTCTACTAAGCAAAAATGAGCAGGATACCAGTCACAAATGGTACACGTGACATGATGTTTTGGCTGGTAACCGAAATCCGTTAAGCATAATTGTGTTTGTGCTGAGCCACTTTTTGTGCTTAGGCAGCTGGATTAAATTGGGCCCTGACAACATCTCTAGATCCTCTTTCTGTTAGACGTTCTGTCTCTTCTTTAAGCCTCTTCCTCGGGTACTTTCATGGTATGTGCTCAGAAGGTCTCTCACTCGTTGTCCCTTCTCTACCCACCTTAACTCCTACACGTTTTGCCGTATCTTCTCACCCCTTCACTGTATCTGTTCCAAAGGCCTGACGGCCCAATTTCATCGAGCTGCTTAAGCAAAAAATATTGTTTAAGCATTTATGCTAAGAAAAAAAATAAGCAGGAAACCAGTCACAGGTGTTACACATGAAATGGTATTTAAGCTGGTAACCTTTTTTTGGTAAGCATGATTTTGTTGTGCTTAGCTAGTTTTTATGCTTAAGCAGCTCTATGAAAGTGGGCCCAAAGCTGTGAAATATTCTGCCAGCCTTTCCCTCGTACTGCTGCACTTTGGAACTCCCTAACTTTATCTTGTTTTGAGCCATCTTACAATCGATCACAGTTCAAGAGAAATGTAAACAGATATCACATATCTTCTCTCCCTGTTAACTTTTCTATCTTGTAACCTTCACCTCGAGTTGCCTTCAAGCCTTGTGTTAGTTTTTTTTTTTTCTTGAAATAAATAAATAAATAAAAAATGTATTGATAACTTTTTGGTTTACTGATGAAACTTAAGTCTTGCTATTAATTACCCCTGCCTCAAAGTGAAAACAGGGGGCTGCAATGATTTTTTTTAGAGCTGCTAATAAAAACATAGTTTGGCTAAGCACGCACAATGTTGCTTAGCAGAATAGATTGATCCATTAACCCTTTCAACTCGACCCTTCGTAAAATCGGCCAGCGGCGGCCGAAAAATAAATCACTTCTCATCGAACACCAACTGCCCCCTCTATTGGCCGAGTCATGCATCATTAGAAAGCTGAAAACATAAGCTTTCCAATGATGGTATGGTACCCTGTGTGCGACCTTTATAAATAAAGTTACGAAGCGAAAAGAAACCAGACTATTGCTTTGCCAAAAAAACTGGCCATGCGCGCGTCACCCGTGTTGTGTATGTCGACTTTGTGCAAATTCTGTTCTCTCTATCTCAAACAAAACGCTATATTTCAGCTTCAAAATGACTAAAAAGAAGCCTGAAAAGCAGTCAAATGTTATCCAACCTTCCAGAAGACAATTTATAGAGGAAGAACTTTTGGATTTGTTGGGTTTTGTTGATGAGAGCGACGAGAACGGCGATCTTGATAGTGGCGAAGAAGAAATGTTGAACGAAGGCATTGATCCAACCATAGACTCCTGCCGGCTGGTAAATTTTGTTTTAGCAAATGATTTGTAACACATAAAATGATTTGAAAAAAATATATTCCTTTATCTGTATAGGGAGATCAGATGATGGAGATTTCAAAAAATGGCACCAAAACAATTTCAGACATTTGGAAATTACAAAATTTACATAAATATGAAAAAATATGAGTTTTCAAAATAAAAATATGAATTTTAAAATGGCCATAATTTTTTTTCAAAACCTGCTGGGGGGTCAACAACTTGCTAAAAATGTAGCCCTATATGTAAGCTTTATAAATATGTATAATGTTAACAGGTTTCTGAGGGTTTCTGAGAAGTAAACCAGTCATTTTAATGACAAACCTGAGCACATGCAAAATTTCCCAAAAAGGGGTCGAGTTTAAAGGGTTAAGCCCCGCCTCCTTACGAGTTGACCAATCACAGCCGCGAAACCCGATCACCATTAGTGCAAAGATCACCAAACGGCTCAAATGGTGATCAGATTTCGCGGTTGTGATTGGTCAATGAGAAATGGGCGTGGCTTAATGGATCGGTGTATTACTTAATTAGCCAAAATGCTAGAAGTCTACTGTTGATGATCAGTTCCTGCTAAATTTCTCTCACAGAAGCAATTTTTTCTTCTTTTACTTGATGTTCCAGTTTGATGAAATTAGGCTCTAATGTATATCAATAGCGCCCTCTGGAGGGGTTTAGTTATAACTGTACAATTAGACTTTGAAGCTAGACTGGGGCAATATACACTGGTCTCCTGTCAAGCATGTGGTTGGCGCTTGTATCAATTTGGAGATGGCTTGTAGTTGTGTTAACCCTGTCAGCCCCAATGGTGACTTTAGTTGATTGTGCACTATACCCTGCTTGAGCCCCCAATGGCGACTTTAGTGCCCCAAGATAACGCACAAAAAAGCACTCAAGCCTGAGCACATAGGACATTTGTTAAAAAGCTGTAGTTTTGTCCATGTTCACCCTCCATACCCAAGCTTACCATCATTGGAAAGAGAAAGATCGGATCTTTCCAATGATGGTAAAATAAAAATGGGTTGTTATTATGCAATTTCTTCAAATTGGAGTGGAACGATCCGAAATGCCTAACACCTACACAGGCTTAGGAGCGCCATAAGGTTGTGTGCAAAAAAGTGATTGGATTTACAAAACACACTGAGGAAACAAAGACCAAGAACTTGGACATTTATTGGCCGATTTCAATGATTTGTTAATTATAAGAAATTAACTTCAATACGTAGGACAAAATAGTAGCTCTAAAATGAAATCTTCAAGGTAATAATAGAGTTTTTAAAATAGAACTTTGAACACAAGCTTCCTGTTGTGTGAGAATGTGTGCTTCACGCTTGAGTGGTCAAATAATGTGTGCTCCAGTGGTTGTTTATGCCAAAAGAACTTGGGGCTGAATGGGTAAAGCATCAAATGCGGATTGATGGTGCCAATAAGCAAAATGTCAAAGATCAAAGAAAGGCACATATTCATTGCTTCCTGGTAGTTATGTGTTGGTTGGCTTGGATGGCAGGTATATTGGTGTCATTCACTAGCCTCAAAATGATGAAATCTGATGTTCGGTACGAGTTGCTTAATCTAGTGGGTATGGCTGATACAAGCTGGTAATGATAGAGTATACAGACAGACAGACAGACAGACAGACATGATGATTAAGCCAAAGCCTGTCTTTAGGGTACTACAGGCACAGATTTCATTATCTTCCCTACTACTAGGCAGTTAGAGTAGATCAAACTTGAGCTAACTGAGACTATTGCTTTCATTGTGATGTTTAGGTGGACGTATGGAGAGTTCTTCACTCGCTACAGAGCACTCATGGTACCCAAAGAAGTCAATCGTAAAGATGTACGGGGAACCAGTGAGAAGACACTCAAGAGACTAGTATCAGTAAGTTGTTAATACAGCACATAAATTTGTAGTTTACATTCCAACCTGATTTACCTGTAGAATACCCCCCCCCCCCCCAAGAAAACTAGATGAATGTGGGTTGTATAATAGAAGTACATCTCTCCTCTTCAACAATGGACTCTTTTTAATACTCACTTACTCATCTGAGTACAGACCTTTGTCAGGGTAAGGTCATCTTGATTTTCTTCCATTCAAATCAATGTCACCAAACTGAGGCTGGAAGGAACAAAATAATCGGGTCACTTTTAAAAATAATGAAAATCAGTCTTCATGATTGATATGGTTGACAGGGGACTAGACAAAGATGGTGGCAACATGATGAAGGTGTATACTGGATGACAAGCAGAGTTTTATTCAAGCACTTTTCCAAGTAGTTTTCTTTGAGTATGTGTGCAACTCAAGTACAAGACAATGTTTTCATGGGTACCGTGTCAATTATGAGACTGTCTTCTGTGAGTACAAGTATGAGTAAACATGTATGAGTACAGAGAGGACTACTGAAATATGTGCATAAGTGCAAGTATTTCAACTCTGTATTAATGGAGTAACACAACCACCAAGGCTTGGATGAGTACAGTCTGTTATAGGGATTATGTCTACGCACCCAAAGAAAGATCTGTTGTAGTGCTACAGCAAAATCACGGACAGATTCTCCTCTCTCTTGTCTTCGCTGGAGAAACCTTCGCTGGAGAAACCTTCGCTGTAAACTCACTACTGGTTAATGCCTCTCCGTATGAAGATTTCAGATAGGCCAACACATCCTTCTCTTCAGCTCCAGTAGAGAAGAGCGCCTTTGCTTCAATTCCCAGACCGCTCCCTTCAAAGCGTTGCTTCTTGGACCCCTCAGCAGTATCACAATTACTTTATTTCCATCTCTATAACTTCACATACATAAGGAAACTTTTTGTGATTTAGTTCCTTTGATTTGATACTGTGGAATAAATATACATAAAACCTGAAGTCTGTTGATCTTCTAAATCGTGATTAAGGTGTATGGAATGTTCCAACTATTGACCCCTTGCACGCACATCTTACACGGTGAAGGTGCCATGCTCACCACTTTAAGAGTCAACACTAAGCGTGTCCTGCACCACGGCGCCTAAGATTGACACTCCAGGGACATCGACTCCCGAAATGGCCCAACCCAGATTATTGTGATGATGACGCCAGGCGAATTGGGTCAATAATAAGTCCTGAGATTGGGTCCTACAGCATCTTGCCTCTCATCGTCATGTTGGGAGCATTAACAAATTTGCAAACAGTTTATCAACAAAATTAGCCATTTAGATAGACAAACAAATTATTTCTGTTGTTGACAGGAAGGGTGAGGGAGGTAGACTGTCTCTGTGGAAGTTGACCTTTCCATCACCCTTTATGTCCACACCCATGTGATTATGAGACTTGGCTGTCTAATGTTACCCATTTCAGATTAGCAGCAGATGAGAGAAGATGGTGCTTTAAAGCGACAGTACATTGTTGTTTTTAGGACACAATGTGCTTTAAACCTGCTTCATTGGAGGGCAAGACTTATACAATAAATCAAGTTGCACATAATACAATGTTTGGAAACAATACAATAATAATGTTGAGCGTTGTGGCCGAGCGGTCTAGTTCACTGAACTTAAGTTCCGGTGTTGTTAGCAGCAGAGTGTGGATTCCAATCTCAGTTTTGGCACGTGTGTGTCACTTACACCATAGTTGAATCATCCTTTGGATGGGACGTTAAGCGGAAGGGCCTGCGTGTTGTCTAACGCATATAAAAGAGCCCAGAACCCTCATCGTGAAAGACAAGGGGCCTGCCCTGGTGTGTCTTGTATGGTTTGGCATCAAGTTGAGTGGGCACTTCGACGATTCACATAATAATTCCTTCTGAACAAATTCCTCACCAGCTTGTTTCTCTTTGTTCCAGCACCTTGAGTACCTCATCGGTAATAATAATAATAATAATAATAATAATAATAATGAAAACTTATAAAGTGCAAAAATCCACAAATGTGCTCATGGCGCTAATACAAACAAAAACATATACATATACAATAATCAAAATGGAAACTTAAGCCTAAGCTTTGAAGAAATCCAGAATACCATACATAGTAAAGAAATACAAATTAACATGTAAAAACAAGCCATTTACTCAAATACTTGTGGTTTTTTTTTCAAATTGGGCTAAAGAAACAGATGATTTTACTTGTGCTGTCAATTTTTTCCATAGGCGTGGTGCAGCATGCGAGAAAGATTGGTCTCTCCATGAATGATTGGATATTGGCTCAATAAGGAGGTTAGAGTTGTAAGGTCGGAGTTTGTCAGGAGGATCGTATCTGGTAGTTACTATAAGACTCCGGTATTTGTTATTATTACTTTATGACATCAGATTGCTTCGTTGGTCAGAGTGAGAAAGTCCAGTGTGGTTTCATATCCATGTCCTACATGCGTCATTGTAAATCAGCTGTTCAGCTTGTACCAAGTCGGCATCCGATTTGATCTTGATCATGAGCCCAAGACGGCTTAACAAGAATCTGGGAACGTCTGTGTTCGACCCAAGTGTGTGAGGATTGAGCCATTGTTTTGGCAGGGTTATCAAACTGGAAGTACATGTACGTCAAGACCAGCACGCTGGATTAGTGGGTTTATAAGTGGAGGTCATGATGGTTTAGTGATCTGTGACATTTCTAGTAGATATTCACCGTTTTTCTTAGAAATGGTTCTATGAAATAAGCCGGAATAGAAACCTGTTTTCCTCTGCACATTGTACATTTACGTCTGGAGAACATTCAAGAACCTTTACAAAGAGACTTCCTCGTAGTCGGAAGATGTAACAGTGTTGTGGGGGTGAATAATGCTGTCCAGACACATTCCATTAAAGTGAAACAGGGTTTCTTCAGTTTGTGGGTGTGTGTGTGTGTGAGAAGATATAAAGACTATTTGTTTCCTCTTTTGCATTTTCGGTCTCTTAGTGTTCTTTGTACTTGCTTTCTTGTTTCAGGGTCTTTGTATCTTGACTCCGTATCTTAACTTTTTTGTCTCCCTGTTTTTATTTCTTTCCTGTTTGTATTTTTTGTCTCTATGTAAAATTCCTTGTTTTTAGTGTTTCCATTTCTTATCACAGTGTTTCCATTTCTTATCTCAGTGTTTCCATTTCTTGTCTCAGTGTTTCCATTTCTTATCTTAGTGTTTTCATAATTTGTCTTAGTTTTTTCATTTTTTGCCTGGATGTTTTTGCAGTTTTTTCATTTCTCGTTTTACTGTTTTCATTTCTTGTGGCTGTTTGCATTTTTGTTTTTGTCTCGGTGTTCACATTTCTTGCTAAATATTTTCTGTTCCTGTCTCAGTGTTTTTGGTCTTTCAATTAGTGTTTCTACATCTATGTCATTGTTCGATTCCACATCCCAGTCCTGCGAATTTGCAATAGGGTTTCAATCCATTAATAGAACCTCTCCCCCTCCCTTCCCCCAACCCCTCTGTTCTCCATTGTCAGGGATTTTCTTCACACCTCACTCCATTTCTTATCTCAGTGTTTCCATTTCTTGTCTCAGTGTTTCCATTTCTTATCTTAGTGTTTTCATAATTTGTCTTAGTTTTTTCATTTTTTGCCTGGATGTTTTTGCAGTTTTTTCATTTCTCGTTTTACTGTTTTCATTTCTTGTGGCTGTTTGCATTTTTGTTTTTGTCTCGGTGTTCACATTTCTTGCTAAATATTTTCTGTTCCTGTCTCAGTGTTTTTGGTCTTTCAATTAGTGTTTCTACATCTATGTCATTGTTCGATTCCACATCCCAGTCCTGCGAATTTGCAATAGGGTTTCAATCCATTAATAGAACCTCTCCCCCTCCCTTCCCCCAACCCCTCTGTTCTCCATTGTCAGGGATTTTCTTCACACCTCACTGAAATCCGAAACGGAACCTCTGAGCCTCGATAATACTAATCTCCATATCCCTCTGCCCCTCGATAATACTAATCTCCATATCCCTCTGCCCTCCTGTCTACAGAATAAAGGAACATCAAGGGCATCACTATTAATAAATAGCGCTGTGCACTCCGTTATTAATATGCCAGCTTCCCAGCTATTTTCAGATCTAGCCGAATGGGTGATGGTGATACTTTACAACTCGACTACAGCCCCCCACCCCCCAGCCCCCCACCCCCCAGCCCCCCCCCCAAAAAAAAGAATAAAACAAGTAATTTTTGTAAAAATTGAAAACAAAATTAAACAAATTTAAATTATTGAATAAAATAACAAAATAAATAAAGAATAAAAATATATATTTTTTAAGGGAAAATCAAAAGTTATGATGTTACACTTTGGAAATCATAGCCCCTTGTTTTGAATTTTACACATACTTTCCCACCTGCTGTTTTCCTTCTTTAATTGAGACATAAGACCTATAAAAAAAAATTAATAATAATAATAAAAAAATTAAAAATAAACAAATAAATAAATAAAGAAACAAATAAATAAATAAATATATATGAAACCAAAACAAGCTTGCTCTAAGCCGTGTACTGTCCAATTTTTAACCATCCTCATGATCCATCGATCACGGTCGAGATCAAACATACTCGGTTACGCCACCCTGGTTTATCTGCCATAGCTTCTTTCAGGTCTTTGTAACTGAGTCCGGTGTCTTTGAGCATTTTAAACATAACACTCTCTAGATCAGTTGCCTTTCAGAATTTCTATGCAGAGTATAGAGTGTTTTGTAGTTGAAAAATTTATTCCCTTAGAAAAAAATTCTTTTTTTCTCTCAACATATAAATGGAATTAATTGATATTGTTACATTAAACAAAATTTATAATGTTCTTGTTATGTTTAATGGCATTACCTTTTTATTAGGTAATTTTTATTTGTACTTTTTTCATGGATGAAATTACAAAACTCTGCAAGTGTGAAAAATTCTTTTAGTGATTTAGTACTTGCGCCAACATTAAACAATAAGTGATATTTCCAAATCAGCAATTGTGAGAATTTTTAAAAACTTTTATTTTAATTATTTTTCTACAGGACCCCGACAAATATCAATTTGGCAAAACCAAAATCTTCTTCCGCGCTGGCCAGGTTGCCTACCTAGAGAAACTACGGGCCGATAAGTTAAGGGCGGCGTGTGTCCTCATGCAGAAAACTGTCAGGGGCTGGGTACAGAAGAAGAAGTACAACCGTCTCCGCTCCTCTGCAGTTATCGTGCAAAAGATCGTACGAGGATTCCTCGCCAGAAGGTTTGTGTATTTCTGTTTTTCTTGTTTTGGTTTTGTTTATTATTC
Source organism: Leptasterias polaris (assembly GCA_037783415.1). Taxonomy (NCBI): domain Eukaryota; kingdom Metazoa; phylum Echinodermata; class Asteroidea; order Forcipulatida; family Asteriidae; genus Leptasterias; species Leptasterias polaris. The sequence goes on from JAZGTN010000170.1 coordinate 1,019,933, forward strand.
ACTGGAAGACTCCGGAGTGACAAGTGGAAGCAGAGAACAAGGTAATTTTTTATTCTTACATGGGCCCTTTTTCAAACCACGGTTTCGGCTTGGGTTCTGGCTTAAGCCCCTGTCAGCCAGTTTGATGCTTAGGGCCCAATTTCATAGAACTGCTAAAACACAAAAAGTAGCTAATCACAACAAAATCATGTTTACCAGAATAAGGTTACCAGCCAAACTGCCATGTCACATGTACATTTTTGTGACTGGTATCCTGCTCATTTCTGCTTAGCGGACACTTGTTAAGCAATATTATCTGCCTAAGCAGCTCTATGAGATTGGGCCCTGGATTGAAAGTGCACGCATTTTTAATGAACGGATGGAGCCACAGCCTAAACCGTGTTTTCAAAAGGGGCCAACATCCTGAGCAGCAGCACATTTTTCCATGAGCAGCATCGCCCAGACCCATGCAACTCATTTTGGATTTTTGTTTACATTTGGTGAATTGCATCCCTGTTTTTGTATGGCAGTGGATTTACTCGGTATCTCTGCTGCCACCTAGTGTTTCTCATAAGGGTCATATTACTGCGTAATTGTGAAATGTTTTGAATCTTAATCTCTTGTCTGCAATGACATCATAGTGTCTACCTTTACCGTCACAAGGCAACCAGAGTAATGCATTGAGAGTTATAGTCAACACTCTATCTATCTCAAGCAGTAAGACGTAGGCAAGCAGAACCCCATATTATACACTGATGGCGCTCAAGGGGTTAACAATTGTGTCACAGGGTTCCCTTGTTCCTGTATGTATAGTTACTCTATCAACAGAGATAAGGGGAAAGAAATGGGAGAGGGGGGACCTCCCTTTCCTGATACATCTCTTGTCAGGTATATGGTTACATGCGCAAAGTTGGCTTCAACCCAACTTGATGTCCATGTACAGTCTGCACACTGTACATCAATGTGTTAAGTCACCAGTAGAGCATAATAAAGACATTTGGATTTTCAACAGCTGAATTTGTTACTTTATTATAAAGCGGCGTTTTTAGAGGGACTCACCCGATTTTGTGTTGGTCATACAGGGACATTTCCTGCAATTTATTTATGCGATTTCTTGGTTGAAGCAGTAGAGGATGTTGTCAGTCATTGCTCGTTAACATGTACATGTAGCTGTTACATGTAGCTGTTCCGACAATTGATATTGCTTGAAAAAGAGAAAACACTGTTCCCTCTGCAGTTTGTGTTTTGAAATAATGTTTTTGAGCCATTATATTGTTAATCATCTCCATCATTTGAAAATAGGATGCAAGGTTTGGATGATGGATATAGATAAAAAAGTACTAAAACAAACTATAATAATACCATGTTATTCTCTTTTTGAAGAGTTGGTGACTCTTTTAAAAAAAAGGAGGTGATTATTTTGTTGTCAATGTTTGACTAGTGTGCTGTAGTGTGCACCAGAAGACAACCATACAATTGTTAAGAACAAACCATGTGGCTCTTCTAAAGCCTTATCCGAATTGGTGGCTATGGCTACGGCTACAACTGTTGCTGAGGGTGTTGCTAAGGACATCCTATCCTTCAACACGTGATGACGCGGAAATCAAGCTGTAGTCGTTGCTGTAGCCGCTATTTCGGACACGGCCTTAAAACCACCACCTTTTCTTCAACAGATGAGGTGCTTTTCTTAAAATCTAACGAATTGTTTTTATGTAAACACTGAGACAAATATCTCTTTCTGGTATTTTTTTAGTAAATACCACTTTCATTTTTATACTTTTATGTGGATAGGCTTACCTTACACATTCGCCGTACAAATGCTGCCACCCGCATTCAGAAGAGATGGCGTGGGTACAACCAGCACCAGAAGTACCACCACATCCGCAAGTCCATTATTACAATCCAGGCCTTTACGCGGGGGACGTACGGCCGACGCCACTACACCAAGGTGCTGCGGGAGGCTAGGGCCACCACGATCCAGAAGACGACACGGGGCTGGCTGGCCAAGAAGAAGTACCATAAGACGAGGAAGGCCATCATTCTCATCCAGTGCTGCACCCGTAGGATGTACGCAAAGAAAGAACTCAAGAAGCTTAAGGTAACCTTGGCCATCTCCCTCAAGGGATTTATTACTAATCCTTCCTCTGAGGGATTTATATCACTAATCCTTAAAATCCTTCTCTGTGTATAAAAAATATTACATTTATTTCCATCCTGAACAGTACATAACAGAATGCAAAAGACAAATATTGTGGAGGCACAATCCGGAGTGCCTTTAAAAGAGAAGAGAAAATAGTTAATTAATTATACAAATAATTGATCAGTTAAATTATTAAGACAAGTCAAAGACAGACACGGGGACAATTGACCTGGCCATAAATGAATTAAGATAAGTGGCGACTAAATAACTGTAAAGGAAAAGTCAATCCGCCATCACTCTTCCCTTCCATGTGATTGGACTCACGACCTCAAAGCTATCTAACTGTAGGATGATTATTTTCATGATCATAGTACAAAGCTATATGGTGAGAAGGCATTATATACATAGTGTTGACCTGTGAACCAAATACGTCCACACTCTGTAGGATCTTGGGACATTCTGTCGACTTAACACACATCCACACTTGCTTTTCATGAATTCGAAAATCTTATTTCTCTTGAAAATTTGCTCCGGTATGCTTTGTTTAAAGCAGGGATTGAGGTTCATATTTTGGGCTTTTAGACCCTTCCCCCCCCCCCCCTAGAATATCCCAAATTGAAACGCATTATTTGGATTGTGCCTGTAGAGAATATGAAAGATTCACCCTCTTTCGTTGAGTTTGATGGCCAAGCAGTTTGGTAACCTGGACTCAACCTCTGGTGTTCACTGTCAGATTGTGGGTTCATGGTCCCCGGTCATGGCACGTTTTTTCCTTAAGCAAGACACTCGACCATAAATTGCGTTGACCATCCGATGGGACATAAAGCCATAGGTCCTGTGTGTTGTGTAAAGAACCCAGTACACTTTCCCCCGGTGTTTATGCCATGTTTGGCTGCAGATTGCACCTCATCACCTTGGAAACATTTACCAGGTGCTTCATGACGGGTCCCATACTTCAAACAAAGCTCTTCATACGTGTCCTAAACATAATGAGCATTTTGATACGCCCATATGGTGTGATAAAGCGCTGTAATATAAGAACTGTGAATTAGTTTTGCAGTTAGTTTGATCTAATCAGATATTCACCATAAAAATAAAAATCTATTTTCATCATTGGTTGATCCTACAGTTTGATAACTTTGAGGTCATCAGTCTAAATACAGGGAAGGGAAGAGTGACCACAAATTGACCTTTTCCTTTAAGAACTGGATCAAGATGTCACTCATGACCCGGGAAGTTTATTTTTACCCCTTGGTGCCCTCAGCATGGTAGTGCTGGAAATTGACTCTGCAGTCCAAGGAATATTTGTCCACTGACACTGCCTGTAATGTATAAGTCATTTCCCCCCAGGCCCCCACCCCCCTAGATACACCCTACCACCCCCACACACGCACACTTTGTCGCCCCAATAAACTAATGATGTATTTTTGTTCTTCCATTGTTTGGATTTGGTTTGGACTATAAACGAAATCAAACCAAGGACTTCCTTGGTCTGTTAAACCAACTATATCCCTTTTGTTAAAGTCTGTGTGTCAATGGATAGACTCACTCACACCAAATATGCATCCCTGTAGAGAACTTTCCTCAGAGCTGCCAACTCTCCCTGATTCTGCAGAAAGTTCCCTGAAAATAAAGCAATCTTTCCATGTTCTGATGAACAAACTTGACAATCTCCCTGATTATGGAAACCTTTTCACGATTATATTGAATGTAATTATAAATATCTCCCTGATTTTTGTACAAAATCTCCCTGATTCTGAGATGCAAATGTTGGCAGCTCTCCTTTGTCACTGTACTAAACATCCTTTCATAGACTTTGTACACAACATTGTCTGTGGAACAGCCCTCTCTTTAGAATCCCCCTGTGCAGAAATGTTGTTCTTTATTTCTTCGGTCTCCTTAAGGTACGGAATATAAGGGGGGAACTCTGGTACTAAATTCTAGGTGGACCAGACTGCCCCTTAACAAAGTTTTGTTGAAAAGTGAAAAAGCAGGGGGTTTTGTGTGTGTGTTTGTTTTGCCAACCCCCTTATGAATAGTTTCATGCATCAAATACCAAACCTGCAATTGACTTTACAAAATGAAGCCACTAGCTGTTAAAGGGTGTGTACAATATTGGCAATTGCAAAAGGCCTGTATCCACACTTGATGTGACCTAACATATACATGAAATAACAAACCTGTGAAAGTTTAAGCTCAATCGGTCTTCGGAGTCATGAGAAAACATGGAAAAACGCCATTATATGTTTTAACTTTTTTTCAAACATCGGATTTTATCCTGCAGGATAAAGACTATTGTTTTACTCATTTCCTAAAAACTATGGCATTTCAAGCAAAACTATTTCAAGGGAAGTTTTCCACCATGACCATCTTTATACCATATAAGTTATGTGCAAATCTGTGAACATTTATATTTTCAATCTTACCAATGTTGTACACACCCTTTAAAGGGCATTCTTGTGTCACTAAATTGGGCGCTTGTGATCATTTTAGAGATGGGCTCAATTTCATGGCTCTACTTAACCTGTGAAATACACTAGTGTAAAATGAGGGGTTTTTTCTGCTATCATAAGAACTGGTTTTTTACTTGTGGTAAACGGAAACTGGGTCCTGATTTGCTATGCAGCTACATAAAAATGTAGTTGAAGAATACATAAAGGTCAAAGGTGAGAATTTGAAGCCCTTTAGGGACAACACAATGTTATAACACCTTTGACAGCTGGAATGATTCATGTTTCAACACTACTTATTTTTCTATGGTACATGGATTATGGAACAGTACACCTTTTGGTGAACAATGCATGTCACTGCACCTCTAAGTTTGGTTTCATTTTCACTGCAATTATCTGTTTTGAAGAAAACTACAGATTTAATGCGGGTGTGAGACTATTAGCATGACATCTATTTAGTGTACAAAGCAAGGTCAATTTCCCTGATTAAATAACACTTCCATTGGTGAATCTTGACCGTCTATTGGAGCTGTTTTACAGTGCACCACAGCCAAGACCAGGGGATTGGAAGCCATTATCCTAGGCCGTAGTTAGGCCTGGGATTATTCATTTCATCTTTCAGAAAAAACCCCACATTTATTATGAAAATTTTATCGACATGTTTGGCAATGGTTCAATTGGTAATTCAACCCAGGGTCTAGAGAGGTGGGGGGAAAACCAACCCAGGGAAATGTTTCATTACATACCCTATCATGATCCGCACTCTAAGGGAAAGAACCAACACACTGGCAATTTTTCATGAAAATAAACTAAGTGAGGTTAGTAACCTTTAATATGAAATGAGTTTTGCAGGGTAACAACCAAAAGGATCTTGTTCTTGCGAGTGAAACCAAAACACAACAGTCAGATCTCAGGGTGAATGTTGAACAGCCACTCTCTTGGCGGAGCATCACCTTCTCTCAGGCCCTGGGCCCTGTTTGGTGAGCAATGGAGTGGGCAATCATCAAGGTTCCATAGCACATGTTGGCATTGAAATGCCAGTCCGCAGTCTGTTGAGTCTCATCCATTCCCGACACTGAAGGTCAAAACCAGGATGGGCAGCTTGAGATCAGGTCTTGGATGTACCTAAAAAAGGATAATTATTCCTCATCCTCAATGCAATCATTACACCTGTTATATTGTTGACGAGCCAGCTGTTAATTACAGTATTCAAATTGGCCTCTTGTCACCGAGCACACTCGGTGGTCTAGTGATGAGGCAAATGCTCTAGAATGGTGCGGGTCACAGGTTCCATTCCCACCCGAGTAGTATGCTTGAGGTTTTTTCCCAGCAGGACTCTGGGAAAGCACTGAGTATACAGTACTTATCCCACATCAATATAGGGTAACAATAAAACTTATATTCTTTATCCCCGATGCATTTATAACATCTGGTTTAGAGTTTTGTTTCCTTGAACATTTAGTTTGTTTATCACAACATCGCATATCCTTGTTGTTTTCTCGTAGAAGTATTATTTTAGAATGTCAGCTGGGTGCCTTGTGCCGTGCACAAACCCCTACGTGAGTCTATAACACGGAATGAGCTCTGATTGAAATTGCATGCTCTGCATTGAGAATGTTGAGATGTTAGATGATGGCAAACATAATTTGTAATGGACCTGGCCTATTTTCATTTATAAACGACGACCAATCAAAGTGATTGTTAGGGGAGACCTAGGAGCCCTTAGTTTTTATTTTATCAAAGCCCCAAAATAGTTTAATCCGACCATGTCAAGTCAAAGATTTTGCACTTTTTAATTTAAAAGCTTGAAAGAAGAAATAATTATCATTAAAACAAAATCATAAATTTGTCAAACCCAAACAAAAATTTGTGATTTATAAACACCATTTATAAACTTTTTCAAAATGGAAAAAAAGACCACTCAAAATTTGCACGCCAGAAAAACTCTTAAATTATGTATTTTTGGTTGCATCAGAAATATTAAAAACATACACAGGGCACTTTTAATCACATTTTTAGTTCGCATGTCCCGCATGAATGTTTTGTTTCTGGGTTTTTTTCCCCTCAATATAAACGACTTATCACAAAGTTAATAAGATTGCATCATGTTCAGTATTTTGTAGAATAAAAAGTCAACTGGAAATTAATTGATCACATGCATTTTGGACATACAAAGTAACACATATTTTAAAAGTGCATGAAGTTACACTTTAAATTGTGCCTGCTACGGAATGACACAGTTTAATGAGCCACACTAAAGACAGAAAAGTTGACCCAGTTTAGCCACTTTTTATACAAATCACAAAGGGATTTATTTTTAGTTAAGTTTTTTTTTAAAAATCTACCTGAATGGGAGGAACTGTAACAGCATTTCCTCTCTGAAATTGGCCCGATTTAACCGCATTTTGTGAGGTTTTTATCCTTTAAAAGAAAGCTTGAGTCAGAATTCCTTCACCAGGGACGTCCCTCGACGCAGCCCCCCCCCCTGAACCTTGATTTGAAGTTTCCTGTAAAGAGTGAGGCCACGTTTGCTTCCTGTAACAACTCCAAAGTTCTGTTGCCAACTCTCTTTTTTTAACCCCTTATTTTCTTTTCCCCTCGGATTCTAACTGTCTTTATTGTTGGTTATTTTTTTCCCTCTCTTCGTCTCCAGATTGAGGCCCGCTCGGTGGAACACTTGAAGAAGCTCCAAAAGGGTATGGAGAACAAGGTCATATCCTTGCAGCAGAAGGTGAACGAGTTGGTAAGTTCTCCCTACTTTTTGATTTCATGGCCATGACAAACCCGTAGAACAGGTTGTGCATAGCGATAGCAAGGCTTTTTGTTATAATACTGGTTGTGTGTGTGTACGTGCTTGTAGCCCCGACATTGGGTCTTAAGTAACGGATTAGCGTAAAGTCACTTCGGTCATCCAGCGAGGCGACGACCTTTGAGCACCAACTTCTCCACATCATAGAGGAACGTTTTTATTGGCACACGGGAAAGCGGTAATTAAAACCACGCGCAGGAGGGCCTAAGAGAGGGTTCACGTTCAATCTGTAGCGGCCATCTTTCAAATACTGGGAAGTCTCAATTACTAATGTAATTCTTTTTAATCGGTACGAACCGTTTAATAATAAAATGGCAAATATTTGAATTAAAAGAAGGAGTTGATTGATACTGCTAATGAGCACTGTAATTGATAGGTACACGTTGATTACGATGTAACGCCAGTTTTGACTTTTTTTTTTTTTCCCTTGCTCAATTCAATCAATTCGAGAAATCTTGTCAGCATTTCTGCTGTTTGTGAAAGTGTCGCTCTGTGCTATGCACATTTTCAAGTTTTTGTTGACCTCAGGAAAATGCATTAGGCACTGCAGAGTTCAGGGCCACTATACTTCAATACCAACACTTTATATGAAGATAAATCAACACATGTTCAAAGTAAAAAAAAACAGAAAGGAAACAGGACAAAAGTGTTTGGCCACTTTGTGTGTGTGTAAAGATTTGTCATAAGGTTTATTGTAATATTTTTAAACCATAAATCTCTCAGCTCTATGAGTTGTGATGGTTCTAAAAAGAACGGGTGGTGAAACAACTCAACGCCTGAACAGTACACTCTGATCCTCTCTCTCATTAAGCTACCTTTCTCTTGTTTTATTTCCGTAAACCTTAGATTGTGTTTCCACCATGCAATGTTTCAAATCCTAAAAGCTTATTTTTAGTTGATGACATAAAACAGCCATTGGAACAAAATTGGCAGCTGCATTAATTTCCTTGATCTCAAAAAAGTGTTTTTTTCTTCTCAAGAACAAACTGCTCCATGGCTTATTCCTAACTAACCAAGTTCTTAATGATATTTAAAACTAATATTTTTAACTGGAGTACCTCAGTCTTCAGTATTTGATAATTCTTTTTGGGTTGATGTTGCATGAGTTTTGTGGGCAAACCCATTTTCATTAGTGGGCCAAGTTTCATGAAATATGGCAGGAAATATGAAAAACACTTTACTGGGCAAGCAAAAATCAGCTGTGAACAAGTCTCAAGCAGCAGGCATCTACCGCTGGCACATAAATGTACATGTTCAATCCCCCCCCCCCCCCCCCCCCGACCAATCCCCCACCTGTTGCCTGCGGTGTGAGGCGTCAAGGTGTGTCACTGCAGTCACATTGTTAGTGGTCTGTGTAATCTGTCGGAGATTACAGACTTACAGTAAATCTACCTTTGCTTTAAGAAGATTCCAGTTGCTTGGAAAATCATCTTAGAGTTTCTCAGATCGACAGATGTGATCGTGTGTTCATCATCTTTGGGGGTGGGGGGGGGGGAATGTCTCAGAAGAATTGTGTCAGAGCTTATCTTCCATGGAGAAACTGAGAGAGGCAACTGCTATTCATTCACGGGCCAACCCAAAGCCACAAGGACCCTTGAACTATGTGTGACATTGATTCCTATCTTTAGCCTTACTGTACCCCTAATTTGACTGTGCAGGAACCCCTCCCTGCCCCTCACGTGTCTGTCGTATCTGACCTTGGCTCAATTTGTTGGAGGGGGTCAAAGTTCATGACGGAAAAGTGCTTGTAAAGTACCTTGATGTGGTGTCCTTTCAGCATTGTGATGGAGGGTTGTTAGGAAGGGGAAGGGGCTACAACAACTACATGTACGTAAAGAATGTTTATATTTGTTTGTAATGCTAATGCTCACCCCAGAGCTTTGTATTGAGAGAGTTAGGACATGAAGGGACCAGTTTTCTTTGGTCACATGGTTGCTGGACGCCATTTTTGTTCCTAATGCAGCACAACCCAATGTTACCGAAAATGGCTTCAAACACATTTTGGGTGGTATTAAGTAACTCAGTATCGATCCGTTTTGCCCATATCGGGATGTTTGAGTGTGGACCAGGCTTTCTGCTCCCTCTCACCCATACACTCTTGCTTTGCTGAGATGTAGAACAAAGAGCCATCCCGACAGCTTTATTCCATGTACTGCATCTCTTTGGCACTCTTTGCCTGGTGCCTGTTTCCCTCCATCCTACAATCTAGACTGTCTCTAGAGGAATATCAATTCCTATCCTCATCTCAAACATGTTCTTCTTGTAGCCCCTTATCAAGAGTGGCTTTTAGCCTTTATGGGTGCGAACTTGCATTTTAATTTTTTTTGTTAAAAATAGTTTTATTACAAGACCTGTGCTTGATTTGCTGACACCGGCTGAGGTCACCCTGGCAAGTGCCCAGGTGTGTAATTTACAACTTGTAGACGGTGATAAATAACTTCCATGTGTGTACATAGAACACCTGGGGAATCTTCATCATCAAATTTGACATTTCCATCGAATTCTGACTTCACCCAATTGACAACGGATTTCCCCTGAAGAGATTTCCGGTGATTTTTTAATTTTTTTTTTATTTTTCAGACAGGAAGTTTTAGTGGGGATTCTGGCTGAGGAAGGATTTAAGTTACTGTCAAGAAGTGACATCATTAAAAAAATATTACACACAAAAATTATTCCGTTTCACCACATTGAAGGTATTGTACAGCTATTCACTGTACAATTAGATTGTAAGAATCAAGCAACAAGTGTAAATACGGACTCCGAGACAATTGGATGATCTGTTCCTTTTCCAAACTTAAATGTAGTCACAAGATTTCTGTCGATTCATTAATGCACATGAATAGCTGACCTTTGCCCTACTTTATGGTGCTGTTTACCCAAGGAAATCTGCCCAGACAGGGCGGCCATCTAAGCACAGAGCTCAGTTGGCCCTAAGCACAGAATTATCCTAAAAGCACTATGCAGTTGAAAAATGCTCTTGAAAAAAAGTTGGCATTTCCTTGAGGAAAGAGATAAAAAAATATATATATATTGGGAAAAGAAGACAGCTATCTACTGAGAAGTTTTTGTGTACGGTCTAATTATCCAACTTCCATTCTGGTGCATATCTCCAAGGGGTGTGAATTTTCAGGATTTTCTCATAATCTCCTTAAGCATTAACATTTTATTGAAAGAAGAAGTAAAGCAGTCACCAAAAGGGAGAGTCAACATTGTGCCCAAACAAGGTGGTGTATTTCTGGTAATGCATGGAGTCTATAATCTGTAACCGAGGGGGGGGGGGAGGTGGGCGGGGGAGGTGGGCGGGGGAGGTGGGGGGCGGCAGAGTAACAAGCCATTTTCAGGATTTTTCTTCGACACCAACTCTCATCCCTGATCTCCAAAGATTGGGGAGGAGGAACATTTCGTTCCTCTCCACCTGGAAGGAAGGGTGTTGTGTTAAGGCTGTCAACTACTTTTACTTGCTGTCAGTTTGGATAAAAGAGTTTCCACCCATGGACTGACAGATTCTTTGATCCATGTTTAGGTCTAGGCGATTAGGACATTTGATCTTGTGTGTCAATTTTGGAGCGGTGCATGTTTTGCATCATGCTTGAACATCAAATAGAGTCCAGGGTCAAAGCTGAAGTTGGAGCCAAAGTCAAAGCCGGAGCCAAAGCCGAAGCCGAGGTTTGGAAAAAGCCTCAGGTCTAAGATAAATTAGCCACTACATGTGTATGTATATGTTCAGTCATGTCCAGATATTTGGACTTGGATGGTGATCTCAGCCCCATTCCAAAAGTGGTTGATTTGACCGTGCCAGGCATTAATCCTTCAAACCAAGGGAAGAATTTTAGCAAATTAATGGGCCTGTGATTTGTAAAGATTGTTCCTGATTTGGGGATTTTTGTTGTTGTGATGGATCTCTTGAAACTTTCTTCAAGGATGTGAGAGGAGAATTACAAATATATAGCAGAAGCGTTTCTAAATCTCTAGCTTTGCAGTGGTTATTTGGTGACAGAGAGGGTCTGCAAGTGGCTGTAAAGTAACACCCTGTAAGTTCTGTAGGGTAGGTCTGTACCTCCTCACACAGTCGTCAAGACTTCATGCAGTCACGTCCCAGTATTACTGGTTGTTAAGATTAATAACACTATGGTGTCATCTTGACTTATGATTTGTCGGTGATCCTCTTTGGTGAGGCATCCTCTATGTTGAGAGCTGTGTGATCCATCCACCAACAATAGTGCACCGTGGAGCAAGTTCCTCGCTGCCCACAGCCATCCATCCATCGAAAGGCTATCTCCTGACGAACATCCCTTCCTATGTCTTAGCCAGCCTGCCTAATTTAACTCCAATTAAACCCTCAACGTGGGGACATGGAATGCTTCAAATAATGACTCCACTGTTCCCCTCCACGTACATAGCAAACCATAAGTGAATTAGTCAACTAATTTCCTGTCCCCCTACTAGATTAAGTAGGAACTATCACGAGTTTTCACCCCATCCCCCCTTCTCACCACCACACACACTAAAATGCACTCTCGTAGATAGCGTTTTCAGACACTCTATGTTAACTTCAAAAGTAGCTGCTAAAACTTTTTTTTGTTTTGAGTTGCCGCCTCATCATAGTCAGACTGTTGATCTCCCTGTCCCCACTGGCCAATAGACTTTTGGCCTGACTCTCCACAGCTGACGAAACATGCCAATAAATTTGTCTTGAGGAAATCCTGCAGATACAAAAGGTTTTTTAGTTTTTGTTGTTGAGTATGTTCTCTCGGTGACTGCGGAGTTCAACACGTGATTTATCAACAGCCAAGGGGGGCCAACTTTATCATCCAAACCTGTGGAGTAATACCCGTCAAAGTGTTGCTATTCCTGTCGGGAGAAGTTCACGTTGAAAAGTTCATCAGGCAGTTGTGATTTCTCAGCAAATTACCAGACGCTCGGCGTCAGAGCTTACTTCCACAAACAGTGAGGAAATTGTGAGGCATGAGCTACTAAGCAGCAGATCGACAACCAGACTCTGAGCATTGTTAGTGAGGCCACGCAGCCTGCCGAACATATTTTCTGTGTGAGGCATGTGGTAGGAGGTGAATTAGAAACACAACCTGGCGAAGAGATCCGGCGTTTAGCAGGGAAAAAATCGCGAGAGGCCAGGAACCATATAGGCCCGATTAAACAACTTCTGAGGTCTGCAAGTGGTTGATTCTGACATTTGATACATCAATTTCATCTGTTGATACTTAACACTCTCACGGGATATTTACTTTTAGTTTTACCTGTGCGTTAGGAGTACATGTACAGTGTAGAAAGGATTCCTTGAAGATATGCATTTGAAATTGTTTGGATTGAATTGTAAGGCCATCGTTATTAGCTTCTTTGCAAAGATGTGAAATCATTTCATGCTCTTCTGTGTTTGAAATCATTTCCAATCTGTCACCATACATCGTTTTTGAGTAACGTTTCTTTCTTGATCAGATTGTCAATGTGTGGAATCTTTACTTGCTCCAAAATCCACAAAAATACTCTGGTTTTGTTCAGAAAGCCATCTTCATCACAGATTGACTGTGTGTTTTGATCTATTTCCGTCTGATTAGTAAGCCATTTGGACTAGATTTCTGTAAATGTCATAACCTTCGTGCTCAGTCTGCAGGCTTTATATGTCAGGAGTCAGCTTGCATTGGAGGACATTGTTTTTCTATTGTGAAAGAGAAACTGTTGCGCCCATTGAAACACAATCGCTGTGGTTGCTTCAATTCCTTGACACTCTCTCATGACGTTTGTAAACTACGAGATTGAAAGTATTGTAATTTTTAGTGACGTTTTGTCTTCTTCAAGTGAATAGTATGTTTCAAACTCGTACAGCCTTTAAAAAGTGACTAATCAACTTTATGAAGGTGTAAAATACACTTCTTTATTTATTGTAGTGCAGGAAGGAAGTATACAAAAAACTACTGTTGAAAGTTCATACTGCAGATGAAATTTTTGACTTTTCTCAATCTGGAAGATATTGTCCAAGGAAGGGAAACTACATGCAAGGAGCAAGATTTGTGTTCACCCACGCCTTATAGTGTAGAATCATACAGATGTCTACTTGAGGCAAAGGAAGTGAATGTCGGAGATCGTTTGTGTTCCTCGTCCGTTGGATCTGTACTCCTTGGGCCGTCTTGGCAGCAGGCCTCTCTGGAACTGATTTACAAATAGGACTTTGCGTAATTTGAAGATTGTCTTGACTTGTGAACCGTGTGAAAACGGTTCTGGAACTTATTTACGAGTGGAACTTTGAATAATCTAAACAGTGTCTCATTCTGGTGTACCTTGTAAAGGTTAGCGTTCCAGTCTAGTTGCTGCCGCTTTCGCTACAGGTGAAACCTTTTCATTTGAGTGGCCTTTTCGGAACAGAGGCTCTCTTAGAAACCATGTGAGGATTTTACAGAGTCCCAAGGAAAATATCGGGCAAGGAGAGGGGAAGGTCGAACTGTTTTACCTCGTTGAGTGAGTGGTTTGCCGCTGTAGTCATCAGAAGATTTCAGTCATAATAATACACTCCTTTGTCGCTGGATTTGAAGTTTGGTGGTTTTTGGATTTGAGCCAAACTGGCGACCATAATGAGTCGGTTCAAGTATTCCCGGTACTCTGCCATCCGGGGGGATCCGGTCAAACTACGAGTTCTCTTCTTCGAGGTAAGGCAAACTGTCATGATCATGGGAGGTTTTGTGAAGTGACGTTAAAAACTCCTGATTTAAGGATGCTGTGAAAATTGTTTACTGCGTAAAAAAATATATAATTTATAACAAATAAATACGCTACAGGTTTTCATTCATGTTTTGAAATAAGTCATACATTTGACATGTAATCAAAGCAATTGATGCATGTGTAAGTGACAGACGTCAGTGTCGGTGGTTAATATTTTGATGTTTGTTGATGGAACACAATCCACTTTCGCTCTGTTTGGCTTAAAAAATAAAAATAGTACATAAACATGATGATGAACTTTATTCGCATTTTTTAACATATACTTTTAATGGAAAATCTTTCATGGTGAATTTTTGCACTTTTTAAAATTTTATTTGACTTTTTCATTGTGTGCTTGGCCTGTTGTCAAGTGGACTGAAGCTCTGGTGTTTCTGATCAGCAGAGTGTAGGTTTTAGTCCCAGTCTTGACACTTGTGTCCTTAGGGAAGAGCCTTGAGCACCTTATCGGTGGATACCTGTGCTATATGAAAAACCAAATATTGTTATTGTAATTATTGTGAAGTAAGTTTGTATAGAAATCTCACCATAATCATTTTATTATTGATATTTGGTCATCTGCTACAATGAAATTTTACATTAGCAGGTTAAATTTTGCGATATGTTTCTTCAAATTTAGGCAGTTTGTTTGAAACTTATTCTCCTTCATAAATGATACCATTAAATTTTACATATAAATTGGTTTTTACCCTACACCGATGTGTGTTAAACACTGTTTACCCAGTACTTAGTATGAGAAAATAACAATCTATTTTTGTTTGGCCCAATGTACTGAGTATACAGTGCTTAAGACACATCGGTGTAGGGTAAAAACCAAATTATATTCATTATCCCCAATGCAAAATCAACATCTATGAAATTAAATTTTACTACGCACATTTTTCTCCTCAGACTAAAGAGAAGAAGGAACGTGACGATCAAGACGTGACGATCGAGAAGCTGCGGACCCAGGTCAAGTCCATGGAGATCACCCAGGCAGAGACCACCTCCCTCAGTAAGAGAGTCCAGGAGCTGGAACAGGAGAACGCCAGGCTGCGACAAGAACTGGAACAGGCTAACCTAGAGAAGAGCGCCCTCAACGATGAGATGGGCAGAGTCTTGCAGGAGCACAAGGAGGTGAGTTTGTGGTCAGAGGCTCGGTTGGAGATCTTGTCACTCTATGATTTGTTTGTTTATACATATTGGATTTGGGCCAAACAAGTTGTTTCCTGTAAACCGACGGTAAACATTTTTATCAACAATTTGAAAAGTTTCCTGACCGACTGCATGTTTCACTACTATACAACCAGAATTCAAGACGGAAGTAAAGTATGTTATAAAATTTGATTGCATAAACATGTAAGAATCATAATATTCCCATCCCGCTTGTTTTTCACTTTATTTCTCAGTGTGCCCATATAAACAAAAATCTTTAAAATACTTTCACTTTCCTACCTACCAAACCCTTTTTTCCCCAGCATGTTACAGGAAACAAAAGTATTTGTTGTTATGCCTTGGGTCTTTTTAGTGGTGGTTTTTCTAACCTTGCAATGCACGAATGATCTGAAAAGTCAACCATAAAGCTAAATGAACCTCCAAGGAGAATGAAGCTTTCACTTTCACTTTCACTGAGAATTTCATCGGACGAGACTTGAATTATGCCTTTGTGTCAGCCTTTACTGTTTGTGATTCAAATCGGGATTTGTTAACGTACTCGCAAACCACAAACAATCCATGCGCACCTGAAACGGTTTACCAGCCAAAATACCAGGTTTTGAACATATTATATAACTGAAACGGTTTACCAGCCAAAATACCAGGTTTTGAACATATTATATAACTGTTTACGTGCTGTCATTTGCTGGGCTAATCGTATTTTTCACTTAACACTCCATGAAACATGACACTTGTCATTTTTACCAACATAGCCGAGCAAGCCACCAAAGATTTTTCTTTCCCGTTCGCTCAGTTTTCTTTTCCTATCTTCCCTGCTTGAAATCATCATTAAAAGGTCTGGAAGTTGAGAGGGCATAATTATTGAATCATATTTAGATGAAGAATGACAAACATGATTCATGCAAACCAGACAGATTGGGGTGGGTGGGGGCTTGGGGGGGTGGGGGCTTGGGGGGGTGGTGCAAGACAAGTCTGGTTTTGGAAGTTAATTGCCCGTTAGGATTGTGAATCACGAAAGCGATGAAGAAGTCAAAACCCAAACTGAGTCTAAAACTGGAGTGAAACTAATTAAAGGATTCACCTGTTGCTATTGGCGGTGATCAAAGGGAGCTCATTCCCCCTTCCCCACCCCAATGCCTGGTGGCATTATTTAATAGTGTCATGCTATCTGGGCAAGGTAAATGTTGGTATTGATATTGGGGTGATGATCGTTACCTAAACAATCACGTTGCGCAGGAAAGAATAACAAAAGCCATTTAAGTCACCTAGAGTTCAATTTGGATTTCTTGTAATTGAAACTTTGCCATCAACCTCTCAATCATTTCCTTGAAGCATACATGCAAAATAAACCAACTGCAGTCTGTCATGTTTTGCCATGCAGAAACATAAGCATCAGACTTTTTAAACAATTGTTTGTAAGAATGCAAGAAATGAAATGTATTTTTCTTTTTGAAACAATACAGTGCACAGTTGGATTAATGATGTCACAGTTACCTACCCAAGCTTCTGTGTACTATAAATAGGTTTTTTTTATGGAAACCACGATCAAGCACTCCCACTCTAACATTTGAAATCTGCCCACACCCCAGCCCTCTCTTCCCCTTCCTCCTTCGATGTTGTGCGTCGTAGTAGATCATGAGTGGCAAAGTTAATTTCGTGGGGCCCCTCTCGGAAGTGAGCTTTGTCTCTGTGGGGATTTCTAATGACACACTGAGGTGGGGATGCTTTACGGGGGTGTTGCAACCAGAGACTGGGGGAAGGGGAAGCTTTGCAGATGCAGTAATATTAATGAAGCACTCTGCCAGTGGTTCAAGTTTTTTCTGATGACTAACCAAATGTTACACAAGTGCCAAAGTAGACCAATGAAAATGTTCAACTTACTGGCGGCTTTTGCCACAGGTGGCTTTAAAAGCGGCGGGCGGGGTAGTAATTCCAGTACACCACACAGCTCTCATGTAAAGTTTGTTAAGTTGGAGCAATGTACATGGGACAATACATTCCCCCAGAACAGTTGAAGGTAATGCTCTTCAATCAAATTAAAATCCGCAAATTTTCTGCCACCAAAAATTCTTCTATACAAAGTTTGTCATTTTAAAAATATATATTCTGCTGATTTCAGGAGGGGTGATTAAGACACAAATGTATGCAAATATCTTGCTTCTGGAAGATTTGTGTCTTTGAACCAAGTAAAGTTTGGGCCTCATACTTTTAATTCAAAAAATTCTTTTCCCAAAATTTGAAAAGAACAATTTATTAACGTATTAAACAGCTTGCCTTGAAATAGTGACCTGCTCAGTTCATGTTAATTTCTTAATACCCTGCCAGTTGGCTGAACATGGAAAACTTTGCTTTTCAGAGTTATGTTTAAATTTTTCCACAATCTATTCTAAAATGTGAAGAATAAAGTTTTACAATTTTGAGTGAACAATGCTTTATTTATAGACCTCAACTGAATTAGCTTCGCCAACTGTTCATTTAGCAACTTAAACAACATTGCTAACATTGACAGACGCCTTGATAAAACAAAACTCGATTGTGGATGACTCAGAAATGACAACAAAACCTGGCACTGTTCCTGCTGCTAATGTTTCTGCTGCTAAGCAGAATAAGGTCACCAACCATAATACCTTGTATAACCTGTGACTGGTATCCTGCTTAGTTTTGCTTTGCAGAAGGATTTTGAGCAATACTTTCTGTTTGAGCTGCTTTAATAAATTGGGCCAAGGCCTAAGGCTCAGGAGACGGCATCAATTACATGGAGCTAATTTGCAGAAAATAGCGTTAAGCAAATTCATCTACCTTCATTAACACTGCAGGGAACCAGTTAGAAACCATACACTTTTCAATGAATTTTGGCTTGTAACTCGCTTCTGCCAGGCAAAATTTTCATGTGCTAAGCAAACTTGTGTGCTAAGATAGCTCTATGAAATTAGATTCGGCTTAGGACCAGCTGCCATTACGAACAACCACATGGTTGTGGCATGGGCGGAGAGATCCTCCGTGGCTTTTTGTAGAGTGAGTGAACTAACACCGCTGTAATGACGTCATGGAATACTAACCCGCTCTGTTCATGTGGATTCCTTCCCTCCCTACCTACCAGGTTGCCAAACAATTCCTGAAGGTAAATATATGAATCATCCACCCTGCACGTTTGAACAACACCCCCTTCCCCCCATGAAAAAAAGGTTAAAAAAAGAGATGAAAGACAACCATCATTGCTTCTCCATTTGCATCACTGAACCTTTTAATTTTATGTGGTGACAGCTTGAATGGGTTTTTAAAAGTTTACCACAGAAATGGCAAACAAACACGCTGCTTGGCTGAAAAAAAACAAAAAACTGATCGGCTTTTTAAGTTTTATTATTATTTGTTTCCTTCCCAAGAAATATGCAAGCGCAACGCACAGCTTTCATAGCTGATTGCACTTTTTATAGTGGAGTTGGACTGTGGTGTTTTTTAACCGTGGTGTTTTTTTTACCGTGGTGTTTTTTTACCGTGGTGTTTTTAGCTGAATTTCTTATTGGCTTGAGAGTGGTCTTTATCTATCACTTTGGCTAAACTTGTTTGACTTTTATTGTAATTTTTACCTGGGTCTGACAAGTTCTTAGTTCTTCAGGAATTATGGTTCCCATTTGTGGATTCAGTAGAAGAAAAAAAAGGTGTCCATTGGTCTCTGATGTTGCTCTCGTAAGCCTACCATGATCGTTAATCACATAATCATGGGTGGCTTGTGTGTAAAGCACTCCCCTCTCACCACTATGACCTTGGTTCAAATCCTGTCATGGGACATTTAATGTGAGTAGAGTTGTGAATTGGTTCTTTCCTGTGACACAAGGGTTTTTCTTCAGGCCCTCTGACTTTCCTCCCTGTGGAGAAACCAGATACTTTCATTCTCTAGCTGTTCTCTGTGGTTGTGCAACTGTCTATGGGTGGATGTGGAGTAAAGCTTGAAAGGGAATGCAGAGCAAATTTGTCCATGACACAAATGATCCTGTGTAACAAGGGTTTTTTCCTGGGCACTCCGGCTTTCTTCCCCCCTAAAAAACAAAAACTTTTGTTCTCTTGCTGTGCTTTTTGGTCGTACTACATGTACTGTAGATGGGTCGATGTGGAGTAAAGCCCGGTTCATACTTCAGGCGAAAGGGAATGCGAAGCGCCTTTCTACATGACACAAATAATCCTGTGTCACAAGGGTTTTTCCTGGGCACTTCGGCTTTCTTCCCCCTTGAAAAAACAAAATATTTTTGTTCTCTTGCTGTGCTCTTTGGTCGTACTACTGTAGATGGGTCGATGTGGAGTAAAGCCCGGTTCATACTTCATGCAAAAGTGAATGTGAAGCGATCTTTTTTTGAGATGCAAACAATCAGTACGCTCTGATTCAGGAAACTTTGCTTTGCTCTTCTCAATTCGTGTGAAGTACAAACCTGGCCCTTAATTGGGATGTGAATAAAAGCATGTTCGGGCAGTATGGATAGGTAGTGGACCATCCCATTCTGACTCAGTGTGTGTCAGTAATCGGTCGTAACCCCCTTGGGGATGTGATTGGTCTGAGACAGGCAGGGACTAAAACACTTGAGTCATTTTGCTGGACTTTAGTTACTGAGGAGGTGCTAACCGATGAGTGACCCATAATTGAGTTTGGTCTTATGGAAATATGTCGCCTAATTGATTGACGTTGTATAACCAACCTTTCATTTTAGGAGATATCACAAGACCTTAAAGGGATATTTCACCTGTTTTTTTGTTTTTTTTCCTGTCTTATTTTTTCCTTTTTTTATTTTTTATGAATAAATTCTTTTCCATCCCCTAGTTTTCGATGCACACACCAGGGCCCAATTTCATAGAGCTGCTTAAGCAGAACAATTGCTTAACAATCTTAAAGTGAAGCTGAGCTTGGTAGTCATGACCATGCTGAGCTGATGATAACTTAAAGATGGCAAAGGCAAGTGTATGGACAGCCAAATTGCTTGCAGAAAAAAAATACCTTACACAAAAAAAGAGAAAAAAAAACATCAGAAAGTAGACTGATTGTCTATTTATATATTCTGTGTTGAATCATCACGGGAGTAACTGTCAAGAAGGCTCCACCAGATGCTTGGGGTGTAAGGTTTTTTTATCCTCGTCCCTGGCAAGGTCACGTCCAGACATCTTATCACTGGCATCACGTTTAGTGGTTCACCCCTCCCCCCCCCCCCTCATTTCGCCGTGACACAATGTACAGGGGGTAATCTTTTCCCTGTCTACAATGCAAGTCATTTAATAAAAATTAACGGGGATGGAAAACTGGAAACCATGACGGAATGAATCATTTCTTTTTCTTCATCTGGAGTTGATGACGACTCATTTAAATGTGACTGCAGATAAAGACCAGCTGGGAAGAATTCATGTGGGAGAGAAGGGGGGGGGGGGGTGTGCGGAGAGAAGTCATACTTTGAACAATTAGTATTTTCTAAGAAGGCCATTGTGCATTTTGGAACATTACTAGGCATCAACGGATGTGATTATTTTTTTATTCTAGATTGGTTGATCCACATCGATATAAAGGATAATAAGGATAAAGGGCTGATCCATCTGTCCATGTTCAGACTTAGAGTCAACATTGTGCAGGATTATGTGGGACGCCACACACCCTAATTTTTTTTTTTATTTTTATTTTTTTTTTTTTACAAATCATTTATGAAACCATTAGCTGTGGTTCCCATGCAAAAACCTTACAGACAATAATGTTTTTGATGAAACCATATACCCTCTTTTTCTCTTATACTTTTCTAGCAACTCTGAGTTGCAGTGAACCATGTTATCAGCCCATCATCACCTTCAGTCTAATTCCAAATTTTCATTCTGTTCATTGACATTGTTTATGTCTGTTGGGCTAATATTCACACACAAAAAACCAACACAGAATGTAGAAATATAATAAAAACAAGCAGTTTGAAATATTTATTATATTTTTTTAAGTTAAATTATCATTAGTGTTAAGTGTAAACCTAATTAATATTATCTGAACAGTCATGGCATTTTCCTTTTTTTCCCCTTTTTTTTTTTTTTTTTTTTTTGGCCTGCCCATTTTTTTTATTTTGGCTGTTTTTTCACATCCATTTTTCGTTACTTGGTTTTTAAAGCATGAGTGCATTTTCTCCCATCGACAGTGCATGCACAAATTTGGTTATGTGTGTGTTTAGCGAAAACATAAACTTGGTGTTTCTCGCTTGTTTAGATGGAAGGTAAAGTTGAAACTGTCTAGTGACATCCATGCTAATAAAACTACTTGGGTTTGGGTTTCCCTCTGCGCTATTACAGATGCTTCCTTCTCCTGGGCCAGTGTGGCTCATTAGTCCAAGCAAAGTCTAAGGAAATCATGAGCTACCATCCTCTAACTACTCATTTCTACTACCCATTAGCTCCTCCCCCTTGATCAGCGGCATAACCTGGCCCCCTCTTCAAGCTCAGAACCATTGTCCCCCTCATGTCCCCCCAAATGAGATCAAACAAATTCACAAACAAGTGGTTCCACTACATTAAATAAAAAATACAATGAAAAATATATCTTTGCCTCTGCTTGGCTTGTTCATATGACAACAGAACTAAGAAACTTCAAACTTTCTTAAATGGACATTTAGTAAGAGTATCACCAGTCTTCAAAGGGTGTGTGACAGCTCTCTTTCTCTTCTCAAAAATTGCCCATCTCTTACTATTCTCGCCAAGCTTCATGTAGCAAGAAAGGGTGTTATATGCGCAAGGAGCAAGTCACTGTAAAGTTTGACCACATGCTGCTTGCTACAGCAAAGCCATAGCAGTTTGATACATCCTACCATTGTGTGTGTGTGCGTGTGTTAACCAAAAAAAAAACAATTTTTTTTTTACACAACTTTTTGTGTGTGTATTATTTTGATTCTAAATTTATTTTTGTTTTTATTTGTAAAAAATCTTTTACAGGAGAAAGAAAAGCATGAAGCAGAGAGTGACAAGTTGAGACAGGATCTACTTGAGAAGGAAAACGCCTTCAAGGAATTTGAAGAAAAGGCAGAAGGTAAATTGAGAGCTCCTTCAGTTGGGGAAGTGGGGTAAGGATTGTGGGGAGAGAGGTGTTCCTGAAGGTCGAGATAGTAGATGATCTGTCTTCCAGTTAGCAAACTGGTTCTTCTGGGGCCTTCACAAAGTTCAATCGATTATTATAGTCGGAAGACTATCTGGAATTTAAGAGTCTTAATTGTCTTCTTCTGTTACATCTTCCCATTTAGAGAGACTGAAGAAAGAGGTGGAAGCCACCCGGGAGGAGCTCATCAAGGAGCTAGCCGAGGAGAAGGCCCGGCATCAGAAGCTTCTCCAGGACTACAGTCGCCTTGAGCAACGCTGTGAGAACCTGAAGGAGGACCTAGAGGCAGCTCAGCACCCGGCGCAGCAGTACGTGCACCACGTGCGGACAGACAGCAGCGAGGGTGGCGAGTCTGGTTATGGTACGCTGTCAACAAACCAGGTTGAAGATGTGGAAAGTGTTGAGAATGATATTCAGGTAATGACCCCCCCCCCCTTCCCATCCCATCCTGAAGTTTTTAATTTACTGAAAACACTTATACCAATGTTGATTACCAGATAATGCAGTATAATAGTCATTAGGCATGTCCTAATGTGCATGATCGGCGCGCAAATGATTCTTGGTGAATCCGAGTGCAAGCAACACATCGGCAACCATCATGGCGTGCTGATTTTGATGCAACGATGTAAAAAAAGACACAATTAAAGTCACCACTGAAACTTTCAATTGATAAACATTGCCTACTTAATGAGAAAACAGCAAAAAACTTTCACAATATTTTCATAAAGAACGTCAAATCCATAGGGAGGTGACAGCGGGTACCAACCGCATCTTTGGCCGTATTGAGGGCAGCATTCAAATGGACACCACAGAAATTTCCAAAGAGTTTTTTGGAGATTCACATTGTTCGCCATACTTTTATTGATTTCTAATCAACAGGAGGCGCTTCAGACAAAATAAATTCAGGATATGCTTACTACCATTACCGTCTTTATAACAAGTAGGCTGTTGGATAAAACTAAAACACTTTATTCTCAGAGTCATTACCAAAGTAGGACCAAACCTCTAAGCAGTAACATACTAAGGCTGGGAATCCATTCAAATCACTTCATCATTTGCAATTTACTTTCAACTTGGCAACTGTTCAGCCGGTCAGCTGATTTGCTTTTTTTGTGTCTTTATTAATAGTGCCATAGAAAAGGGGAAAAAACCTGTACAAATTTAAGTGTGGTTAGCCATTTCCTCCTAATAATTTAAATAAAAAAGTTGTTCGCCTATAACAGGATGACTGAATAGGGTTACATGAAAGTTCATTCGTTGCCTAACATACAGTGTGCACGTTTTCTATTTTGGCTATGCACATATATACATTTATTCAGAATGCATCACATTACGCTTACCTGTAATGCACAACGGATACTTAGATTACTGGACCATATAAACATGTCAACAAAACTACTGTGGAGGAAGTTTCCTAGTTTCCAGGGACCATGCTTCCTTGTTTGTTTATTCAAGAGCATCCGTAAAGATATTTTGGTTTTGTTGGTAAGGGATGAGAAATTTTAGACTTTTGTCTGAATTCAGACAGTTTTTTGTCTGCCTGGTGAAAAAAAGTAGATACATTTTTTTTCAGATTTAAAACAATTATCTTCTTTGATCACTTTTCTACTGCTGAGGATGCTGTACCTAGAAGTTCTTTGAAAACAATAACTTCATTGGTTATCAAAAGGTGGAAATCCCATCATTTCAACATACCTCCTACAATTTGGATCCTAGTTTCAGACGTTTTTTTGTCAGCGATGGCTCTCGGCTCTAACTTACACAGGATGAAATGTTTTCCTTGTATCAGGAGCAGGGTCAGGAGAAGGCGAGCATGGACATGACGGTCTTCCTGAAGCTCCAGCAGAGGGTCAGGGATCTGGAGAAGGAACGCAAACAGTTCCAGATGAAAATGGAGAAGAAGGACTCGGATATTCTCACCCACAGAAACACGATGGAAGGAGACCTTGGGACTGCTTCCGCTCAGGTAGGTCAATTCAAAGCGTTTGTAATAATAATCAATAATAATATCGGCTCTTAATAGCGCAATTCCAAAGAATGATCATTGCGCTTCACACATTATTACCCCTGGTCACTGGGCCATTTATTTCATTCCTGAAACCATCTCAGCTCCCTGGGGAGTATACAGCCTGTGCTGCCAAAACACACTAAGCTAAATCATTCACAAGAACCATCTCTGCCCTCACAGGTACCCATTTTACCCCTGGGTGAAGAGAAGCAATTATAGTAAGTGTCTTGCTCAAGGACACAAGTGTCATGACTGGGATTCGAACCCTCACACTGATTACTCAGCCACCAGAACTTGAGTCCGATGCACTCAACCGCTCGGCCACGACACGCCACAGTAATCAGCTTCAGTAATCATTATTTGAGCATTTCTGCTCAGTAGCCACTTCAGTATGAACTGGGGCAAATCTCATAGAAAATGCATAAGTAGGAAATTTTGTTTAACAAATTCTTAGCAAAGTGAGAAAGGAGTAGGATACCAGTCCCAAATGGCACACATTACATTGTATTTTGGCTGGTAACCTTATTCTGGAAGGCATAATTGTTTTTTTGGCTAAGCTACATTTGAAATTGGACCCCAGGTTTTCAACACTAATGGTTTGTCACAAACCTGCCCGGTGAAACGATATATTAATTAACTTCCCTCCGTCATGGCTCCCGCAGTTACAAGCCTACAAAGAGGAAAACATGAAGCTGAAGGATGACCTGGCCACGCTGCACAAGGCCGTGGTCAGTAACTCTGCCGAAGATGATATCCCCATCGTGCTTACTAAGCAAGTGTCGGTACTGAGTGAGGAAAACCATAAACACCGGCAGGAGATCATAAGGTGAGTCTGCATAATTCCCACATCCGGAGCGGAATGTAAATTTAGACAGGAATGCTGATTGAGCGGACACAAGGATTTTTAGTTTTGGGGGTTTTTCTTTTGGGGGGGTGGGGGAGAAAAGACGCAGAGGGAACTTCCAGTGTGCAATGTGTGGAATCTTCACCAATGTAGAAGGGGGTATGCTGTGAATTATTTCTGCTGTGAAGGTTCATTTATATATAAGCTTATAATTCATGTTAAGGTCAGGTTAGGAACCATCTTGGCAGTTGGGGTACTTCCCTTGAGTTCACAAACTGCCTTTACTCGTGTCAGTCGCTGCTGCGACCAAATGTGTGTCATGAAATGTTGTGAGCAGTTGGGCTCCACTGTGCAAAGTGCATAGGAGTCTTCAGTAGCATTGTAATGTGCAGTGATTCAGAATGGAGCTGCGGAGAAGGAGCTCGGGTTTTTAAATCAGTATTCCTCCGATGGCTCTGGACTTCCTCGGGCAAGAAAGATACTAAAAACATTCAAGAGAATCTTCCACGACTCTACTGTGAACCTTTTTTCATGTACGCTGCATTCTTGTCTTTAAAAGGAAAACAATTTAATCTCACCCCAGTCACCCGAATAACTTTTTTCTTCAAAATACAAAATTAAAAAGGGGCAACAAGAGGAAGGTTTTAAATGTGAAATATTCCAGACAGAAAGTTTCAGCGTATCTCATTTTGGTTGTCATGGTTACTTCAGTTTAAAGACAGAGCTGGCCAATGAGCGACGACGATTTGAAAACCAGATGAACGGCGGTGGCGACTCGCCGGACAGTGGAATTAACAAAGACAAGGAGCAACTCATCCAGGAGGAGATGGAATCTTTGGCAAATGACGGCAACTTGGACGTCGCCTACAAATCAGTCAAGATGACAAACCAGTGAGTACTCGGATCTCTTTTTCTTTTATAGCTATTAATTCACACAATTGATGTCAAATGACCGAGTTTCTAACAACATCGTGAGCACAAGCAGAATTAGTGGCTGATAACACTACACCCATATTGTGTGAAAAAATCTAACAACTGATTTAGGAACAACTCCCACAGGAATTTAAACAGCTTTTTTTCCCGGAGCAATCACTCCTCCTGAAAGACATGTTGACTGTGTCCGATTTGGCTGCAACGGCTAAGGCTATGCCTGGATTGCCACATCATCATGCGTTGAAGTATAGGACATCCTTAGCAACAGTCTTAGCAACAGCCGCAGCCGCCAATTCGGATACGGCCTTATACATGGTTGTACCCACTAGTGGTAGTCATTCTCTACGAGTTCAAAACTTGCCTGACGATAATTGCTATTGCAGCAAGTAAACCCCCAGACCTTTATCATGTGGTTGCCATCGTTGTCTGGTTCCCAGTATACTCAATGGAAATAGTAGTTCACTTGCTCATATTTTTTAAAGGGACCAGGCTAAATTTCCATCCATCCTCAGTTTGAATACAATTTCCCTTCGTTTTTGGGGTCATAGACCATGCTTCAACAACCTTCTTTTTTTATTTAAATTTTCAATTCTCTCTGAACAAAACAAATTTTCCTCTATCTAAAAAAATTGATTGTTTTCTTTGTGTCATGAATTAATTCATTTAGCACTGGACCAAAAAGGTATAGCCCTTAAAAAATTTATGGAAATGGTTGAAATGGAAATATTTCTTCAGCCAATCTCCCCTAACCCTGTTACCCTCTACTATTTAGAAGGTGGATATTTTTGTTGCATTGTACTGGTCCCCCTTCCCCCATGCTACATGTAAGTAAATCAAATAAATTGCAAAGTGTGGCAAAAGTTGAAAATGGGACAGTCAATGGTTATTGGTTTTTTTGCACTGCTGGTTCAGCTTCGTATGGTTGACATTTTGCCTTTTAAATTTGCTTTTGGTGGTATTTTGCTCTGGCTGTGTTGTTGTGGTGTGCACTAAGCTGTTTGCTTTAAACACATTTTTGAAATAGATGATGCCATAATAGTTTTTACTGTTGTTTTTGAGTGACAGTTTTTTTCCTTTTTTTCGTCAAAATGTTGCACAAAGGAAGTTGAAGAGCTAACATTTTGAGATGTAGACCATACACACTCATAGATAGCATTTTAGATATCATGCAAAAGGATCACTTCAATACATGTACATGTAATGCCACCCGTCTTGAGCTTAACAATTGTGTACTGTCAGCTTTGGGGCATTTTAGAAGTATGGAATTATTTTAGTAAATTGGTTATAATTGTATTAAACACAAGTAAGCTTTGGTAGACCACTCATGCACACAACACTCAATTGCACCCTACATAAGCGTGTTAGTCACATCTGCACATACATGAAATACATCAAATGTTACAGTAGAACAATTTGGCTAAATTGGGGGTTTTTATTCGAGGGATTTAAACTTTTTTGGGGGGAGTGGGGAGGGAGAAAGATGGTAGAGAGGACTGTGATGGCCAACCAGTGTACTGCCTCCCAGTTTAAGATTCTTTCACATTAGACAGTTCTGTACAGTGTGCACCTTCTAAATCTAATTGAATCAGTCACCAAAATTCTGTCACCGTGGTCAAGTGGTTAGACTGCAGGACTTGCTATCACAAGGTTGTGGGTTCAAATCCGGCCAAGCTAACTGCTGATTTCACAATAGAGTAAGCCCAAGTTTGTACAGGTTTGTTTTTTCATTTATATGGTTGATCACTCAAAACATGAACACTATCTGCGACTGTTTTGTCAGCTCTACCAATCCTGTATGATACCTGTAACCATTAGTCAAATCACACTTGTTTTTGATCCATCTTTTGTAGGTCAAGGTAAAATTTCCAGGCCTGATAATTCACAGAGGCAATTGCCTCCATGCTCCTGCTCATTGCCTCGGTGCCCACAGAAGTGTTCTTGTAGATTATCCTCTCTGACAGAGTTGCCCTTTCCATAAAGAAAGTACGCCCTAACTTAAACAAACAAAGCATCTGGCCTGGATTGTTTGGCTGCCAGCACACATTTCAAACAGAAACATTTTCAAGTGTGACCTTACAGTTGCAACGATCAAACTTCCCAAACAATGCTAAAAACATTTGGGAGAGTTACTGCTGCTTAGAAATGGTAGTTAGATTTCATTATTAGCAAGTCTGACCTATGGCATAACGAACACGGCGTAGTTTCACATTGCAATGCACACATTGAATGAAGCTAGTCTCCTTGAAGAAATAAGACGCTCTGCGACACTTGGTGGCAGCAGGCTAAACATTTGAGGAGTTCTAATACATGTTTTTAGATGGATGCAGAGCTGCCAACTCTCCCTGATGCTGCAGAAAGTTTCCTGAAAATAAACCATGTTCTGATGAACAACATTGGACATCTCCCCTGATTATGGAAACCTTTTCCCTATTATGTTGAAAAATATCTCCCTGATTGGAGTACAAAATCTCCCTGATTGGAGTACAAAATCTCCCTGATTGGAGTACAAAATCTCCCTGATTGGAGTACAAAATCTCCCTGATTGGAGTACAAAATCTCTCTGATTGCAAGATATTGGCAGCTCTTTGCATGGGGTGCATCTTCACAGAGCTTGTTTGGTAACAGCTCACTATTGAGTACTGCATGGTGTCGTCATGCTGTTGCAGTCTTATCACATTCACAGTATGCCTTAACAATATTGTGATTACTGATGCTTGTTTGAACAAAACGGGGAACAGTCTAGTGTGCTTTTTAACATTGGGTTTGTTTTGGTGCACTGGTTTCTTTTAACGGAATAAGTCACCATATAGCTATACTGCGATATGCTGCCACCAATCGACATCCGATCAAAAGCCTTTAAAACAAGTTCAGGTCATCCACTAAAATATACAACCAGATAATGTACTCAACCATGTATCATTAACATTTATGAAATACTTTTTTTGTATGCACATTTTAACAACGTATAACTTATACATGTATAATATTAATTCCCCAATAGATTATTGAAACCTTTGGAAGTTCACTGATAATCGGATGATGAATGTGGTATTTTAATAATTCTAAACACTACTAGTATTGTCCTTGTCAATATTTAAATGAACAGATGACTGAACCATGATGTCAAACCAACGCAACCAGCCATAAGCTTTTACACGTTTAACCCCCATCGCCCCCCCATACCGAGAACTGAGTTGACCCCCTGACCCCCTGACCCCCTGACCCCCTGACCCCTATCGTTCACCCGTACTTTTGTTGTTATTTTTCCCTTTCCCCTTTTTGTATTCCCTGTATTTTGTGGTGCAATGGTTACATATTTTTCCACCCCCTTCCCATGCTCTTAGTCTGTTTGCGGCCCTCTCAGCGAGCCAGACTAGTTTGCGCGACACTGTCTCAAAGTACGGCAGTTTGGCCGGAAATCACAATGACCTTCTGGTGGGCAAAATGTGAGTAACACCTTCCCCATATCCCCCCTTCCCTTGTCTGCTGGTGTTTTTTTCTTCCCTCTCTCTCTCTTTCCTCTGTTTGCCGTTTATAGTCCACTCTGTCTTTCTTGTTACATTAGTCTTAGGGAGCGCCTCAAAACTCTGAAATACTCTGAAGGTTCTTCTGGGGAACACTCACTTATTTCTTGGTCATTACTATAATGTTCTCGGAACAGGAACTATTCAAGAAGTTGGGGCCTCTGACTCAAATAGGGGCCTCTGACTCTGGAAAATTCCATAAATACATCCACAGGCTTTCTGGGAGTAGCTGCTATGCCATCTTCTCTGGAAAGGCATGTTTCCCCCAAACAGGAATTTTCAGAAACCAAACAAAGAATGTTGATCTGTCTTTTGAAATTGTCTTCCACTTTTGTGTAGACAGGCATCAAGTTGACAAAATCGTTCATAGTCCTGCTGGCAACATAATTTGCTTGTAGATAACAATTTTTATCAATTAATATGGTTGTCTTTTTGTGGTTTGTTTTCAATGCACATCCTCTGAACCAAACATGTCTTTGATTATGGGAGACTTTGAGATCCCAGCTGGCACCAGAACTTTCCATTGTTTACGCAAGCGTAGTTCTAAGCATGCGTATTTTTTTCCGAGAACAATGGACTTACCTTGCATATCTGCTGCCATCCAGGATCCTCAAAGAGTCTCCCAGTGGACTTACAAATGTCTGGTCTTTGCCTACTGATGGTAGGCAAAACCAGCGGTTGGCAAAATGAAATGTTACAAATTTATTGGGGAAAAAGGCTGTGATGTTGCAAAAAAATTTCTGTAGACAGTTCTCACTTGACGTCCTGCAATTTAAAGTCCGCCATCTTTACGGGCAAATTAATCATTTTTTTAAAACACAACTTTGCGTAAATACTGCATGTGACAGCAGGTTTTTTATCAAATTCCTTGCACGATTGGTGGTTGAACCACTTGGCTGCATAGAAAAATGTAAAAATGTTTGACGCTGTCAAGAACCTAAGTTGCCCTTAAAGATGTTGTCTATCAGGAACTAAGCCCTATCTATCTATACTGAGTGATGAGGCGCTCCCTTAGAATCTGACATGTACA
The DNA here is from genome assembly GCA_037783415.1 of Leptasterias polaris. NCBI lineage: Eukaryota > Metazoa > Echinodermata > Asteroidea > Forcipulatida > Asteriidae > Leptasterias > Leptasterias polaris. The sequence continues at coordinate 1,050,630 of JAZGTN010000170.1, forward strand.
TGTTGACACTGTGTCCATAACGTTGCACATACAAACTGCTTGAATCATTTAGTATAAAGAAGGAAAAGAAGAGAAGAAAACAGATTATGCATTTTAGATTTCACATTCTGCATCTTGAGAGTAGATTTTGCATCACTTCACCGAGGGGCATACAAAACTCACACAGAAGGCAATGGTGGCTTTGTTGGTAAATGCCATAATGCGTCAGTAGAGTTAACCCATCTGGTACCTGTCCTTCTCTACTGTTTGTCTAATCAATTCACAACTATCTGTTACGAACGATTTCTAACATAGTGGATCAAAACTGCTTAACAAATATTTGAACAACACATTTCCATTCATGTCAGTTGGGTGAACTATGCACGATTGCCTTCTGCCATACAGCACACATGACTAATTACACTAATATGCATCTTGTTGTTTGATTTTAAGGTGATGAGCTTCCTACAAACACCTAAAGTTTCATTGTATTGTAACAAATCCACATTAATGCAGAATGATAACACGAATCATAATCCGCACTGATTCAGTTATGCAAATCCAGATCATTCCCCTCTTTCATTTTAGTCCTGTGCTCATACAAATCCAACCCAGGGAGCTCCCCCAATCCTTTGTTAATCTAATCCCACTTAATCTCTTCCCTTTTTATCCCCCCTAATATTAACTCCAAACTGTTAACTTTTGATACAATTTTTTAAGATAAATTCAAGCATGCAGGTAGAACATTGAGTTGCTAGTTTTACAGTATTTGGTTTTTTCACATCGTATCATCAGAACTCATTCTTCCATGATCAGACGTAAAGTTAGGCATGACGTTTTGCGATATTCGGGTACCTGGCTCTCATCATGACTTACTTTCGGAATAATAATGAGGTCCTTCAAAGAAACAATTTGCATGTCATTAGCATGTCATTTGCATTGGAGGGAGACTGGTCCCTCTGTCTTGCTTAATAGGCTTACATGTAACACATGATCACTGGTATCCTGGAGTAGTTAAGTCTGTCTTGAATATTCAGTTGGTTGGTTTACTGGTTGACCATACAGTTTGCATGGCTTATTGTGGCACATAAAAGTACTTAGAAGGTACAACACTTTTTTGTGATTTTTCTAATAATGTAAATGTACTTTACATTAAAAAATATGCACAAGATATTGTTGAGCATGAGGCAGCAGAGCATGTAAAGCCGTTGTGTTTCTGTTGACAGATCTGTTTGTTTCGATAATCTATAATTTGTCTGAGAATGGGTTAAGGGATCTCATGAATGATTTTCTTTTTAAATTTGCCACGGTAATTTTTGACTGTACACTATTTGTTTTTGAATTTTTATATTTACGTGCAGGACACTTGTTTCTTTTATTGTGATTAAACATGACAGCATGCAGTATCCTCTAATGTCATTTAAAAATATATTTTGGGGTTGAACAAAGGAACATTGACTAGAGCGGGATTTGAACCTTCTATTTTGCCCTAATGCTGGTGGTCTCCTTATTTTGTCAATATCTTTGTTCGGGGGTGCCAGAATCTCCTCTTTACCTAGTGAAAGGGTGTAGTTAGAAAACTAAAGAACAATTTAAGAAACAGGAGATGTTCCTTGTACTTTGCACCATCTGTATTTGTGTAGGCTTAAAATGAGTAAATTATTACTCCAACCTCCAAGGGTTTGGTATGTTGCACTCTGAGTCTTCCAGAATGTTTAGTTTCCCTTGTAAAAACAAACAATTGGAAGACAAATAATTAACAGTCTTTGTAAAAAAAAATTAATAAAATAAAATACAAATCAACATTTAGTACATTTTAACATTCTAACATTTTAGGAAATTATTTGTGTACTCTGGAGGAAAACAACTTTTAAGTATTTAAAAAAAACGATTGTACATTTCTTTTAACTTCTTTTTTTACCAACCTCCGTCAATGGCTTGTCTGTGGGAAGAGACCTTGCCAATTGTAAAAACACACACTGTACACATCCTGTGATACTACTATGACATTGTCAAAAACCTTGCCAGTTCCGACCCTTCCTGCCTTCGTTGGTAGTCTTCAATTAACACGTGCGTGGTTAGTTTTGATCCAATTCAATATCTACTTGACAAAAATTTCAATTGTGAGTATAAAGTTATGTACTTCAGGAGGGAAAGTTTCAAGTCGTACGTGTAAGCTCGGTTGGCCTTGCTTACATGTAGATTTTCATGTGAAATTTATTAAGAGTACCATAAAACATTCTTCTAGAACCTGGGCTTGATTTTCTCAAAGCACTAAGATTCATCGCTTAGCAAATTTAGACTGGTACACACTTTAAGATAATTTTGGATTATATTTACTAACTTATGAATATTCATGTACAATTTTTTTTTACATGTATTAATGTAACTACCTTTACCAACTTACTCATTCAACTCATTCACAACAATTAACAGGTGGTAGGAAGCTCCTCATATAGCCATTAATATTGTAGAAATAAAGACCCTTTGCAAATGGTGCCATCGCTTACTAATTTTCATTCTAGTGGCCAAGTTACTAAGGTGTTAACTGTCTGCAGTTTACACTGTGTATAGTAGACTACATCATTAAGCCCCGCCCACTATTTGAACTGCCTATCAACAGCGCTCAAGTGGGATGGACAAATGTGCCTCAATCATGGAGACATGATGCACAGCAAAGCTATCCTTATAGTGTGTGCCAGACTTTTTTTCTGACTATTGGGCCTGCATTCAGGAGCTGTGATTGGTCATTGCAATGGTCAATGTGATTGGTCAGTGCATGGGGGCGGAGCTTAATTGATCAGTCAATATTCAACTCCTATAATGTCTTATTGTGTAGTCAACTGCTATGCCATGTGACTGAGGTGAGTTTTGGTAGTTGTAACCAAAAACTGTTTCTGCTAGTGTTGAGTTGTTAAGAGTCTTTTACAAGTTCAGTTGAGCTATACTTTGGTGTTTGGCTTGGTTTGGCTTGGCAAGCAGATATTCTGGAAATTTTTTGAAAATGTTTGTTACTATTTTGGTCAAAAGTGATGAACAGTGGAGTAAAATGGAGTATATATTCCAATAACATTAATAAAGTTTAATTCATCAGAAGTAATTTTCATTCTGTAAAAAGTAATATTTTGGGAATGAAAATGTTTGAAGAAAAAGCTTGCTAAACATTCTTCTGTTCGCAACTCTCTTAACTTTGCTATTTTATGAACGACATGTCAGAAACATGTTTCTGGTCACAAAGCACCAAAACAAGTACCTCAAAGGGATCTTTGGGATAAAAGTGTCAGAACTTTTGAAGGGGGAATCTAACAGTATCAGAGAACGATTTCATCTAGAAATTGTTGCATAGCAAAATATTTAGACTGAACATGATTTGTGCACACTGATTGTTAATTATAGAGTAGCATTGCTGATTTTTGAGTAGCAACTCGTTTTGTGTAGCTTTTTGCTCTGCTATGCAAGGGAAATCGTTCGCTGAGAATTACTAAATATTACTAACCTTGCCAATGCATTTTTTTTTTACTACTTATAACTGGCTAAAACTTTAACGAGCTAACTGATGACAAGATGGTTGTACTGTAAAATTGGGTCATGCCTGTGCTCATAACAGCATCAAGGTTGTTTTAATCTGTGTCACTCTGTGACAAAGCATTAGGAGACAGAAGTAGGGCCAATTTTCCTGACATCCAGTTTCGATCCCTAACTACTTTGCCCTGCCTGTGTGCAGGGGTGGGCGTGTGTGTGAAGGGAAACCTTTGGTGACACATTGTAGTATCGAAACATCAACTGAGTGGCCTTCATGATTCTATTTGATATGCCTCAATCGCACTCACTACTTCAGATTGCATATCAGTAACTTAGTTGCACTGCACTGGCACCTCATGAACATGTGTAAAAAGTTATAAGTAGATCATTTTGGTTTGATTTGGAGGGTGGGAGCGAGGGGTACAGTACCTTCGGAGGAATTTCTTTGTGGCGGTATGCTCAGACAGACTTGAGATCTTAATCAAAAACTCGTTATGTGTTTCCTCAACAAGGCAAAACAAAATCTAAAAATCTCTGCACTGATTGTTTTCAAACGATACCCGATCTTGATGTTTAAAAGTTGATGACGATGTCAAAAGTTCATTGGAAATTGTTTTATCTGCAATTTTGAATGAATTTGCATCTTCTGCTGAAGATGACAAAGGCATTTGTTGTAAGAATCTTCAAATTTTTGTCAGACAAATCAACAACAAAAATTGTATGTCTGTTCACAAAATGAGTGAAAATATTCACAGATTAGTTCCTGCGTGTTTCTCAAAATTTCAGAAAGTATAATGTTGGCATTTTGAGGTGGGGTGCCAAAAGTGTACATATTAAAGACCCTAGATTGGTAGAAAATTTGGGCCAAGAACCATTTGTTTTGCGTATCTATTTTGGTTCCTTTGGGTTGGTATGAGGCATTTTATTTAAGGTAGTGGTGAAAAGGGGTAATGTTTTTCTTTGCATGTTCGACTTCAATGCATGCAAACTGTCCTGAGCCAGCCAGCATTTTGTTAACAAAACCTCTTTTGTTTCGGCAGGTTGGGTTTTTTAATGAATCTTTGTCTTTTCTTACTCTCTTTAAACAGAATCTTAGAGAAGGAGAACCAGGCATTGAAGAAGAACCATGAGGTGGAAACAAAGGAATTGAAAGACGCATTAGAACAATTGAAGATGGACAATGACCGTCAACAGGAGATTATCGGACAGGTTTGTCTTACACAATCAAAGTTTTGTTTACGGCAAGAACAGTTTCCAGTTGTAGCAGAGCCAAGAAATTTGTAAACTAATGGCGAAAAAAATATGCACATAATTTTGTAGTTTTTGCAGTTTTGTAGATTCATTTCAGTTTTTTGTTCTGGGCAGGGCGGTTTTTGCCTTGGTATGGGGCACCTCTATGAGGGCAAGGCGAATTTGTATTGGAACATTTCAAGGGGCACCAAGGCATTGAGACAAAGGGGCATAGAAGCATTGAGGATTGGACTTCATAAAGCTCTGCAGTAACTCATTATATTATGCAAAACTACTCTCTCTCTCTCTTCAGCCGAACATATCGCTGGATTTATTTATCTGCATATTCATTTAAAAAGCATCGAGTTTGATGAATTTAGAACATGTAATTTGTTGCCTGTTTTTTTGCCAAGCAACACTTTTCTATGTATATTTGGTTTGGGTAAAACCATGTGTATATCTACTTGCTAGGTAGATTTTGTTCTTTGAGAACTTGTCTTGCTATTTATTCTACTGCCGCGAAGTAGATTATTCAGAATTCGGGAGACTTCTCAGTTCTAAAAAGAACTGTCCTGCTTATTAACTACTACCTTGGCGGGAGGTAGGAAATTGGCCGGGACTACTACTTTCGCTTTAGTGGATCAAGGAGACTTCTCGTTATTAGCACTTTTCTGTGCTAACTTAGTTTATGTGTTCAGCTTTACCCTAAAAATTCCCCCCCCCCCCCCCCCCCCCCATTCTTCTTAGTACATACAATGTGAAATTTACTCATAAGTATTAGATCCTAGGGGACGTCGCTCACTCTCCAATAAAGTTTGGGGATTATATCCCAAGTATCTCTTTAGAGATTTCACTCCCATGGATCTCTGGCTGCGCATTATGTACATGTATGGATTGAAACAGGTGCTGTAGGTTCTGGCCCACCAGGGCTCAATATCACGCACTGCTTACCTAGGAATTCTGCGCTCTTGGCATTCTGTAAAGCGTGTGATTCCACAGGCTGTAAGCGCAGAACTCCGCGATAAGAAGCACCGTGAAGTTTAGCCAAGTATTGAAGTTCTGTGTTTGATTTGCTCGGTCCCAGGGTCCCAGGGTCCCAGGGTCCCAGGGTCCCAGGGTCCCAGGGTCCCAGGGTCCCAGGGTCCCAGGGCCTGAACTAAAGGCTGACGTATTTGCCTGCTCATTGGACCATTTCCCCCTGACCTAATCATCCCCGGTCACCTCTTCCTGTTTACGAAACGTCAACCTCTATCAATAATGTAGCTCTATGATGTAAATCCATTGGAAATGATTATTGTCATTCTTTGCCTTGTGCTAAAAATAGGGCTCGATCCCAACACTAAAAGTTTACCTGACTTATTGTATTCTTTTTAGAAGGGATTCTAATCAGTTATATTATCATATCGTGCGTTTGTGTTGTATTTAGCGCATTGTGCCAATCAGCATGGTAATCATTCCCATCATGCATCACTACACAATGTACATCCTGATTAAGAACTCGGACAAGTTCATCAGCCCATCCTGGCTGTCTTGGATGAGACCGTCGAGTGAAGTTGTTTGACTCCAGTTTGTTCAATGTTGATTACACCCTAGTTGTTTTCCAGCCTTTAATGAACTTTCTGGTGTTGTATAGAAAGTAGAACTTTCCAAAAACTCACACCCTCCTAATAACGTTTTGGTTTGTTTTGGGGGTTTTGGGGGGGAGTACACCCCCCCCCCATCCCTCTTAACACTCCATCTCTGTTTTCCAAGAGGCAATTTGGAAATAAAATTCTGTTGCCTTTAACTTACTCACTGCTCTCTCTACTCAAGCTAATTTGATCTCTTCATTTTTATTTTCCACCCAGAGCTTGAAGATGACTCCAGAGGCCAGGATTAACCAAACAGTGCAACATGAAATCTCAAGACTCACAAACGAAAACCTGGTAAATAACTTTGAATGTAGGGACGGGATTGTAAGCATTCCCCCCCCCCCCCCCCACTGGTCTCGAGGCACTAGTTTAGTTTATTACATACAGAGCAATTACAAACTTTCAGCTTCAAGACAATGAGCCACTAGAGGGCAGCAGACAAACCAGGGCCGAATTTCATAGAACTGCTTAAGCACAAAAAGTAACTAAGCACAACATTTCGCTTACGAGAATAAGGTTACCAGCTAAACTACCATGTCACATGTACAATTTTTGACTGGTATCCTGCTCATTTCTGCTTAGCAGACAATTGTTAAGCAATATTTTCTGCTTAAGCAGCTCTATGAAATTGGGCCCTGGTATTAAGTGCCACTGTTTATGTAGTCCTGAGAATGCGCATATTTCCCAAGAACGAAGGATTTAATTGGTGTGTCTACCGCCACCTAGTGCCCCCCAAAGTCTCCCATTGTGTTTGGAAACTCTGTAATCGTTTAGTTTCACACATGTGTTTTAAATTCCATCTCATTTCTGTTGTCTGCAGAAATAAGTTTTTTTATAGAATATATTTTTTAAATGTAATAGTTCATACAGTATTTACGGAACAAGGCATTTACCAATATTTCAATGAAACTTTCACAGGTTTAAATTTGTTTGTAAAACTTGAATATTTTTGAGTCTTAAAAAGAAAAGAAAAAAAGAGGATAAACCCTTTAAGACTGAAGTGAGAGGAGTGGGCACAGTACCAGGGGACCAATTTTCTACCTTCACCTTGAGCTGCCAAATAAGGCAGTGAGGCGACCCTGGTTTATTTCCACCAAGGCTTAAATCCAGGTCTGGTGATTGTGAGTCAGTAGCTCATTCCTAGACTTCAAACAGTTCCTAAATATCATGGAAACCACAACTTAGACTTAAACTTAAACATGATTTGTTTGTTGTTCATGAGAGCGAAGAAAAAATCTTGTGGATTTTTTTTTTAGTATAACTGCCAGACTGATACACAAACTAGTTTGCGTGTGGGTGTCGTGTGCGCAGACGTGGCATACACAAATTATATTATTTTTATATGTTTTTCTCTTGACCCAATTCACCTGATGTCGTCATCACAATAATCTTGGTCGCGCCATTTTGGGAGTCAATGTCCCCGTGTGTTATACAGTGTAGTGCGCATTCTAGGCTACGCGACATTTACAAGCATATCATAATTGTTACATAGGCGACAGTAGCTATGTGTGATGTTTGTGGAACTGGTCATTAAGTAAATACTCATATTTAAAACATTTTACCAGACTCTGTGTTAGGTTTTTGTTAAAATACTGTCGTTTTTTTCATTGGAAATCAAATTTTCATATTCAAGAAGAGGAGAAACAAGTTTTATATTTTAAAATCCAAAGCACTTGTGAGCTCATGACTCTTTGAGGTACATGAGTATGTTCATTTGTCACCATCTTGTTAGGCTTCTTACTTGAGGGTAGATTATCACCAGTAAAATCAACCTTGAAGATTGCTGTCTGGAGCCACATTTGTTGGGACACTCACAGTTGTTGGGCATCCTGGTCGGTGTCCATAATATGATAGCACTTATTTTTTAGCTGTGATACGCTTTGATGAATGTAAAGTCAAGATTGGAAAACTGGAAAAAGTTAGTCACTCAACACAGTGCCTGCTAGTTTTCTGGAGTTTGTAAGTCACCAATTCAGAGTTCATTCATTTGTCAAGATGCTGTATTTATGTACTTTTGTCAATGAGTAGAAGTAAAACTGAGTTCATGAGTTGTGTAAGAAGTGGAACTGAAGTTTTAGTCAGCAGGCAGAAGTTTTCTATTAGTCTTTGTGATTTTGATCATGTTGGCCAGAAAGCGGTAAACAAGAAAAGCTGAGTGTTCCCCCTTTTTGAAACCACAGCTTTGGCTTTGGCTCCGGCTTTGGCTCGGGCTTGGGCTCAGCATGGGCTCGGGCTTGGGCTCGGGCTTTGGATCCGGCTTTGGCTCCGGCTTTGGCTCCGGCTTGGGCTCAGGCTCGTGCTTGGGCTCCATCAGCCTGTCTGAAAATTCTGTACTTAAAGTACACAATTTCAAAATTAACTGACGGAGCCCAAGCCAAACCAGGAGCCAAAGCCCATGCCAAAGCCCAAGCCCAAGCCGGAGCCCAAGCCAGAACCCAAACTGAAGCCCAAGCCGGAGCCCAAGCCGGAGCCGTAGTTTTGAAAAGGGCTATTGTTTCCATGTAGTCTCCTCCCCCTCAAAATCTAAAGCATTTCAACATTTGTTTGTTGTTTTCTTTCATTATTTCAGGATCTCTTGGAGCAGAATGAGTACCTTGAGAAGCAAGTGAAGAAACTGAAGAAGCAGTTGAAGGTTGCGTACAGGAGAGTCACTAGCACATTAGAATCTTCAGGTACTTGAGGGGTCCTTCTTTTCTAATTTCTAGGTGCTGAAAAGTTAACCTGGCAAACTCAAACTTCAGTTTGTTCTAAGAATGTTTTCATAAATGGCATTCTTCGACCTGGTTTCCCATCAAATTGTAATTGCTACATAGTAGAATGAAGAAAGTAGTTTGTTACTTTAGTAGGATTGGTTTTTAAATAATCTGCCATTTTTTTATTTTTTATTTTTTACTTTTCAACATTTTTTCAGGAGTTCATGATTTACTGTAATGTGTGGAAATTGTTATTACTCTGTTTTCTGACAAGAAAGTTACAATAATTTTGTTTTTTCCCGACACTGATGTCCACTTTCTTTTTGTTTCGCTTGATTCACCACAGCCACCCCGACATCTTTAAGTGAGACACCCGCCGCATCTCACCTCTCAGCGCCGGCTAACATCGGAGACACAACTCACATAGCACCCGCTAACGTCAAGATGAAGGAACGAGAGATCTTAGGCATGCTGGAATATAGACAGGAGGATGATACTAAGATTATCAAGACAGTTATCATTGGTGAGTCTGGGAACTAGATTTACTAGATTTAGTAAGTTAATTTACCGATGAGTCTTGGTATTAGATTAGAAGCTAAAATTACTGGAATATGATAAGAATCAAATATTCATTTGTTTATTTATATCATTTTTGGGGCTGGCTTTTGTTTTGTTTTTCTTCTTTTTCTTCTTCTTCTTCTGTTTTTGTTGTTGTTTTTTGGGGGGGGAGGGGGGCTGTTTTAGGGTTGTGGGGTGGGGAAAGACCCAAGGGGGGGATCCTGTTGATGTGTTTAGAGTGCTGTGCCTTGGGATTGGGTTTTGTACACTAGATATATGGCGCATTAATAAACCCTTATAAACGCTCATTATTAAAATGTTTAACTAACCAGAGGATTATGTAGACCTGTACGCCTTCAAGAACTAGTGGTGTACTGCCTTTCAGAACTCAATCTTTCAAAATATATTTCTTACTGACAGACTTCCAACCGAGGAATGCAGAGTCGTTTCTTCCGGGCTTACCGGCGTACGTCATCTTTATGTGTATACGACACGCTGATGATATCAACGACGATCGGAAAGTCAAGGCTTTACTAACTGGTGTCATCAACGGAATCAAGAAGACGGTCAAGGTAAGATGGGAAGACCATTCAAAAGTGGAAAGGGCAAAATTTCAAAGTCTGAAAAAAAAAAAAAAAAAAATTAGCTGTTGCAAACAGCTTAGGGTATTAATGCAAACAAAGTGTTAACGACCCCACATTCGACCCTTGCAGAGTCTTTTACAAAGGCTAAATGAGTAATAACACACACATACAAAAATAATTTAGTTTTTACCCTGACAGTGATGTGTGTTCTCAGTACTTTCCCGAGTTCTGTGAACAAAAATCCACAGGCAAATCACTCGGGTGGGATTTGAACCCACGACCTTTGCATTGCTAGAGCAGATGTCTTACCACTAGACCACCAAGCTAGCCCGATGGCTAGAGGCAGTTCGAATCGTTAGCAGCGAGTACCGCAACTCACAGAACTCGGGGAAAGTACTAAATTATATTCATTATCCCCGATGCAAAATTAACATCTATTACACACATACAAGTATTAAAAACTAGTGTAACAGAAGCAGTCAAGTAGAACATGAAGCCTCAAAAAAACAAAACTAGTCTTGTTCATATCATAAGGGCCTCTGGTAATTGTTGGAGCTAGGTTGTGTGAAACAGGTGTGAATCACATTTATAAACAGGATAGGCCTTTTTTTTCCTTCTACTGATTAGTCCTTCTACTGGTTATGAGCACTAGCTCTATGGTAGGACAAAGTCAAGAAAAGAGGCAGAATGCATTCTGAGAATGCATGGGATGAACAATGAAGAAGGAGGTAGAGGGATTGGGGAAGTTTAACCACAAGGAGGGTGGAAACATTAAGATTCATTTCTGCCGATCCTTTTCAACTTTCATTGGACATCATGGAAAGTTTAACTTTACTTTTCAGACTTTTCATGCCCTAAAATTGTTCCCCCACATTGTTCCCCCACATTGTTCCCCCACATTGTTCCCATAACCCCATAACTGTAAACAATCAGATTAGACTTTAAAGTGGAATTTTTTCTTTCTTGGAAATTCTTCTAAAACAGAAACATTTTGAGGACTTTGAGTACGTATCATTCTGGCTGACCAACACGATCAGGCTGATGCACACGCTGAAGCAGTACAGTGGAGAAGAGGTAAGACATCAGTTAACCCTTTAGAGAACATTCATTTCCGTTTAATTATCACAAAACGCCCAGACATTGCTAATATTGTTAGTTTCTTTATTGAAATTTTGTCAGTAAAAATGTCAACATGAAAGAGAAAATTTAGTTTCTTGTTTTAGAAATTGGGATACTATATCAACATACTGTATCAGAAAATTTCATATGTGGCCATGACCTTTACTTTGACCTCTTTATGTGAATAGAATAAGTTTAAACTTTGTGGCCGCTATGGTCTCTAAAGGGTTAAACAATAACATGTAGCGCCTTCCATTGCGTCATTTTATAATTTTTTTCCACATTATTACTCTTGGGAACACACTCAGTCCCAGAAAATACTTTTGGGGCAAGTCATATTGGCTTAAAAGGCATGACATTCTTCCTTTTCTAATCTGATTACCATTAATTTTTTCGTCAGAAAATCCAGGAAATTGTTATTAAATAGCCAGAAAAGCCTATCAGAACCTATACCATGTTCAGATGTACAGGTCAGCTTTTTTTCTCAATACAAATTTTTAATAATTCGGGGTTGAACATACATGTTGACAAATTAATAGAGCGGGATTTGAATCAATGACCCCTGAATAAAGGTGCCGGTGCTCTACCAACTGAGCTATCTAGCCCTTTGTTTGCGGTCTCCCTATTTTGTCAATATCTTTGTTCAGGGGTGCCAGTCAGAAGCCATTCATCCGTAAAAATTTTCCTACTTTTTCCCAAAGACAAAATATCATACATGCTGAACCAACTCTCCCTTTTTCCTCTATTTGCTTCTCAGAACTTCTCAAGTCAGAACACGATTCGGCAGAACGATCACTGTTTACGTAACTTTGACCTGTCGGAGTACAGGCAGGTCATGAACGACCTGGGAGTCCACATCTACCAGATGCTGATCCACATTATTGAGAATAAACTACAACCAATGATAGGTGAGTTAAAGTCTGACTGTATCTGAGACTTGACGGTGTATGTTAAAAAAGACCAAGCACTTGGGACCACGCCCACTCTAGTAACTCCCTCAAAGGGGACTAACACTGCAACCCATGGGCCTGAAGATACCTGTGTAGAGAAGATGATGAAGACAGTTTTAGATCTTGGAGAGAAACCACCAAAAACACAGAAAAAATCAGGGCCCAATTTCATGGAGCTCCTTAAGCAGAAAATATTGCTTAACAACTGTCTGCTAAGCAGAAATGAGCAGGATACCAGTCACAACTTGTACATGTGACATACTAGTTTGGCTGGTAACCTTATTGTGGTACGCATAATTTTGTTGTGCTTAGCTACTTTTTGTGCTTTTGTAGCTCTATGAAATTGGGCCCAGGTGTGGACTGCAAACCCAATAGATGGAGAAATATCAGTTTTAGAAATGAGATAATGTCTGGATCCCGATAATAATTCATTTTCAGTTTTTAATTAAACTTCCACTCATCATTGGGAATAACTTTCTTTAATCTATAAAAAAAAAAAAAATCTTTTAAATTTAAATCTAAATTTTCTGGTCAAAGTGGCAAAAAATTGTACTATGAAACTCAATTTAGTCAAGTTTATGGACTGCTCTAACGTGGATGTAGAAAACCAATTATGTATATAATGGCGCTGTTTTGTCATCATTTGTTCAATATTTGTGTGTGTTTTTGTTTTTGTTTTCCACATTATTTGACAACCTTGATAATCAATTTCACACACCACACAAACAGGACCTGCAGTACTTCAGAGCTCCAGTACGTAATGCAATTCACTTTCTTAAACTTACTCTCGGGAAAAAAAGAAGGTATCTCCCCCTTTTCCTCTGCCAAAGCATTTTGATTGGCTAGGCTATCAGTAGAACAGCCAATCAGGAGCTAGGTGCTGAGTAGTCTTGATGTTCAGCTGCTCCAATGCCATCAGGGGAGTGGGAAGCATTAACTGAATTGTTAGAAAAAATAACTCGCAGCAAGACTAGTCATTTTGCAAGCTGGTTGCCAGTAAATGCAATTCTAATAGTGTTGAACAAGCGAACAATTGTAGCATTATTAAGTCCACACAAAATGCCAATAGTTCTGATGACAATGCAGAAAGCATTATAAGAGTTATTGCCCCCTTGCACCAACGTCACACACAGCTACTGTCTGTCATGGCCATTTTGGACATAAGAGTTATGATAAGCGCTGAAAAGCAACGTTACCTAAAATGCACACTAGACCAGTATAACAATCGGGGACATTGACTCCCAAAATGGCGCAACCAGGATTGTTGTGATGTTCACGTCAGGTGAATGGGGTCAAGAGACCCCTTGCATCGACGTTGCATACGCCTACTTTCTTCCCACGGTCTGCCATTTTGGAAATCAAAATCACAAAATGCATATGTAGAGAATTGGTGAGCGTGGCCTAAAATGCACCCTACACAGTAACATACCCGGAATCTGATGTCCAAAACGGCGCAACCAAGATTTAACGTTGTGTTGACGTCGGGTGAATCGGGTCAGTGGTGCCAGAGAGTCAGTTTATCTTCTACTTTGGAAATATCAAACTTTTACTGCTACTTTGGAAATATCAAACTTTTACTGCCAAAATGTTTTTGTTAAATGGATAAGCTTCTTCCTTGCCACTTTCTCAGTTACCTTAGTTTAAAAAAAAATCTACTGGCATGTACGTACCAAATGTACTTTTAATGAAAAACAAATTCCAACATGTTAGATTTAAAAGCTTTCAGCACCTAGCTTCAATCTACTCCCAAACTGGGTATGTGAGGGAATATTCACACCCTGAACCCCACTGGGTACCGGTAAGATGGTGATAGCCCCCTCCCCGACCCCACCTTCTCCAAACCTTGTCAGTAAAAAGGGTCATTTTTATCGCTGCTCTTTTACCCACAGCTGCCCTTCCCTGGTTTCTGAAATGTTTTCTTAAAAGATAATTACGATCGGGATCTCTCTTCCAGTCCCCGGTAAATTGAAGAAGTCTTTTCCCCCCTGCATGCTCCTTTTATGATCTTGCTAAATTCCTTCTGCAGAGCTGATGAATTCCCTGGTTCAACCTGAAATGTTGGGAGGAAGGCCCCCAAGGAGTTTAGAGATTTTCAAACTGTTCATTCACATGCCTTTATAATGTTAAGAGACATTACACAAGATCTCTCATAAGCACACAAATTTACAGTAACTGAAGGAGTACAAATAGTCAATTTAATTGTACAACAAATGTAATTGTATTTATTTATTTATTTGTTAATTGCTGTGTGCTTTAAAATGTTCTCATGATAGCTAGATCTGCTAGACTTCCTCCTTGAGATCTAAGCGCCGTCATTAGCACACTTAGGCCTGTGACTTTATAGTTTTTGTCTGATCTGTCTAGGCTTTTTTGTCGTAGTACGCGTCCTCCCCTCAGACAGCTTGTGAGAGACGTGAACTTGCCATCAAGGGAATGAAAGATTGTGCATTGTGCCCAATGCAACACCCTGTAAACTTGGGGGTTTCATCACTAGACTGCTAGCAATTTACCAATTTCTCAGGATTGTACTCTTTTAAACAATCACACACCTGTATCCAGTGCAAGTCTCGCTGGGTTTTTAAACATTTTGACCCGTTGATGAAGTGCACAACTTTATTTCCTTCACATACATTAACACAGAACTTCTTTAGTTATTTTACAAGGATCTTTCTTCATTTCTAACAAAATCTAAAAACACCATTAGGTAACTCAACAACCCTAAACTGTTGTACTCTGGATGCCTGATCCCATGTAAAGCATGATCAGTTTACTGGTGCAATCCTCGGTCCAACACCATTCAGTAACTCAGTACCCAAACTGTTGGACTCTGATTATGGTGGTATGCCTGATCCCATGTAAAGCAACATTAATCAGTTTATCAAGTGCATTCTTCAGTCCAACACCATTCAGTAAATCAACACCCAAACTGTTGGACTCTGATTATGGTGGTATGCCTGATCCCATGCAAAGCATGATCAGTTTACTGGTGCAGACCTCAGTCCAACAGAATCAAATAAAACATGCAGTTGAATTTGAAGGTTTTGGGATGGTTAGGGTTAAAGTAATATATAAGTGGAAACGAAATGAATACTGACTAGACTTGCATGGACTGTTATCATGGTGTGGCTTTCTCCAATCTTTTTCCCCAATCCAAAGCATTGTAGCCAAACAGAGGCTGGAAGAAAAAAATAGTCTGAATCCTACTTGGTGTAATGAATATTTAGCATTCATTACCATTATTGGGTGCAGGGTACTTGACTAAAAAGATGGTGGCATCATGATAAAGGTCTGTTGGAGAAGTTTAGGTTAAACAAAAACATACCTTCTTATTTTTTGTGTACAGTCCCTGCTATGTTGGAAAGTGACAGTGCGGGTCTATCCACAAAACCATCTGGACTGAGGGGTCGGAGTGCCAGTATGTCAAGCGACTACGACGGAGTAAAAATATCCATAGAATCACTCATTAAACAGGTAAGTCCAACGAGGGCGAAAGAGGGTCTATTTTTGACCACGTCGGGGAGCGTTCAACGGTGAATTTCATTGCATCCCAATCTTATTATGACCGCTTGTTTGTTGTTTTCTTGTATCAATGGCCATATAAAAAATAATAATAACATCAGTGAAACACAGTTTGCTTTACTTATCACATCGCGTAAATTTGGTTTACACACGCCCTCACACGGTCAAAAATACTGCGAATTGACCTTATGCACAGAGTGTATACTTTGTTCTTGAACAGGCAAGACAGTTTGTCCCTAGTAAACGGCACCTCTATGAGGAAATACAAATACGTATTGGAGCATTTCAAAGGGCACCAAGGCAATGGCTGGGGGCTTGGAGGCAATTGCCTCTGATGGAGGTAAAGGGGGCTGTTCACTGGCCCATTCCGTGCTCTGCATGTATGTAGCTGTGCGTCTCCATTGTTTCATTGTAATTTTACCTCCAATAAGATGGGGGCAAGATGATATCAGCGCATATAAGGTCTACAACAGCAACGTTGATCAAGTCATTTCATACTCTTAGCTTGAGTATGTCTGCATTATTAACATACAAAATGTAATTCTTAGTTCTACCAATCTAACCTTGTTGCTATTTTTTAGCAGAAAGAATTTCCATTTGTTGTGCTCTTTTTATTGTTTGATTTCATGTTTTTATTGTTCAAATAACTATCTGTACTTTATAGAATATTGTCAGAATTTTAAGGAATGTAATCAATGTCTGAAATTTTATTTGTTCTTATATAATTTCAATTCAATTTGTGTGTTTATTTTTGTTGCACTTGTACCGGAACCCAGTGGTTTCAACTGGATAGACCACCATGGGTTGAAATAAGTAATACTCTTTGTAAAGGTACTATTAGGAAGGATATTTACAAATACTTTACTCCTATGATCAAGTTTATAATAACTATTTAGAGAGTTTTCTCATTCTTTCTTGGGAACCCTCACAAAATTGTTGACAGTAAACTTTACTTTTGTAACAGCCTAATCAAAATGTTTGTTTTCTGCATTTGCAGCTCACCACATTCCTCACCGTCATGAATAGTCATGGTACTGACCCTGAGGTCGTCAAACAAGTCATCAAGCAGGTGAGGAAGTTCATCTCTGAAATTATTGAGTCACATTTTGACACTACTCAGTCAGCCAGTAATGAGAGACTCTGTAAAGGGTGAACCCATGGTTTGAGCCATTCATAGAATTTATATCGTTGATTTTGAAATAAATTTCTACCTGGAAATGAATCTTGAACATTCAGTTTAGATTGCAGTATTGCTGACTTGAGTCAGTGACTTCGACTCAAGACCAGACTCAGTTTTGGGGACTTGTGACTTGTGACGTGTGACTCGACTTAACTTGACTTTGGCAGACTTAACTTGACTTGGTTTGTCAGAATTTGTTTCCGTTTCTAATTGTGATTCTTCTTTTTGTTGACCAGTCCTTCTATCTAGTAACAGCCAGTACTATAAACAACATACTGCTAAGGAAGGACATGTGTCATTGGTCAAAAGGAGTGCAAATCAGGTGAGTCAACGATACTCTCCCTCTCCCGGTGTCATATCTGCACCTCCCGTTTCTTCTCATCAAAATCTAATACTTTATTATTTCCACTAATTTGGGAGGCTAATCATCCTTACTCGCAGCTGAGAAGCTGAATTGTGAAGGACGCGGCTACAATGTCATTGAGCCGCAGGCAAGGCACCTTTGGCAGCCAGCCACATCAACCTATAAATGACCGGGGGGCACAGTCAGAGATTGAAAATGTTTGATTTTTGAAAGCATGTGGGAAGCCGAGGTTCCTAAAATGTTCAAATGTGAGCAGCTTGCATGGTGTATTGCAGTTTGTGAGAAAGTTTTACAGTACTTTAATGGTGCACTCTTTCAGCGGAGGGCAGTGACTAGGTCATCACTCATTGACTCATTTTCTTGTGAATATTAGCAATTTGATTTTCACTACATTGAGTTGTATATGTAAGTCACTGTTGACACACAGTGGAAAAAGAAACCGGAAAGAGAGTGAAATCAAAATTCATGGAATCAAAATCTGTACTTGGCAGCACAGACTGCTTACTCCCCAGGCAGCTGAGGTGGCTTTAGTAAGGAATTTGAACAACTGGCCCAGTGGCTTGGGTAGTTATCTTCATGAGCCAGGAGCACCATACTTGACAGATACCTGGGCAAAATAAACATCAATTAGTATTAGGAATGGCCTGTTTGTATTCCTTATATTTGGTGTTTGCCCGTAGGTACAACATGAGCGAGCTGGAAGAGTGGTTACGAAGCAGCAAGGTATACGACAGCAACATGGAGGACACTCTAGAACCCCTGGTCCAGATTGCTCAACTCTTACAGGTCAAGAAGAGGACAGAGGACGACGTCAAGCTGATATGTGACACGTGCACAAAGCTCACATCAACACAGGTAAGACCAGGAAAAAATAAGAAGAAACAAGTAATTGGTCTTGGAGTCTCCACTACAATAGAACTAAGTATCATCAAAATAAACTGGACGATGTTAATATTTAAATTTTGTTATTGTGCCTACTGATTGTTTATCTTCCAATTGAATCTGGTTTTATACTTTTATGTCATATTATCATTTTGGTATTTTTTCCAAGCATTCAGCCTGTACATAACTATCATGTTTTATATTTTTGTTTGCATGTAACCATTTTTAATGTTATTCTCTTGCTTTGCTTTGGATTTGCCTGTACTCCTCTTCCTGCATCCAAACCCTTTTCAACACTCCTCTGCCCTGACATCTCCAGCCACTTTCTCCTTGTTATTTCCGGTTTCTTTAACTGTTCATTTTACAATGAAAGCAACTTATTTAAATTTTGCAGTAAATCTGATGTGTGTTTTATAACCTGTTATGTACTTTGAAAATACACCTGAAAATTAACTTATTTCTAAATTTGTATAAAAATGTTTATTGTATTTTATTGCATTTATAATATTTTCATGTTATCAGAACGATGTGGGTTTTAGTTGCTAAATATAATAATTGCCATTTATTCATGAATGATAATAACTTGTATTTCATATTTGCAAAAATCATAAATTATATTCAAAGTTGTGTTAATATTATATAGATTTGCTAAATACAATAATTGCCATTTATTCATAATAGATAATCAGTTTGATTTCATATTCATAAAAATCATGAAGTACACTCAAATTAACGTTACTATTTATCAAACACACAGGTGGTGAAGATTCTAAATCTCTACACGCCTGACGAGTACGAGAAGAAGACGGAGGTGTCGTTCATCCGCAAGGTCCAGGCCAAGCTGAATGGCAGGATGGACCCCAAGAAGGAAGCTCAGCTCCTCATCGACACCAAGTACACATTCCCCGTAACCTTCCCGTATAACCCCTCATCGGTACTCTTGAACGAGATCACAATACCACATTCTTTCAAGTTGGAATGCGTGAAGAGAGTATGATGGGGTTTACTGTTTTGGGGTTTTTGTTTAATCCCATGTTGATACGACTGTAATTTGTATTCTTCCCCGGGGAGTGATGATCCCTCTAACTGATGTTAAACTGTTGTTATCCAGGTTAACCATTAGTAGTTTTAACCCTGGTTAACAGTTAGTAGTTTTAATCGTGGTTAGCCGTTGTTACACCCTTGGTGGCTATTAGTGGTTTCTATCCTATTTAAACCAATGCTGAACGTGGTTCACTTTATGTAGTATTATGAACTGGGATTGTCTTGTAGGAAGCGTACATCTCAGTTGACCTCTAGGAAGTAATAACCGTAGTTTGACCTTCAGGAAATGGTGAACCTAGGTGACTTAGGGACAGTGATCACCCTTATTGACCTGTAGGTAGTACTGACCCTGGTTGACCACTAGGAAGTGATTAGTGTACCCCGGAAGTGACCCCGGCTGTCTTAGTAACAATGATCACCCTGATTGACCTTTAGGTATTGCTGAACCTTATTGGCCTAAAGATAGTGCAGACTCTGTTTGACTTTTGACCTGGTCAGGAAGTTCCGGCCCGGATTAAAACTTTCCAAAAAGCTCTTTTGAAACAGTCCATCTATACCCTGTTTATGATCAAAACATTGGAAAGTTTTATGAGAGCCAATGATCTTCCTTCAGAGTGAAGCATGTGAAAAGAAAATTTTCTATCAAAAATTGAAAACTAAGCATAAGTTAACTTTCAGCAAAATAATTCATAATAATAAGGTATATAAATTTGCAGTGCCCCCCCCCATTCCTATTAAATATTTTTAATTAATAAAAAATAAAAAAATAAAATAAAAAATGAATGATTTTTTTTTTTTTTTTTAAATATGGCTATAACACCTTAAGAAAATGTAGTGTATCCTTCCGTCGTAATTTTTACTTGTCTAATGCGGCATAGATGTATCGTGTGCAGCGCAAAAAGTTTAAGTTGACAGCAACAGGGTGCAGCAAAATGAGATCCACCAAATAAATTTGAAATGCGTTCAGTTTACTTTCAAGTTCATTAGATTTCTTTAACTATTTTCAGATTTCTTGTGTTTTGTAAACCAGTCTTAATTAAATTGCTGGTCTTGGGCTCGATTTCACAAAGCAATAGACCCTTCCCATGAAATATTTAAATTGCACATCACGCGTGCGCACTTACACTGCTGGTTGGCAAAATGATGGAACATTGCCCCTTTTTGTGTGGGGCTGATGGTGGCGTGACGCAGACGCGCTTGTGCGTCTGCTTAGTGCACAACTCTATGGCGTTTGCCAACCAGCAGGGTCTGTACGCATGCGTGAATGTAATTAGCATATTTCATGGGAAGGGTCCATTAAGATTGATACACATCTTAAGATCAGTCTTAGCTCTTTGTGAAATCATACCCTGGCAGTCAAAATATCATTATGAAATGTGGGGGTGGGGGGGGGGGGGTGAACTTACCTAAAATTCAAATGTCAATATTGTAAATATGAGCACCTTTTCCATTGAAATTGGAGAAATACTCATCCCAAATCCAATGATGCACCCTTCCTTCAGCCACATCTTCAGTAATGAGCTAACTACTTTCCATGTTCAGATGTTTTTGGTGTGTGTGGGTCGTATGAAGTAGTAGCATTGTGGAGACTTTGTTACAATTATTTGTTGGATATTTTTGATGTCTTTCCAAAGAGGCTGAATACAGTAATTGAGAGAATTTGCGTCTGTCTGTACAGATGTCCCTGGTGCAATGTCTATGGTATGTGCGTTATCCTCGGATCAATAGCCTGTAATCATCACCGGTTACACTTGGTGGTCTTGTGATATCGCATCTGCAGAGCATAGAGCTGCTTAAGCAAAAAAGATTGCTCACAAATTTTCTGTTCAGCAGAAATAAGCAGGATACCAGCAACAGATTGTATGTGGGATACGGTATTTAGGCTGGTAACCTTATTCTGGTGAGCATAATTTTGTTGCGCTCAGCTCCTTATGGTGCTTAAGCAGCTCTATGAAATTGGGCCCTACTTTATAATGCAGGGGTCGTGGGTTTAAGTCCAACCCAAGAAGCCTGTGGATTCTTTTTCGCAGATCTCGGGGGAAACACCAAAAGATTACTTCTGCAGTCTTAGCGTAACCAGCACAAGTTGTTAGTCCAGTTTTTCAAAGTTATGAATCCTACTCAGAGCATATTAATTTATCAACTTAGATAAAAACAAGAGGGCCTCATTCAAGAAAGGTTTTTTCTAACAGGTCCACTTTAGCCAAGTATTAAGACAAACTAGGAAAGCTTAGTCGATGTATCATACTCCCATTAACTGGCTTTGTATATATTTATAAAATAATGTAAAACCTTGTAATTAATATGCATTTTTGTGTGTATACATTTGTCGCATATTAACAGAGGTAGGACGATGATTTTGGTATTATTGATATATGTGGTGGGATGTGAGGAATTATTTTTTGTACTGTGAGGAAGCCGCAAGAGAAATTGCTAGGCGTTATATATATTTGCGAGGAATTAAATTCTCTTTTTAGATTTAATCATTGACTATATGACAGGGGATGTGGATTTGACGAATATGGAAATTCCTGTGGGGAAAAAAAGGCTTGAAGGTATGGGTTCCTGGTTTATTCTAGACCTGGAACCTCCCAGATGTTACAATTCAGGATTACAGACTCTGTGCATCACCAGAAATACAAAACTACAGGTTTGGACACAATGTAGACTATTTCTTTCTCCCGTTGGTGACGGCTTTACTTCTTTCAAGAAAATTTAAAGACTCGAGGAGAGTTTGAGAAAATCTTGAAATCTTGATAAAACCACACGTGTGATATGATTATGCTATACAGCCAGTAGTCACAGACCACGATCAGTTGTGCTATGAAATGACTTGCGTATTTCGGTCTTTAAAAAGTTATATATTACGTCGCCAAAGTTTCAATAAAATGAAGGGTCTTAGGCTGTATGTTTTATACATGGGTACCGTCTGAATCTACTAGCGTTTGTTTGACAATACCACTGGTTATAGTGTGTGTATAAGACTTGTAATAATAGTTCAAAATTGCGACATAAATTGTATATATTTATTAGTTATCACAAATAACGCCATTGTCATAGAATTAATATATTTCATAATGTGGAACAGAATTAGTTAATCATGAACATTTATGTTGTCAATAAAAAAAACTTAATTATATGATGCAAACAATGTTCTTGTAAAATATGCGCCTCTGTATAGGTAAAAAATATTAAATGAGTTGGCAGATATCTGATCTAATCTAATCTTGCATTGTGTCCCGAAGGACATTGGCTCCATGAGTTAACCCTCTACATACTTCTGCCTGTCTTGCCCTATTCGGTGTGCAAGGTAGAAGGAAGGTGCTGTTAGCAATGTTGTCATTTTCCCATCTCTACCCCCTGATGACTACTCTTCGCAATGAATGTCGAGTACATGTAAATGTAGTTTTCAGACCTCGGCGAACAATGAATTTTCTTTTCAAAGTCAACTGGCCATCAACTCTAGTAAAAGGAAACCCCAAATTACCGACTGGTCAAGACAACTTAGATAGAACAGATTGGCCGTCCCAGCGAAATTGACAGGTTTTGTAGTCGGGCCACACAACGCTAGAAGATCAGCGCCAAGGACCCAAGATGTCTATGCGGTTGATTGATTGTAATCCGCAACCACTTCACACAAACTAGTTCCAATGATTACAAGGAACTAATTGGAAATGAAATTGAGTTAGTTTCTCAATGAGGATTTATGGAAGAAAAATAATCAATCCTTGGACTTGCCTTTCACATGTTATACAAAGACTCATGGCTTTAAAAGCACAGTAAAGTTTTGTAATGAGAAAAGTATTATGGAATGAGTGATTAAAATAAATTGAACTAAATCGATGCTTGACAACTCTTTCAGAATTGACAACAAATGTAGAAGCCTATAAAAAATACTTCGGACAATGTGGACTTGTCTTACTAAGATACTGCGTTTATTTCATACACATACACTTCAGTGTACACAGTAACAGTTTACAAGAAGAATTTGTGGGTTTATTTCACACACAATACGTGTACACAGTAACAGTTTACAAGAAGAATTTGTGGGTATCGCTTCTAGAATATTCTACATTTAGGGAAGGCCTTAAGACAAGATAGGGATGTAAATCATGACAGGTTGCCTAAGAAGTGGAGATTGAATAATAATAATCATTGCGCTTCACACATTTTTACCCCTAGTCACTGGGCCATTTATTTCATTCTTGAAACCATCTCGGTTCCCTGGGGAGCTGCCAAATCATTCACAAGAACCATCTCTGCCCTCACAGGTACCCATTTTACCCCTGGGTGAAGAGAAGCAATTATAGACAAGTGTCATGACCGGGATTCGAACCCACACCCTGATGACTCAGCCACCAGAACTCGAGTCCGACGCACTAAACCGACTCACACACAATACACATACACTTCAGTGTACACAGTAACAGTTTACAAGAAGAATTTGTGGGTATCGCTTCTAGAATATTCTACATTTAGGGAAGGCCTTAAGACAAGATAGGGATGTAAATCATGACAGGTTGCCTAAGAAGTGGAGATTGAATAATAATAATCATTGCGCTTCACACATTTTTACCCCTAGTCACTGGGCCATTTATTTCATTCTTGAAACCATCTCGGTTCCCTGGGGAGCTGCCAAATCATTCACAAGAACCATCTCTGCCCTCACAGGTACCCATTTTACCCCTGGGTGAAGAGAAGCAATTATAGACAAGTGTCATGACCGGGATTCGAACCCACACCCTGATGACTCAGCCACCAGAACTCGAGTCCGATGCACTAAACCGCTTGGCCACGACACAAATGAAGAAAGAAAATTGTCATTTTAATGAAACTGGAGAATAAAGCCTTCTCACTGACATCACATTTCTATAGCAACGTGGAAGGTTCGCCATGCTGGATTTCTATGCACACGTAGGATACAAAAGCATAGTGTCATCCAGTTGGGAAGTTGATTGAAGCCTGAAACACGGCTGAAGGTATAGCATTGGACATGGACTGTTGGAAGTCATATTCCAAAACTGACTTAAGCCGTATCCAAATTGGTTTCTACAGCTATGGCTGGATCACCATGTCAACATGCGTTGAAGTATAGGATACCCTTAGTAACAGCCGGCTATTTGAACACAGCCTATTTTATTGAGGAACTTCCTGCACGAGTAAGCCATACCTGCCAACATTGCAACCTAAGAAATAGGAACACCAGTTTTACAAGTCAACAGAAAGTGACGCAAGAAGTTGTGCGAGTTAAAGCTTATAACACTACTTGTACAAATTGTCGAGGGGGTTCGCACTCGACAAGCTTGCTTCTTGCAAATCCCCTCCACATCTTTGTTTTGTCTTATCTACTTGTTTATGTATTTAAAGAATGTACTTCTGCTTCTTATTTTTTGCATTGATGTGGAAATAAAATGAATGAATGTATGTATTTAAAACAATACACAAAAATCACTGTATCCCATAAGAAAATCACTACTGTGGCGAGCAAATGGCATCCTCTTTTGCCAGAACTTGTTGATCTTGTTTATTGCTGTCTCTTGTCAGAAATAGGAATGTTCTGATTATTTGCGGCTTGTAATCACAAAAATCTTGACACTTCCAATTAAATCTGAAGAGTTGGCAGGTACATGTATGCTAAGCTCTGTCAATATCACAAAGGCATTTGAAGGAGAAAAACACCACTTTTTTGGCACGGGTAAACCCATTTGTTTGCTTTTCAGCTCTATGAATTTTTGACAAACAAAACTGGAAGCATTTTAATCTTACTTGTTCTTTCACATTGCAGTACTACACAAGGCACGATTGCAGACTTTGACAAAACATTAAGTAGATATTGCACATCTTCAATTTGTAATTACAGTCAAAATGTTGAACCCTGAAATGGGTTCTGTACGGCTTTATCAAGGACCTCTATTTTATTTCTGTTTCTTTTCTAACGATTTAAAGAAGTTTAGTCGTCTATCATTCATTTTTTTTTAATGATCACCATTCAGCTGTACATGGCGAAAATTGTTTGACAATATTTTTCCAGTAAAAAAGAGCGGAAACATTTTAGGAAACAGAACTTTTATGTTTAAGTAATGTCGATAGTATGTTAACATTGTCAAATCAGTACATAACCTTTACTTTGGCCTGTTTGGTTGAATGGAAATATGACGAAGTACGGCCTGACGAAGTGTGGGCATTTTGCTGTGGTCTCTAAAGGATACATTTTTTTTATTTTTATGAATTGATGTTTGAAGCATATCAATATTTCAAAACCAATTTGGCAGATTTCATCATTATCACAAAGAATCCATTCCTTGTTTAGTGTATTTGAATGTGCAGCATGATTATTAATGGTTTATTTATTTCATCATTACTGGGTAAAAGACATTCGCAGTATAAATACTGAATTATGGTCTTATGTACAAAATGGAAGATACTTTGTGATTTTGTCAAACCACTGAACCACACAGGGGAGGCATATTCCAGAGTGGGTCTGACATATTGTAAATAAACTGTAATGAGGTCCGCCTGTGGGAGATTACAACATTTGAGCATTCGGAGAAAATTAAGTTTCCTGTTAAATTTTGTACACATACTTCCAACCTGCTTGTTCCACTTCAAATCTTCTTGAACAAGAATGCCCAACAGTTTGACAAAATCAGATTGTTATAATAACAGAGTCACCAATGTGAAAAACATGAGATCATGACTTGACACTTATTAGGGTTAAGTTTCATCTTATTTTCAGCTGACCAGGGCGCTACCATAAGTTTGGCACAAAGTCAAGTCATCAACATACTTGATAGAATTCTTTAGACTGGTTCTGTTTATCCTATCAACAAAATAACCAGAGACCGAGACAAGGAACAAGACCCTGACAGGGTTCAGCAAAAAATGCTTGAGGCGAAACAAGCATTTCAATAATGTGCACCACAGCCACAATTACAAGTAATCTTTTTTTACAAAGACACAAAATGAATTGGGCGGTCGAGTTGGCGTAGTGGTATCTTTCCTCGCCTTCCAACTCTAGGACCCCTGTACCAATCCCACTAGAGGCGCTATGTGAATTGGGTTTTTAGTCCCGACCTGATTGCGTGGGTTTTCCCTGGAATAATTCTCTGGGTTTTTTTTTTCTCCCACATCTAAAACTGAAAGTTTCTCCATGAGGGTTCTTCAGTTCAGTTCAGTTCTTTAATTTTCTCCACACAGGCAAAATATAGAGATTAAGTTCCCTTTTCACAGCCAGAATTAATAAATGAAATGAAACAACAGATAAGAACAGAGTAATTCTGTGCAGATCTTGTATTCAATAGGCTTAACTACTTTATATTCTTCATTGACATTGTGCTGAATAATTGATATATATAAATAGCATTGGAATAACTGTTACTTCATAACATGGATACCAAGAAAATGTGTAACCATGACTGTGGCTGTGCACAATTAAACATTCTGTGACAACAATGTAAAGGTGTACACCCAGGAGAAATATAAACACTACAGATAATTATGAAAGGCCTGTTGCTGGTGATATGGGCGAGCCTCAAGGTCTGATCTGTTAGACGATGGTGTGCCATGTACATGAGAGACTGGAAGCGCTTTCACCAATAGAGGGCAGTACGCTGCACAGAGTGGATGAGTACACTTATTCTCTGCGGACCTGAGCGATGCGAGCTGGTAATAATGCAACCATCTCCTCACACAAGTCATACTCCACCTACAAATAAAAAGGTTTAAACAAAAATTAATAACAATTTACCACAGGAAAATAGCCACAGAAACGAGACTTCCAAGAGTGCGACTTGGGAAGTGATTGTACAAAATATAAAAACCCTGAAGATGGGTGTCAGGTCCTCTTGGCCAAGTGTTCTAGTGCATCGGGCTTAAGTTCTGGTGGCTGAATCATCGGGGTGTGGGTTTGGGTCTCGGTCATGAAACTTGTATCCTTGAGCAAGACATTCAACTATAATTGCTTCTCTTCACCCAGGAATAAATGGGTACCTGTGAGGGTACCCATGTTTAAAGGCAGGTACTACTCTTGGTAATTGTCAAAGACCAGTATCCTCACTTGGTGTTTCCCAACATACGCATAAAATAACAAAACTGTAAAAATGTGGGCTCAACTGGTTATCGAAGTTGCACAAAATAATGACAGCCCTTGTTGCATAAAATTGTTTGCTTTCAGATGCCTGAGAAAGGCTTCATGCCTTAAGCCTTTCTCAAATTCAAATTTGTTGGTTAAAATTTACCTCTTTCTCTATATTATTTCAAAGGGTGTCATTTCTAACGTTTCTAATGTTTTACATATAATAACAGCTTTCCAGTGCTCTTTACCAAGTAAGTTTTTATTGTCATTATTTTGGGGATTAATTACCAAAGGTACACCCTCCCTTTAAACAGTCCATATCTTGTGTAACTTGTTCCAGTTATAAACACTCACCTGCATTTTATCCAAAGCCTCTGGGTGTGCCTTGCAGTAGTCAACCACCATTTTGTAGTAGCTTAGACTGCACAAAAGAAAAACAGAGCCAGCAATTGCAGAGAATTACATGTACACCTCTGTAGTTACACTTCAACGAATCGCAGATAAAATGACCATGGGCTTTTGAAAGATTGAGTTCATTCAGAGAGTGGGTACGGCCGGGTCCCAGTCAAGACACTCGTGTCCTTGAGCAAGACAACCACACTTGCTTTGCCCTTTGGATAGGAAGTAATGACGTAGGTCCCCATGTAAAGCATGTAAAGGAACCCAGTGCACTTAATGTTAAGAAAAGGGGGTTTGCCCCAGTGTTTCTGACATGGTTGGCTGCAGATTGCATCGCATCAAGGTGCTATATAAATGGGTCTCATAGTTAAAACATAGCTCTGCAAACCTGTCATTAAAATGATGAGCATTTTGAAATGCCCGTAGTTAAAGCATTAAACAAGAGATGATTACTATAATTAATAACAATTTTTATATATTTTTTAAAATAATGTCTTAGATTTATTCTTTATGTATTTCTCCTGAAGGCGAGAAAAGCACACTGATCAAAACGTCTCTACTACATCTTAAACTACGGTCCTTCTCAGAACCAACACTTCTCAGAACCAACACTTCTCAGAACCAACACTTCTCAGAACCAACACTTCTCAGAACCAACACTTCTCAGAACCAACACTTCTCAGAACCAACACTTCTCAGAACCAACACTTCTCAGAACCAACACTTCTCAGAACCAACACTTCTCAGAACCAACACTTCTCAGAACCAACACTTCTCAGAACCAACACTTCTCAGAACCAACACTTCTCTCAAAGGAACTTTTTAATCACATGGTTGTTACCCGTTAACCCTACTCAGTCCTCATTTCATGTTATTGCTCTAGCATGTGAGACGACCGTCATCAAACAACATGTACACTGCATGAACTTTTCTAAAAAGGAAAATGGAATTTAAAAAAATAAAATTTGAACTTATGTTGAAAAATGAGCACTGCTGATGCTGGCCTTAATTTTTGTTGACGTACCTTGTACCAAGATTCTCAATCCTCTGTTCAGAGTTGGGTGTGATCAACTTGGAATGTCTACAACAGAAAACAAAGAAAGAAACAAAGGAGACTCGTTATGCGACTTACTGCCCCAAAATGTGTACAAAGTCTGTGCGAATCACTTGCGCCAACATTTTGCCCACCATGACCGATGGTTCAGAACTAAATCACCGTGTTAAACGAGTTATAGTGCTCACAATTAAACTTGTTTATTCCCTTATTCCTTGTTCTATCAATCTTGTTCTGCAGTCGTATTTGTTCTCACAAACATTTGTGTCATTTTTGGCGGAACAAAGTACACTTATCTTTAAGAGATGGGGTTTGCCCCGTAGTTTCTGACATGGGTGGCTTCATTTAGTTACGCAAAAAAAACAAAAACTAATGGCCTCACAATTTGACACCAGCAGAGTTTTTCTCATAGGACAAATGGCCGACAATGCAATACAAAAATTATTCAACGCCAGGAAGCAGAACTTCTACTCTCAATGAATTGTATTCTTTATACATTCATAATCAAGGAAAATATACTCAACGCAAACTCTGCTATGATACTCAAAGTCTTAATTCCTCGACTCATGACTATAAAGTCACGCACAGCCCCTCTGTGTGTGTAGTCACCACTGCGGCTTATACGCCAGGCGGCTTATACACTGACGCATAAATCTAGTTTTGACAAATTCTTGGCATAGCGGCTTATACAGTGGGCGGCTTATATTCCGAAGATTACGGTAGTGCAGATTGTATGGATTTCGTAAAATTGATTTTGCATATTTTTTGAGCTCCTGGTAAATTGAGTTTATTGATCAAGAGAGGTCTCCAAAGTAATGATTTGGAAAAAAGAAACAATGATTTTCATAGGAAAACATTTGTGTGGTTTTTGATTGTATTTTTAAAAATGTATACAAATTTGTCATTCAACACCCTTTTGATCATTGCATATATGAAACTTACAGCACAGAGGTGACAAATAGTGCATACAAACTGTGAATGAAAGCTTACAGATTTTCCACAATGAAAACTAATAATCTTATCAATTGACTTACAATCTGGCCATGCAGAAATAAGCCACCAGGGCTGGTCTCATTACTTCTTCTTCCAACTTGGTCGGCATCTTTTTCTCATTGTCCTTCAAAGAATCTAAAATTTGGTTCAAAATTAAATTTGAAATGTGGAAGGAAATTCTGACGGAGGGGGTGAGGAAAGGAGAATTCTGTAGATCCTCATGCAACATCCTACTTTACAAATTGTTCAAACTCCCTCTATTAAGTTATATTTTTTAACAAACAGTCTCACCCCAAAACAAAAGTATGGCTGTTAAATTCATCACACACACACACACACACACAAAATGTTTTATGAAAATATTGTGAATTGAACTTACCAATAAATTGTTGGAAGTACCCTAAACTTTGCTTTATTCTGAAATCCAAAGATAAATATAAATACATTCAGGATACTAGAAGAAACCCTGGAAAGATTCTCCAAAGAACTCAAAATGTCATGGCCGAGCGGTGGTGTTTCTGATCAGCAGAGTGTGGGTTCGAGTCCCGATCTTGACACTTGTGTCCTTAAGCAAGATGCTTAACCATTACTGCCCTTAGTGATGTGCGGAAGAGAACCCAGTACACTTGTTGTAAAGATGAGTTTGCCTCTGTGATTTCTGGTATGGTTGTGCCACAGCACCTTGTAAACCGTTCCATGGTACTATATAAATAAATGGCTCTTAAATTCTGAACAACGCTCTGCATACTTTGTGAAAAAAAACATTACTGCCCTTTGGATGGGACGAAAGACTGTAGGTTCCATGTGTTTAGTAGTGTGCGGAAGAGAACCCAGTACACTTGTAAAGATGAGTTTGCCTCTGTGATTTCTGGTATAGGTTGTGCCACAGCACCTTGTAAACCATTCCATGGTACTATATAAATAAATGGCTCTCACTTTTTGACCAAAGCTCTGCATACTTTGTGGAAAAAACCCAATGACAGCTTTGAGATGCTCTCAGGTGTGACAAAGCGCTACATAAGACCCAAGATGACCAACATGAATGTGTGAGGATTAATTTAGTATCTTTGGAAACCCAAAGAGTGTAAAGAGGAAACAGTCTTTGGAAGGTTAAACTGAATTCAGAAACTAGTTTAGATTTTATAAAGGCAAGAACAGTGGTCCAATATAACTTACAGTGTGTTGATTTTATTACAGACTTGGGTGGACGGTGCAGTCCCTGAGCTCTCTACTATTGCAATCTTCAGGTCCATCATTTCACTTAAGAAAGGAAACAAATTATAACAATAAGAACTTGGCAAGAGGGAACTAGTTTGTCAACTTCCAATACCGAGAGGGGAGTAATATCGGCTGTTCATCTGAAATAAACCATGTAATATTTGTACTCATACTTCTCTAGTTCGGCATCACAGAGCTCAGGAAAGTGCGGATTGACATTAGGAATGCCATCATCTTTCCATATGTATGTAGTAATGATGTTCGCGCAGGTACTTCCGTGCGACAGTTGAATGATTGCTTTGTAAAGTGCAGGCGTAGTAGACTATTTCACATGTGATGTCTACTTCGCATGAGCTACGCGTGAATACTCACACGCGCGCTTAGGAAACAGCAAAAATCGCATATGACACGTGATGGTAAATGGACCAGCGAGAATTCGGATATCGATCATGAATAGGTATGAAGTATAGTAATAGGATTCCAACTGCTGCTAGCCACCGGGCTAGCTCGGTGGTCTAGTGGTAAGACACCTACTCTCGCATTGCAAAGGTTGTGGGTTCGAGTCCCACCAAAGTAAGATGCCTGTAGATTTTTTTCACAGAACTCAAGAAAGTATCAAGTATACAGTGCTTAATACACATCGGTGTAATAGGGTAAAAACCCAAATAGCATTGATATACCTTACACCAAGTAAACCTTCAAACCTTACTTATTCTAACCCATTGGACTTTCTTACCTGCTGGTTTCAGCTAGTTCATACATGAGTTGCCGGCACACCATCAGGAAGTGTTGAGGGTTGAGCTCCTTAAGAATGCCCTGCAGCATGTCGATACGACGCTTGTGCATTCTACATCGTCTCTCTAGGTCCACCTCAAACGTGGCTAAGACCTTGAACAATGCACTGTGGTCCTGTAGAGGCAAAAATGACACGTCAGTTGGAATGGTAATATGAGGCCAGTCTGGATAATTTGTTTTAATTTCTTAATGTCCCTGGTACATGAAGGGAGTTTTAAACTGTCAGGTGCTAACTTGAGGAGGGTGACCATCTGCATGATAGAGATGATAGTCGATGAACAGTCACCATTACTAAATATGTAAATTCTGATGAGTTTGTCAAACAACCAGTGTGAGGGGGCCATCAGACAGGGCAGAGTTCATTGTGGTTAGCCCGCATCATAATAATAATAATAATAATAATAATAATAAATATTTATACGGCGCTTAATACTACATTTCTAAGCGCTATGGTGATGATGTCCTAGAAGACTATTAAGTAAAACCAGGGCAACAGCACCAAAATACAGAGATAAACAATTACAAAAATAACGCAATAACAAAAGCAGAAAATAAACATGAGAAAGGTAAGCATCATCCCTTACGTTAAGAGTTTCCTTTGTGAGAATTGAATGACCTTGAAGTTGTAGAACTGAACTTTGAATCCAAACAGGCAAAAGTTTTTTTATTTTAACTGCTGACAAAGCAAATTGAACCGTTGGATGGGGTCAAAAACTACAATGAGACTTACCCTAATAATCTCAATGTAGTCAGAAACGTGGCCGTCTAAGACGTAGTACTCCTTGGCTTCATTGATCCACGCCTGACCAGCCAGAAAGACCTCACGAGCCTAAACACAGAAACAGCACATTATTACGACACATCTACGACCTTCGGAGTGTATAGTACACGATATTATACACGATATTGTAATACGTGATAATACACCCCCAAGTAAGAAAAACTTACACAATTGTGTGATAAGCACTGTATACCGAGTGCTTTCTGAGCCCTATAAGAAAAATGGACAGACATGACCTTCAATATTCTACAACACCAAGTTTACCTGGTGAGGAGAGGCCAGCTTGAATCCCGTAGTTTAACCCTTTAGAGACCATAGCGGCCGCAAACGGCCGCAAAGTTGAACCTACTTCTATTTACATAAAGAGGTCAAAGTAAAGGTCGTGGCCACATATGAAATTTTCCCATGTAGTACGTTGACATAGTGTCCCAATTTCTAAAATAAGAAACTAAATTTTCCCTTTCATTTTATTTATGTTGAGATTTTTACTGACAAAATTTCAATAAAGAAACTAACAATATTAGCAATGTCTGGGCGTTTTGTGATAATTAAACGGAAATGAATGGTCTCTTAAGGGTACCAGGGCTAAAGCGCCACATGACTTAGTTTTGCCCATTTATAACAAATTGTCGATAAATAATGAACAATTCAATACCTCATCGAATGTCACCACACACTTCTCAGTGACCTTGTTCTCCAGCGAGGTCAGCTCCAGGCACTCAAACCTCAAAGCCAATTTGTTGAGTTTCTCCTCCGTCTCGTCATTACCGCTTATAGGGGTTTCATCTGACTGTGTTCCGTCGTTCTGGGTGTTCTCCTGTGTGCTGCTGCCTTCCACTCCTGGCTCTGTTGATGGCGGTGTTGTTGTTGCTGTTGATGAGTTTGTGTCTGTTGTTGACGAAGTTGTATCTGTTGCCGTTTCATCTGATATGTTTGTAAGCTTGTCTCTACAGAACATGAAAAACAAATTTACTTGAAAAATAATCAAATGTACTTTTTGTTCCAGATGGGAAAGGTTCATTTTATGGCACGGCTCAATGTTACATTTGTGGAATTTTGCGGTCTTGAGGATTTTTGCCCCAAATATGAGCCCTGCTGCAATTTAATACAATAATGCAGTGCTCACATTAACTGTGATTTATTGATAGACAAATATTAAGGACAAAGCTCATGAATGTCCCAAATGAACATTTTGACGATTAGTATTTCCTTTATTGTGAGTTGGTTAATCTGGCAACAAACAAATTTGGTGCAGTGGTCACTGAAAGTGGCAAGGTGCACTGTTTTCACATTTGAATGGGCAGGTGGGAAACACTGGTCCTGATGGTCAAATACAAGCAAAACTTTTATCTGGCCCTTTCTTACTTGGATTGGTTAAGTAGGGCCAGGCAGTATTTGAGCCAGCATCTAGCTATATCAGCTTTATGACGTTTCAGCTTGTCAATGTCGTCATCCAGTTGATCCTCCTCTGTTTCAACTGCTGGTAGCTTCTGTAGAGCCTCAGCGTAGATCCGTGTTGCGCTCGCTGCAGGGTAAACAACAAAAAATTGATGGTTTGACGCAAAAGACCCTTACTATCTCCAAATTCTCCTAAATCCTCTCACTGGGGTTTTCTTGATCATACATTTCAGAAGTAAATGGTACATATAATTTAATTTTTTTATTTACAAAATACAAACATTGATTCACTTCACCTGACATCATCATCACAATAATCTTGGTCGGGCCATTTTTGGAGTCAATGTCCCCCAGTGTTATACATTCTAGCCTGTATTTTAAGCAATGCGGCTCACCATTATAGACCCCTATCATAATACGCAACGCTGCTGAGGTCTGATGTTTTTTATCACTAAGAGCAGCTGTCGTTCCATGATCTGCCTCGTTTTGTTTCAGTGAGGGTGCTGTTTGAGAGAGTGACATCATATGTAAGGTGTCTATTTTCTTGTGCACTTTGACTCCCCAAATGGTGAGGGCAGCAGACAGTAGACAGCAAGGGGATCAATAACTATGACGTGTTTACCTAGACAGTGCCTTGCTTGGATGTAGTCATCCTGTGTGATGTAATACTGCGACAACGTGGCACAATTCAGTGCCCAGTCCATGGGCTCATACTGACTGGTTTCAAGCTGTCTCTTCAACGTCTCATGACAATGGCTAGCAGACTGGTCAGCAAAACCAAAATATATAAAAAAAACAATACAGTAATAACAATAATAATAATAATAATAACGTTTGTATGTAGAGCTTTATCTAAGGGTGTCTCAAAGTACTTATTAGGTATGCTAAATTTTGAACTATGAGACCCATTAATGTAGCACCTAGTAATGGTCCACAAGGTGATGTGGCACAATCTGCAGCCAACCGTGCCAGAAACACCAGGGTAAACTCATTCTCTTAACGCTAAGTGTAGTGATTTTTGTTTACTTGCATTACTCAAAACTCGGGACCCGAGGCTCAACATCCCACCCAAAGGGCGAAGCAATTATGGTCAGGTGTCTTGTTCAAGGACACAAGTGCCATGACTGGGACCCGAACTCACACTGTGACAATACCAGTTTTTTTTAGTTCAGTTCACTAGACTGTTCGGCCACAGCGATGGCACCTCGGTTGCCTCTATGGGTAAGAATGGAAATCAAATCACTACTTTGAGTTTGTTACACTACCTTTTCACTGTCTCCAAGATTACCGTATACTTGAGCTAGGTAGTACAGAGTATGCGTGTAGCCCTTCTCAAATTGCTGTTGCCTCTTGTGATCAGTTAATCGGTTCTCTTCTGGAACAAGGAGGCTGTTAAAGAACAAATCAAAGGTTATTTCCATCAGGCAGAAAAGGTTATTAAGCACAGAAAATGATTGCCTAGCAGAAATAGGTTACGAGGCAAAATACCTTTAAGTGTACACTGCTCTTGACCGGCCCACTTTATTTAAGCAGTGGTACTTTTAAC
The DNA here is from genome assembly GCA_037783415.1 of Leptasterias polaris. Lineage (NCBI taxonomy): Eukaryota > Metazoa > Echinodermata > Asteroidea > Forcipulatida > Asteriidae > Leptasterias > Leptasterias polaris. Next base: position 1,086,143 of record JAZGTN010000170.1, read on the forward strand.
AGGGTTATGAAATTGGGCACCAGACATGAAACTGACCAATGGGAGACTTTTGGGAACACAGGGTGGAAGGGCTTGAATTCCACAAAAACCTCAGATTTGTCATTTTGAGAAAGCTCCATTAAAGAATTTCGAGTTTGGCCACAAAAACTCAGAAAGTATACATCTTTTCAACAGAGTGGGTGTGTTAACATTGAATTACTTGGGTCATTAATTAAACTTAATGGATGAGCAGTTAATTTGCCTGGGGCAGTCAGCAGCACTACTTGTTTGTGCATGATCCAATAAACTCCACTGTTTGGAAAAGGAATTACATGGAGATAACAGGTGTTAGTTGCCAGACGAAAAGGATGTTTTTTTAGCCTTTTTCTTTAATGGAGCTTTCCCGTAATAGTGGGTATTTTTTTTTCCTGTTCAAATCTCTGGTGCAATTGAAGGATATACTTTGTTTGGGGTTCGCTAACTTGTTCCGAAGAATGAAATACAACCACAAGCGAAACATGATTAACGATGACTTTGTAATTTTTTTTTACAATTGTTGACATGAACCCATCAGCTCTACACTTCATCCCGATTGATTTCCGATTGACTTTTTATCATTTTTTTCCCCCCTTAATTATTTCTATTACCATTCTAGATCTACATCTTATTTTTTCAAAATGACTTCCTGCAGTCTCTAACCAACACGTGTGGACAGCAGGTAAAGCAAGGCAGTCAGTTCAATCAAAATATTAAACTGACTGACGATTCTGTATCTCTTTATTCATGTGGTAGTTCAGAGAACCAGACCATAGTGTTACGGTGTTACAAGGGGCCTTGGGCTCCGTCTCTGGCTTGGCCTCCTTCCGCACTTTTTAAGCCATCAACATTTTACATGGTGGTTCCCAACATTGAAAACATAGCCCAAGTTTGAGATGGAGCCCAAGCCAAGGTTTCAAAAAGCCCCATGTAAACATCTATACATACTCATTGATCCCAAATGGAGCTGCACCGACCTCGTGCTTGTACGTCTTGTGTACGTTTTCAGCTTCCTAAGGACAAACGATGAGGACAACTTTAAATTTCTGAAAACTAATTTCTCGAATTTTCTCCACTTTGGATCCTTTTAAGGACAACTGTTTTCTCTATTTTTGGAGCCTCATAACAAGGAAAGGAATATAAATTGCTACTTCAGGTTTCTGAAAGAGTACACTCTCCTCCAGTTTCCTGTTGAACACTTTCAATTACCACCCCCCCCCCCAGTTATGTTTAGCTCATCTGTAATTTTGTTTGTCTGTTCGCATATGTACAGTATCTATTATGGTTTTCCTGTATGGTTTTGTCTGATTGTTCTTGTCTTTGTTTTGATGCATTTTTCAGCTCGTTTGTATTTTGCATTGCTTACTTGTTTATCACTAATTGTGTTTCTTACTGATTTATTTTATTTTATTTATGCTACTTTTATATTTTTATTTAAACTCATTTACTTATTGAGCATATATTTATTTACTTATTTAATTATTCATACATATTACTCTCAATTATAGCATTTTTAATTACCAGATTTATTTTTAACTTCTCATATTACTTGTATTTTATAGGTATAATTGTTGTCTGAAAAATAATTTCTTGTTACCAACCTAGGATTGGATGAACAGGGATTTGAGTCACAGTGTTTTCACTTTTGTTCATCTTAGATTGGATTGTCTTTACTCTGCTTGTTGAACTCCTCCCAACCCTAACCCCTTCTATACATTCCTCATCCCCACCCCCATCTCATTCTTACCTACTGTACCTCTAGATACATCTATTCTTTTTGATTGGTATTTGTTATACAATTTATCTTTCATCTTGACTGTCCTTGATGTATGACATTTCTTACTCTGTATGTACATGTTTGTATTTTGAATGTTTTGGCCGAATAAATAATAATAATAATAATAATAATAATACTAAAGCTTGCCCCAAACCATACATAGCAACTGTCTCTATGGTCTGAGGAATTCAAATCTAAGCGGTAACTTGTGGCTAAGTAAGTCATTGTACCAGACTTTATTCAAAACCGACTCACAAATGGCTTATTGTCGCGTGTCGTGGCTGAGCGGTCTAGTTCATCGGATCCAAGCTCTAGTGTTGTCAGCAGCAGAGTGTGGGTTCGATACCCGGTCATGACACTTGTGCCCTTGAGAAAGGCACTTAACCATAATTGCTTCGTAAAAAGTTGGGAAGGTAGTGCATTCTGCTCTACCAGCCAGGCTCCTAGTGGATGATACCCATGCCTACATCCTTACAGACTGTGAAGGGGGTAACTCTGTTTCAGCCCCAGGAGTAAGGTGGCAACGTGCCCCTGGTGACAGTTGATTTGAGTGGATAGCCCAAATCAGTTAAGTGTAGCCCTCACCTTGAAGTGGCTGTCTGTGGCCTTGTGATGTTAGGCGATCTCTTATATTATAAACAAATAATACAAAAAATATATATAACATTTCCTCACCAGTAGTAACTCTAGGGCTTTCCGTAGCTCTGTCCTTCCACTCCAGAGGATCCCAAGCTGATTGAGAGTCTTGACAGTCAGGGAAACCGCCTTAATGTCTAGGGACAGATCCTTGAGCATCTTACGGCAGGCGCTCAGATAGTCCTCCCCTGATGAGGTCTCCTCAGTGTCCACATAGTTGATGCCCAGATGGTAGCGAAGACTTGCTAACATCAGATGCAGATCTGGAGAAGCAGAGGAGATGAGGGAGATTTGTGAGTAGGCAAGTTTCATCATTGAAGTTTGGAAAATAAAAAAAAGTTCCAACTCTCATTCTTTCTTCATAAAATAATAACAGAACAAATTATAATAATGTTCTTATAATAGTGCTTTATTTAGCACTTTATCAACATCTAATATTCATAGGGCTTTATCTATGTCTCAAAAAGCGCTTAATATGTTTTTTAGACATGACCCTTCGGTCTACAATCATAGAGCTGCTTAAGCACAAAAAGTGGCTATGCACAACAAAATTATGCTTAGCAGAATAAGGTAACCGACCAAAATATCATTTCACACCATCTGTGACTGGTATCCTGCTAATTGTTGCTTAGCTGAAAAAATGTTATGCAATATTATCTGCTTTAAAAGCAGCTCTATGAAATTGACCCTACCAGAGTCTTGCTGCTGCTCATCTGTATTGATTCCATAGAAATGTTCCAACTTCGCCCGAAGTTCCTGATAGATCTCCCTCGCTGCATACCTAGACTTAAACGGGTTGGTCTCTGGATCATTCTTGGAATCCTGTATTAGTGTAACATTAAAAGCAGACGTTCATCAGTGGTGAAAATATGGTAAATTTTTAGGGAGGGAACAAGAGGGTGCACCATTTTTTCGAGGATACTTCTGGCCAATCAAAACTATAATTTCCATTTGCACTTTAGGCCTATATTATTATTAATAATTCAAATTTCAATTGCAAATACTGACTGGTTGATTTCGCACAATGGTCGAAAAGGGAGCGCTGTTTGTCCCTTTTTCCTTCCCACAGTGCATTCTGACCAATTGTGTGAAATCAACCAGGCAGTGTTTGCGAAAGGTCTGGAACTAATATTAATAACATTACCATTAGTAACACTGTACACTTATGACTTAATTAACTTGCAAAAAAAAGTGCAATTCATTTATTATTCAAAATAAAATTGGGGCGATCTGTCGATATTTTCTTCTTAGGTTTTTTCAGTGAAATTAGTTAACAATTACAATCTCTACTTGTGTAATTAATATCGCTTACAAAATATACACATTCCATGTTCAAAACTAACACGAACCTCTTCCGTAAGCTTTCTTGCTTCTGCGAACTTGGCAAACCCTTCGCTTGTCATGAACTCCATGTAAGTCGCCATGTTGGATTTGAACGGCGGCCGTAACTTAATTTCCCCGCTAGGTGGCACTATACTACCATTAGTTCTGTGTGCAACAAGCCCCAAATACAGAATGCTAAAAATGCTATTCAAATACTCAAACAAATATTTAAAGTCTCTCAGCTGCTTGAAAACAATTCAAATATATGTTCTGACAACTAAACATAATTTTTTAATAGTTTATCCGTTTAACTGTTGAGCTTGAGGCCGGCTCATCCAAAAACATGAACACCAAGAACGAGTAAACTGGTGATGGAAAACACAACGTTTGAAAGAGAGCCATGGTGGGCCCACCCAGCTCCACGTTGAAAGTTAACAACCAGGCTTAGGGGCACAATATTTGATCATTTTTCCAAAAATCCTTAAAAGTCGTGAGTTCAAAATCTTCGTATACAGACAAAGATTTGGGTTTACATTTTATTCATGCGGCTTCCAACAGTGGCACAGTTAGATTGCCCGAAGAAATTTAGTAGAATTTATGGTCAAAATGGTGCTACTTGTCTATGTTCAGAACAAAGCTCTAAAGTTTAACATTATTTGTCTTATGATAAGGCCTAGGCTTACCCATCTGATGTCAATGTTAAGTCTTATTTTACTTCATTCACCTGTTTGGCATTAAAGTTGCATTTGCAGAGAGTTTTTTTTATCGAAACGAATTTTAACAGATGCTGATTCAAATCGAAAAACGAACACAAGAACTCTCGCATAATGCCACGGACAATGCACAAAAAACAAGTGTAGACCCTTACGTGCAAATTTATTTATGCCTGGCTGGTAGACGTGAGTTTGGGATCCACCAACACTTAATTTTTAGTTTTTAATTAACTACCACTTATCAATTTTTTCGAATCTATAAAAAGAAGTTATGATTTAAATCTATACTTACGGGTGAAATCGGCCAGAAGGTGAACCCAGCATCTTTAAAGGCACAGTACACATTTGGTAATGACTCTGAAAATTAATGGCAATAAAAACTTACTTGGTAAGAAGTACAGCAGCTTTGGGTATGTATAATGAATATTGAGAAGCTTTTAACTTCGCAGTACTACGGTTATGGAAAAATAAATCACTTTTTATTCCCCAAAATTTGAATCTGAGAAGCGTTTCTGTCAGAAACGTTTCTCAGACTGTGTATTCCTATGGGGAATGTTCTTCCTGCGTGGAAATATTCGCTCCGGTTTTTCGGTGATATCTCAAAAACGCGACCACCTTTTGAAGTGAAATTTTCACAGGTTAGTTTTATTGTATGTACCTACATTTATATAGGATTAACACAATCAGTAGGCTCCAATTACCAAACGTATGCAGCACCTTTAAGGTAGAATTCAGTTCACATTCTACTGAGTATGTCTTGATGGTATCTTATCATATTATCAATGTAGCCTATAATAGGCCTAATGTCGTCAAATTTGAAAAAAATCTGTTTCAACTTACAAGAAAAATGTGTAATAAAGGGAGCCACAACATTGGTTTCACCACAACAAAACGAACAATTAAAACAGAAACAATCATAAGGAAAGAGTGTTCACGGTGGTGAGAATGATTATTAGGCCTAACCCCTAATTCCACGAAGTGACTTGCCATGATTGAAATTGTATGAGGTATCGTGCAGGCAGATACACCCTTGGTCCTTATCCTGCATCAATCTCAAAACGCACCTTGTGCTGTCGTCTGAGACTGCTTGGTGTTGACAACCAAACGAGGATAATTTGTTGTAAAAACTGCTAACTTGCATGGGGGGGAACCTGAGTCTTTCCATCATTAACTCATCATTCAAATTATAATTATGGCATGGCAGATATAACCTTTAGTCAATGGGGAATTATATTTTGGTAACGTCGAAGAGACCGTTTGTAAAATTTCAAATAATGTGCCTCCCAGTTTCCAGTCGAATGCTAGTAAGTTTGTTCAGTCTGTGTGTGGTAATACAAATTCTGGATGACGACCAATCAGCTGATAGTGATAAGGTTTCATGAGGTAGATAGCAACTGCAAAAGTAGAAGCACTTCGGGTCCCTAGAAATAGAGCGTGAACTGAAGACAACCGTGTACAGATTTCGGCTGCAAGGGATTTAAAATCCATTGCAATTTAGGTATGACACCAAGGTTTGCCACTATGTAAAACAAATAATTGTGTCATTCTGGATTTGCCGGCACCTCTGCACAATTTAGATTTTTTTGTATCCTTTTTTCGATCAAGATATTCCTCCAAAAAAGTAAAATGTTCTTGGGACACTTCCGGTTAATGTAGAAACGATGCAAACGTACTTCGTGAGCCGAAAGCTTTTGGCATGGAGCAACTTTGCCATCTTTAGACGAAAGCGAGACCGTAGCTATATTGTGGGTTCTTTCCTGACGTGATACAACAGTGATGAGCAGAATGGGAGAATACTGCGTGTCAGTGTCGTAACCAAGACATAAATAATTGGAGGGGTGGGGGGGGGGGATACAAGCTATCCAGCGTGCCAGAGATCCTCTCATGGAGGAGA